>JAILYA010000062.1:1200000-1800000 GCA_021437795.1 Rhodamnia rubescens | reverse complement strand
GTATAAGTTATGTTCAGTTTCAGTAGGAACTTATTCCATTTCGTCCCCGGCAGTTTGGATAGTCCGAGTTTTTCCTTGTTCTAGGTAGAACAATTTTTGATAATAAAAGGTATCATTTAGAATGAAGATTTCTTTGGATTCAAATAACTTATGTTCCCATTATTTACCACGTTGTGCTCTTGCTCTGAATGCTTTGCTCACATGGAGAATCTCCACAAAACTCCAGTGAAAACACCCGGGAAACTTAAATGGCACGACCAGGTAAGTGCTTAACGCAGCTTCCTTGGTACTAAGTACCACATCTGTAGATACCAATTTGGAGGGTTTGATCATATCCCAAGTTTGGTCTATGGATAGAGACCATTGCCTTCCTATATTCCCCAAAAACTTGGACACTATCCTCTCTTGACTATGTGTATACTCTTCTTCATGGACAGGCATATTTAATTGTTTGTATACTATGATCCTTCTTTCTAAATTCTTGAGTTTACAGATCTTTGAGATGCAACCACTTCCTGATTGACTTCTTGTACAGTATCCTGTGGTACAGTAAGAGGTTCGAAAAAATCTTGATTTCCGGGCAAAGAGAATGTAGACATTCCTCCTAACATAAGGTTATTCTTGCGTCCCTTTGTTTGACCTGAGATGCACTAATTGCTCTAGATGCTCCAATAGGTTCCACCATGGTTGAAATCCGAGGCCATGTTAATTTTAGTGGATTAATTCAGTGCCCACGGAATTGTCTAATCTGGTGAATCTCTTCGAATAATTCTCCTATGAAATTTCCTTTATCTAGGATTTCTGGTATTTACAAATCTGTAAATTGTCCTAGTGCGATACACCAACCTGCAGGGTCATCCTATCCATGTTTAAAGAAATAGTTCTTTCTGTCAATGAATTCCCCAAAGGAAGATCATTTAGAGCCGTAAAATAATTTTGGATGGGCTTGGAACCAGACTTGCATATTCTAGATTGGCTAGTACTCCTGATATCGATTGGTCTATAAGATCTGTCCATCTTTGATCCAATACAGCTATAATCATGACACTATAACAGGATGAGGAAATTCTGGCACCAGTCCTATTTGGATTAACCCTCTATGTCTATAACTGTATCCGCCTCCCATGTTCTGTTGTTTCTCTCATCTTTTGGATATTTAGTATACGTATATTTAGGATAAGTACGCCACAAGTGCCATAACTTTCGTGCGGCGCTCACTTGAGTATTACAACTTTTTTTTGTCAACTACTTGAGTGTCGAACTTCTAAAAAACGTTCACTTAAGCGCCGTAACTTTCAATCGATCATTTAAGTGCCAAAACTTACTAATAAAATTTGTCCAAGTGCTGGAAATCCAACATGGCATAACACTTATTGTGAACTTTTTTAAATAATTGTGACACTCAAGTGATCTATTAAGAAGTTACATGGCACTCATGTGAGATTATGGTGCCCTTATCCTGTATATCTAAGGTTTGAAATTCGGTATACGATGTTTGCACCATTGTTGATTGTGAGACATCTATGGCCTATTTAAAGTTAGATCTGAAGAATCAATAAACTGCCCTAACATCTATTTGGAGCAAACTCCACTCCAAAGTCGATCCTGATGGATAATCTTCTCGGAAAGTTTCTTCTAATGCCTAAGATGTTGAATCTAAGGGCACTATATCATCCATGCGTTCATCATTGGCAATTGTTCACTCCCCTAATTTGAGTTTTCTCCATCTGTCTCACATTCTGAGAAAACTTCATAGATAGATTCAACCTCAGAGTCTAAATGTTTTAGCTCCTGTCCAGCCCATCTATAGGTTTATGAGCAGGTGGGCTTTTAATCCACTAGTGGGACCACAGTTGCAACGACTCAAGGGTTTATCACTGAGGACAACGAGGTTGTCTTCCATGTTTCCTTCCAAAGGCCTGAATTGTTTTTTTTTTCTATAAGATTAGTCTCTTTCTTTGGAAATCTTGATGAAATTTCACATTTATAAAACCTGTAGTGTTTCCCCTGGTACACTTTTTTCCTATCCAAAGAAGTTTCTTCTTTTCAAGCCTCAAGGAAAGTGTCTTGCAGTTTCGGTTGCTAGATGAATGTTGCAGCCATATTTACCCGGGACATATTCAATCTGAGAGCAACAACTCTTGTTCAAACAGGCAAATTTTTTCAGTCGTTTCCTTCGCTTGGAGTTCTGTACACACTTTCCTCATCACATACATTTTTTCCTGGATTCGCCCACCCAGTTGTACTACCTTTTCTTCTTGAAAGAGCAAGTCATAAGCCTTCTTTGGGCCCTCTGACCATGATTCAGGAAGTTTGTCAAAGAAAGTATTTGATACAAACTATAGAGCAACTTTATCCAAATTACAAAAAGTATTCCTCAAATTCACAGGGATGGGCGTCAAAATAGCACATATCATAAGTCTATTTGAGATCATAAGAATTTCCCTAGCTTCTGAGCGTTACCTACAAGAGTGGCTTCACATACTTCACATCTTACTTGGACTATATCCTCCTGCATTTGCTATCATACCGATGATTGTGACCTATTCGTCTCTCCTTTCAAGCACATGTTTTTCAGTGTCAAGATTAAGAAAAGCACCAAGGCCTAACTATAGGCCTTAATGAATATCCTTTAAACAAATTATGATTTTCTTTTATGTGGATAATCGGGCTTATATGAAGTTCTTTTTCCTGTTAAAAGCTAATCAAATATTCTATCATCAATTGAGCTTCTTCAGCTAATTCTAAATATTGCCGAAGATCTTGAGCTACTTACTAGTATCATTGCCATTTAGGTTAGCTGCTCTTTTTGTGGGACCTAAAATGAATGGTGTTGCCTTTTCTTGCTATAATTGTTTTGGACTTCAAGGACTTGATTTGAAGCTTGTCCCTCAGGATTCTTTATATTAGTCCTGTTTCAATTACATCAAGCCTTTCATTGACCAATATAGACACCTCTCTTGCAAGAGCTTTTCTCCATTCTTTTGTATCTACATAGTCATTTTCTGGAGCGAGAAATTTTGTGGAGAGACTTCATTGTGTAAGGCATTATGCATAGGAGAAGATAAATCTGGTATTCTATCAGCCTGTTTTATTTATTAGAAATGTTTATTTAATTTTTTTAGAAGAAAGAATGGAAAGCTAGGATTTTTTGTGAATACTTGAAGCTGCAACGAGCAAAAAGACAATAACAAGATGGATTGAATTACTAATAAATGCAAAATGCATTAATACACAACATTTAAACTAACATGAAAAATATGGTTTTAGACCCATGCAGACACTGGGGCATCTTGCTAGTTGAACATATTTTGACATTCATCTCCAAACATATTGCTGACAAGTTTCTTGCTCAGTGATTCTCTTTGAATACTTATTCATTTCTTTGGATTGCTCTAAAAGCAGTTTAAACTAATTTTCCCTTGTCAGATCTGAAGCAGAGCTTGTACAAAAGATCGTAGAGGAGACCTTGACTCTGCTAAGTCTAACGCCATTAGATGTGGCCCAGTATCCGGTTGGGATAGGTTCCCGAGTAAAAGAGGTTGAAAAGATCTTAAAATTACAGTCCAAGGATAATGTTCTTTTGGTAGGATTATGGGGACAAGGAGGTGTGGGGAAGACAACCCTTGCTAATGTCATTTATAACGCCATTGTTAGAGACTTTGAAGGTTCTTGTTTTTTAAACCGTGTCAGAGAAAATTCCAAACATCCGAATGGCTTGGTTCATTTGCAAGAACAATTGCTATCGCAGGTATTTCCGGGCAAGAATGAAAAGATCTTTGGTGTTGATGGAGGAAGTAAGTTGATTAAAGATAAACTCTGTAGTAAAAGAGTTCTCATTATTCTGGATGATGTTGATCATGCAGACCAGTTAAGTTGTTTAGCCCGAAGTTGTAAGTGGTTCGGTCAAGGAAGTAGAATAATTGTCACAACAAGAGATATGCATGTGCTCAAATCGTATGAGGGAGATTTGGTTGATATGTACAAAGTTAAAGTTCTCGAGGATGATGAAGCCCTTGAACTTTTTAAAAAATACGCCTTTCCAGAAAATCAGGAAATAAAGATACCGATCAATCTTGTTGATGATGTTTCACGTTGTGCCGGAGGCCTTCCTTTGGGAGTTAAGGTGTTGGGTTCTTTCTTGCGTGGTAGAGGAAAACAAGAATGGGAAGAAACCCTGCAAGATCTAGCTGAAAGTTCCAGGGAAGAAATCAATGATGTGCTAAAGGTGAGTTATTATGGATTAAAGAGCAATGCAGCAAAGGAGATTTTTCTCGATATTGCATGTTTCTTCAAGAGGTGGAAAATAGAGTACATCAAGAAAGTTCTTGATAGTTGTGGGTTTCGGACAAGTACGGAGGTAAAGATTCTCATCGAGAGATCTTTGATTATTGAAGAGCATGGGACCTTACAAATGCATGACTTAATGGAATCAATGGGCAAGGATATTGTACGAGAAGAATGTCTTGATGATCCTGGAAAACGCAGTAGGTTATGGACTCAGGAGGATGTTTTTGATGTTCTATCAAGAGAGGTGGTAAGACTTCTTAGCGTCCAGTAATTCATATTGTATTCTTATCTCTGACTTTGTTCACTTTAATTGCAGAGTGACCTAAACATAATCAAATAAATATGCAGGTAACAAAGGATGCAAAAGCCATAGTTTTGGAGTTACCAGAGCTTGAAAAGACTTATATTAATCCTAAAGCTTTCCAACACATGATGAAGTTGATGTTGCTCATCATGCTTAATGTAGATAATTCTCCCGCAGATCCCATCCATCTCCCTAACGCGTTAATGTGGTTTCAATGGCCTAATTGTCCCTCGGTTCTGGAATTTAGCAAGGGTCCGAAGAAGTTAGTTGGACTTGATATGCGGAAGAGCAAGATTAAAGTGCCGCAACAATATAAGGTGCGCACTTGGTCCTTTTCTCTTTACGTAAACTATAGGTATTAAATCTAATGATGTTTAACAGTGCCCTTAGAAATACAGCAACCGTGATTTTATACGCTATACAGATTCAAGCATCAAGTGCAGCTAATGTACTTCAACTGCTTGTCTAATCAAGTCCATGCTCTTAAATTTTTTTTGACCGAGTCATTCTAGTTACGTAAATTGTTTAATCAAGTCTATCCGACATCAAATCCAGCCAACAGGGCCATCGAAGGACGTCAGAGTGTGCCGTGACTTGAATATTGTCTACGTGGAAATCCCCTGTGGGTAGTGAATGGGGGGACATACGATAAGCTGATTGACTAGCTTTTGCTTTAAGCTAACCTTTAGAGTGGTCACATATGTGCAATACTAAATGCACGTCACACTTCAGGTCGTTCGATGGGCACGTTAGCTAGATATGACATTAGATAGACTTAATTACATGATTTTTGTAAATATGACTAGATTAGAAAAATTAAAAGTACAGGGAGTTGATTAAAAACATTACAAGGATGAAAAGTATAATTGTGCCATACATATGTGAACATCGCCCAAATTGGGCTAAAACTCCATGAGACGTTTTATTTGATTTGTATGTTTTCAATGTATAGTTGGGAATAGTGTAAATAGTTTTAAAGACCCTTTCATCAGGAAATTGAAAAGCCACTTCTTTATATGCAAATTTCTGGCATGAAAAAACAGAATATATTCCATGCTAGTAAAATATTGAAAGTGTTGGTAAAATTTCGAAATTCGTTGGTAACTAAATTTTGATTGGCAACATATTTTTCCAGTCACAGGTTAGCAAGTTACTAATAGTTTTGTGGAAATACCAACAATTATTTAGCCTATAAGCTTTTTATATAGTAAGTCATCAAAAGTTTTGTGGAAGTACCAACAATTAATTCTGTATTTTGAATTGCAAACAACTTTTGTCAATAACCAATATTACTTGTGCGGCTTACCAACGTATTAAATTACTAACTTTAATGAGTAAAATTACCAACTCTTATTGAATGTATCCAAATTACCAATTTTTCCAAGAACTCATCAATATTTATTTGCTAAAGGTAACATTACATTCAAGTAACTAACTATCATAGCAAGTAACCAATATTAATTTCACCGATTTACCAACTCCTAATTCGTTATGGTACCATCTAATTTTAATTTTTCTAATTTTTATTTGATTTATGTAATGACATTTATTTAATTGTTTTGAAATCACTTCCTGATTTAATAATTACCAACAATTATTTTGTAGATGTTATCGGCGTGTTAAAGTTACCAAACTCTTACAACAACATCAACATCAACATCAACATCAACATCAACATCAACAACACCTTTATCCCAAACTAGTTGAGGTCGGCGGTCGATGAACCCAAAAAAATAAATAAAACAAAAGCAAGATCCATAGAGGGAAAGAAATCATTATCTAGAAATAAATATATAAAAATAAAAATATCTAGGGAAAAAGATTATAAAGGATAGTCGGAACATAGGAATTACGCACAAGTCTAATTGCTTTCCTCCACTCCGTCCTACGGCTAACCGTACGCCAATCTATTTCCCATTTCATTAAATCTTGTTTTACTACTTTCCCCCAGGTAAGTTTCGGCCGACCTCTTCCTTTCGTCATATCCTGCTCTCGTAATGATTTACATTCGACCGGGGCATATAGGGGTCTTCGAAGAATATGTCCAAACCATCTCAATCTATGTTCTCTCATCTTATCGCCACCGTATTACTCCAATTTTTTTCGAATGTCTTCATTTCTTATCTTATTCATCCTTGTATGACCATACATCCACCTTAACATTCTCATTTCTGCTACTCCCATTTTGTGCTCGTGTTGCATATGTGCTGGCCAACATTCAGCTCCATATAGCGTTGCGGGTCTTACTGTTGTTCTATAAAAATTTCCTTTAAACCTAAGCGGGATTTTGCGATCACACAAGAACCACGAAGACACCTGCGCCATTTCATCCAAACTTGCTTTAATTCTATGGCTTACATCCTCATCAATCTCTTTCCCCTTCCGCAATATTGATCCCAAATATCTAAAAGCATCTTTCTTGGGTACCTCCCCGTCCGAGTATATTCACGGATTCGTGATCTCCTCCTCGTGTCGTGTCGAACTCACACTTCATGTATTCGGTCTTACTTCGACTTAGCATAAATCCTTTGGACTCCAATGCGCTTCTCCATAGTTCTAATTTAGCGCCGACCCCAGCCCTGGTCTCATCAATAAGCACAATATCATCTGCAAATAGTATACACCATGGCACTTCATCTTGAATATTTTTTGTTAGCTCATCCATAACTAGGGCAAAAGATAAGGACTCAACGCAGAGCCTTGGTGTAAGCCTACTTGTGATTGGGAAATAACTTGATGTGCCATTACAAGCCTTCACACATGTAGTAATACCATCATACATATCCTTGATTGTTTCTATATACTTTAAAGGTACTTTTTTTCTTCTCAAGAACCCACCACAAAACCTTTCTTAGAATCCTATCATATGCCTTCTCGAGATCAATAAACGCCATATGTAGGTCCTTCTTCCTTTCACGATATCTCTCCATCAACCTGTCGTACCAAGAAGATAGCTTCCATGGTAGATCTTCCTGGCATAAATCCAAATTGATTTACGAAACCTTGGTCTCTATTCTCAAGCGATGCGCAAGGACTCTCTCCCACAACTTCATTGTATGGCTCATAAGCTTAATGTCTCTATAGTTGGAACAATTCGGATATGCCCTTGTTCTTGTAGATAGGCACAAGCATACTCTTCCTCCATTCATCGGGCATATTATTAGTATGGAAAACCTTGTTAAAAAGGTTGGTCAACTAACTTATTGCTACTTCCCCTAAGCACCTCCACACTTCAATAGGGACACCATCGGGTCCCAAGGCTTTACTAGTCTTCATTTTCTTTAATGCCTCCTTAACTTCATGCGCTCTAATTTTACGCACAAACCTTCCGTTTAACTCATCAAAAGCGTCCTCCAAGACCACCTCCCTTCTCTCGCCATTAAAAAGCTTGCTAAAATAGCTCACCCACCTTTCCTTAACTTCGCATCTCTTACCGAAGTTTTTCAGTTTCATCCTTGATGCATCTAATTTTTGTCAAGTCCTTACTTTTCTTATCCCTTATCCTTGCAAGCCTATAGATACCTTTTTCTCCCTCTTTGGTCCCATGTTTTTTGTACATCTTGTAGAACACCTTGCCTCTAGCCTCTCGCACGATTTTCTTGGCATTTTTTCTCCCCAACCTAAATTTCTGCAAATTCTCTTCATTAGGACATTTATGCAAACATCCGAAACACTCCTTCTATTGAATTGCCTCCTGCACCTCTTCATTCCACCACCAAGTTTCCTTTATTTGATGTCCGTTCCCTTTATTTTCCCCTAACACCCCTCTTGCCACTCTTTTAACGCAGATAGACATCTCGTTCCACATCATATTTATTTCGCTCTCTAGTTGCCACGGTCCTTCGTTAAGCATTCTTTCCTTGAAAACTGTTTTTTTTTTTCCTCATCTAACTTCCACCATCTTATTCTTGGGTTTTGAGCACTTCTCTTGCATTTGCTGTGATTTGTTATATCGAACCTCTAAGACCATCAACTTATGTTGCGTAGTTACGCATTCTCCAGGATAGACTTTGCAATCTACATACGATGCTCTAGCCTCTCTTCTAGCAAGAAAGAAATCAATCTGGCTGCAATTTTGGCCGCTACGAAAGGTGATTAGATGTGACTCTCTTTTCCTAAAGAAAGTATTTGTCAACATCAAGTCATAAGCTAATGCCATGCTCAAGATGACCGATGTCAATCGAAAGTATTTACCGAACTCTTACAAAAGTTATTGAAATTATTTGAGTCCATTGACCGATGTTTATTTATTGCAACTTAAAAGGGTTGGGACTCTCTCCAAGCAAATGTGGTAAATTATGTGAATAGTTTATACTTTTGAACCAATCAAATAAAAGTTGGTAAATGACCCAAACTAGGGTGTGTAACTAGAACACCACAAATAAATCATGGTGAATCATTGTAATGATGTCCGTAATATTCGACAGAATTGGTAATTTCATATAAAAGCAGTAATGTTAACAGGCTAATAAGCTTTCCAAATTGACATTGGTAAACTATTGAAACAGTGTGTACTTCTAAATAATTAAATAAATGTGGTATTGATCATTTCGGACATGGGAAATTAACCTTTTCTGGTTGGTAAGTTGCCACAAATGTTGGTAAATTATTGGAATGGTTGAAATAATCAAATAAATGTTGATAGCTAACAAAAATATCCATTGGTAGTTCCATCTAAGAGTTTTTAAATTAGCTTCTCATTAAATTGATGGTAAATTATTGGAGTTGGTGAATTTGGAAATAATAAGTAATTTATATAACAATTAGTAACTTTCAGCTCGTCGATAACTTTAACAAATAAATAATGGCAAAACTATAGAAACGATCTTAATTTTTCCAAACACTCTAATTAACGTTAGTTAGTTGGCTCAAATATCAGTTGATAATTTACGAGAAGAGATAATAAGTTAAACAAGTCGGTAAGTTGGCAAATAGACATTCATAGGTTATTATAGCAGTTGATAATTTCAAAACACTAGAAAATACATTATTTAGTGACTCAAATAAAAGTTGTGATTTTCTATAAAAGAGAGTAAATTTGACACATTGGTAACTTTAACGAATAAATAAATTTCTGGTATTCTAAAAACAATTGGTAATTCCAAACAATCAAATAAACATTAGTAAAAGGACTCAAACAAAAGTTGGTAGTTTTATGAAAGACAATGAATTTAACTTTCCGTAGCCTCTACAAACAAATGTAGCTAAATCGTTGTAATCTTTTGCAATTTCAAAACAATTCAATGTTGATAACTCACTCAAGTAAAATTTAGGGCTCATTTGATAAAACGTAGAATCGTCTACAGGAAATTGAAAGATTAATCATTTGACAAGAAATCAAATGCATAATATTAAGGGTTAATATCACGAAAATCCCAAATTGGTACATATGTGACAAATTTGCCCAAAAATATTTTTTTGACCACGAAAAATCCTAAACTTGTTGTACCTGTGATAAATTTACCTCAAACTATTTTTTTGACTATCAAAAACCCTAAACTAGTACACTTTTGTGACAAATTTATCTTAAACTAATTTTGTTACCACAAAAAACCCAAGATTGGTACATCCGTGACAAATTTACCTTCCATTAAATTAGATTAATACCACGAAAAATCCTAACTTAATACACTTGTGACAAATAGAGGGTAAAAACCCTAATCTAGTACACGCATGAACCGCCACGTGCAATCTAACTCAATAATTTGACTATTAAATTTAATGAAAATTAACGTAGGGGAAATTTCTCACTTTGTGTACCGGTTTGGGGTAAATTTGTCACAAGTGTATTAGTTTGGAGTTTTTGTTGGTCAAAAAATAGTTTGGGGTAAATTTCACGGGTGTATCGGTTTGGAGTTTTTCGTGTATTAACCCTAATATTAAACACATGCACAAGTACTTACATGGTGTCCCGTGTCCGGCCAATAATGCGTACCTCTTCAAAGAGAAATTGAGTTTCCAAAGGCTATATTCCTAAGGTCTCATTGAATTTCGAACAATGCAAAATGAATTTGATATGGGCATGCTTTGCATGTTGTTGCTACCACTAGAACTACAGTATCTTACCTTTTGGTTTGCTCGGGACTCATTGCCCGGTCTTACCCCACACCTAACCTCCACATCACCAAGCACGCTTGCTTCGGCGACAAGTGTCTCGACGAAAATGTGATGACCCAAACGCGGTAAGTACGGAGGGACGGCCTAGTGCATTGCCTTAGCAGTATGCGAGCGAGGCTAAGCGCATGTCTTCTGTTCTACATCGCCTAGGGGGAGTTTTGGGCTAGTTCATAAGGCTTGGGTTCCCTACTCTGTGTTAACTCGTTTTAAAGCCGTGAGAGTTAGTGGGCCCAAAGTAGACAATATTACATAGTGATAGTCCCGGGTCCGTACAGCCTCAAGTAACTGTTTAATTCCCTCAGGTCTGCATCTTCACTAATTAACGTTTAGTAGGTAATGGTGTAAGATCCAATGCCTTAACAGATGCTTTGGGTACACAACTTCAAATGGGCATTATCCAGTAGTTTGACTCACCAAGTAATTGTATACGAATTCTTCTTAAACCGACAATGAATCCCATTCTTTAACATGTCTTCTAGTAGAACTCCTTAATAAATTGCCCAAAATTCTAGTGACAGTCTTAGCTTGTCCATCAATCTAGGGATCGCTAGCAGAACTAAACTAAGGTTGAGTCCCCATTTTCCAAATTGAAAATTTATCTCAGTTCTTTTTTTTTTTTGGGTCCGAAATGTTTTTTTTGTGTGTGTGCAGGAATTCAACAAATTGAAGTTCCTTGATCTCAGTGAATGTCAATCGGTGGTTTCTATGCCCGACATCAGTTGTACGCCAAATCTCGAGAAGTTGGATCTCCATGGGTGCAAAAAATTGGATAGAATCCCTGATTTTTCAAATAAAAACACAGGCTTGCGAGAGATTTATTTAGAAGGAACTGCAATTAAGGAACTGCCTACATCCATAGGAAATCTTCAATCTTTGGAGGTTTTGCATTTACGTAATTGCAAAAAACTGACCACTCTTCCATCTGGCATTTACATGTTGCAAAATCTTGAAAACTTGTGTCTTTTTGGCTGCTCAAAACTAACCAAGTTTCCAAAGGTGGAGGAGGATTTGAGTGATCCCCGTACAAAGGCAGGATTTCCTAGGTTATATAGTTTGAACCTTGGATGGTGCCATTTATCAGAAGTAGAGTTCCTAGAGAATTTTTCCTGTTTTCCCCGCTTACAATATTTGAATTTATCGGGAAACAATTTTCCCAACCTTCCTTCATGCGAGCAACTATATTCCTTGACCATATTGGATGTTTCTAATTGCCAAAAACTACTAGAGATCTCCAAGATGCCAGAGAAATTGAGAATGCTAGAGGCAAATAATTGCGAATCTCCGAGTAGAATTCCCTCCAACATACGCATCGTTCGGGTACATTCATGTCTGGAACTGGCCCGCAATGGGATGTCCATGAATGATTGGCTTAAGCCTGAGGTCAGGGTCTCTCTCTCTCTGTGTGATTAATATGGAGTTGTGTACATGTGCTGCATTGAGTGTGTGTATTGCAAAAGGCTGAAAATACTGGATTGGTAGGCTAATTAGAAACGAAAACATATAGAAAGGATTTTTCTTTATTTATTGAAATCTAGTTCACTGCTGAATTACAAGGATCACCCCATGAATAACTTCAATAATACATGTTCATCCATTGTTAAATATGTCTTGAATTTTATGTACTCGGTCCGATTCATTGCCCGACCCGATATATTTTTTGTGTGGCCCAAAAGTGGAGGAAAAATGGAGATTTAGTTCGCGACGCGGAGAGTTGGGGCTGATAGGCCCAATTTACACCGTGGTTAGGGTTTTTTGATGTTTTTTTTTTATGAGAGAGACTTGTGAGCTGTGTGCTATTCTATCATCTGTACTCTCTTTGATCATAGTGGAATTTTCGTTTTGCCTCGCCCGTGGACGTAGATCACCTTGATCGAACCACGTAAATCCTTGTGTTCTGTGTTTGTTTTTTCGCTTTCGTTGCAACATCCAGTTATAAAATCTTCAACAATTCATCTTATGTTTCCACCAATTAAGTACCAAAAAAAAAAAAAATTCTTTGTAATGCTAACTATATCTAAACTCTAGGACTACCAACTTAACTCATTGAAACTCTTATTTACGTGCCGTTTTCGAAAAACAATCTAACAGTCTGTTTCTATGATAGGAATTTCATCACCAAACAAAATGCCAAATTGTTCTACCTGGAGGAGAGATGCCAAAGTGGTTGCTCCCTAATGAAGAAGGTTATGTGTCTTTCACGGCTTCCAAGGACTTATATGACAAGTTTCTAAGAGTAGCTTTCTGTGTCGTATTCCGATCAGAAAAAGAAAGGTCTCTCACTTTATCGATTGAAACATTCATTAATGGCAGACGACGTGAACGTCACTCTTATAATGTCAAGTCATTTAATTTGGATCATGTGTGGCTTTATTGTACAGCACCAACGAACTTGTGGGGAGTACACAATTTTGGTCCAAATGAGTGGTCCATTTTTCACATTAGGGTTACATTACCTTCCTTTTTAGATAAGAGAGTAATTGTGAAAAAGTTTGGATTCCGACTAATGTGCAAGTCACTAGAGAATGATTTGGAGGTTTTGCTTCAAGACGATCAATTGTTGGATTCAGCTTTACTCTACGAAGTTGGGTATGGAGATGGTCAAATGAGCACCGAGGAAGATAGTCCAAGGGAATTAGTCCACAAAGGATTGAACAATGCTGACTTCTCAATTGAGGTCTCTCTCTCTCTCTCTCTCTCTCTCTCTCTCTCTCTCTCTCTCTCTCTCTCTCTCTCTCTCTCTCTCTCTCTCTCTCTCATCTCTCTATCTCTCTCTCTCTCTCTCTCTCTCTCTCTCTCTCTCTCTCTCTCTCTCTCTCTATCTCTCTATCTCTCTCTCTCTCTCTCTATTTTTTATAATGCAAAAGCTGAAAATTCTAGACATACGGTTACGATGTAAAGTGCCTCTATACATATATAAAGCTAAACAAAATCTCACATTGAAGCAATGACAGAGACCCAATGTATGTAATTCCTATATTGAAAAAAAAATGATCTAATAAAATCTAACGAACAGTGCACCAAGTTTTTGATATTGCGGTTGATCATAACAATCAACACCATTGATAGTACTAGATCAACTCGTGGATCAAGATAAACTATACAATGACAATAATTCGACACAAGACATTTTTCACTCTCTGTTGTTTTCTGTATGTTGAGTTGGATTAAGTTAATTTCTTTTTGCAAGGAATAAGTGCACTATAATATTAAACAAATATTATTTGTCTATGTCTTTAGGGTGGGCATATCACTAATCATTGTTTTTGGCCAAAATCTCGTGATAATGAAATGGCAAACTGAAACAACAGCTGTAATTATGATTATATAAGAGAAAGCCATGCCCCACGTGTAGACCATTATATAATGGGTTATATTAAACACTTAAATATAACATAATAAGTTACTTAACATATAATTTTTGTGATTTAACTTTAATAACTGTAACACCATTTTATCGTGTAAGGGATGCTAAGCGATGTCTAAAGTGAACACGTAATGAGTAAAATAGTTTGTACTGAAAAATTAGTGATGTCTAAACTGAACACATAACAATGACCGTTAGACTGTCGAATTGACTAGGATGATTAACTTCTTGGATATGCAGTTCTATTTTCCAGCATGTTTATTTACTATATAGTACAACTCACATTGTATGAGCTGCATTATAGGGAGATGTCAATCTAATCTTAGATGTGGGTGGCTAAAACACCTGCAAGATTTTGATTTCTATATCATGAGTATTGTATATAACGCAAGCAGGGATAAATATGTCTAATTGTTGTAGAACTCTGGCTTTGGTTGAATTTCTAGGAATATGCTCAAAATGAAACTCTTCTTCTTGAACTCATTACGAAATTGGGCAATCCTAACAATTTTTCCTTATAACAGAAGTTCCGCTATTCCAGTATTGGTCCTCTTTACCGAAATGTTCGCCCTGGAGGAGAGATGCCAGAGGAGTTTTTCCTTGTTGAACAGGATACTATATCTTTCATTGCTTCACAGGACGTGTATGATGGATGCATAGGGTTAGCTCTCTGCATTGTTTTCGGTGTAGAAGATGGAAAAAGGGAAGTATCTTTTGACATCGTGCCACATGTTGACGGTCAAAGAAGGAATGTGCTGTCGGGAATTATCGGTTCATTTGATTCGGATCACACATGGTTTCAGTTTCTCGAACCAAATCTATTGTGGGGTTTGTTGGAGGGAGCAGTTGATTTCAGTCATTTTAAGGAGAGTTGTTTACGATTTAGTCTTACAGTTAAAGTATTGGGTGGAACACTGAAAAAATTGGGATATTTGATGAGTTGCAAGCAACAAGAGTTTGATTTGAAGGTTGTGCTCAAAGGGAATCAATTCGTGAATCTAGCTTCCTTTTGTGAGGATTATTTTCAGGAAGGCACTTAAGGGGAAATTCTTGCAAAAGAATGCTTGAAATTTCGCTCGGACCAAGTCAAAGCCAGTAACAGTGAAGCAGATTGAACGAGAAGAGGCGAGTGGAGCAGTGTCGGCTTAGGACATTCACAGCAAGCGTTTGTTTTTCATTTGTCCTTGTCAATCGGATCATGGTTTCATTCATAAATCTCATGGCGTTTACTGATTTCAAGGGCCTTAGGGTATTCTCTGTAATAGGCTCGAGAAGTGAGCACTTTTAACTGAAATCTGCAGATCATTTTATCTCGAATGCACCTACAGGCTCCCGAGAACACTGTTCCGAGCATGGTAGTTTCTCTACTGGTGACGATGTTTATCATCTAGCTCCGTTTTTCTTATAGGAGCAAGTGATCACCAAAGCAAGGAATTTAGGGCCTGCATGGTAATCATTCTCATTATCTATTCTGATTTTGGGAATAAAAAAGGATGAGAATTGTGTTTGGTAACGCAAATAAATTTGATTCTGATTCTAGTCCCGGAATTAGTTTTAAAGCAAAAAAAAAAGCAAAAAAAAAGTTGATTATTCAAAAAGAACCACTTCTACAAAACTCATTCTCGTGGGATAAAACACAACAGAACTCCTCTCTTTGTGTGAAACAAAACTCATTCTTGTGGGATAAAACACAACAGAACTCCTCTCTTTGTGTGAAACTCTTGTGGGATAAAAGTTGGTTCGTCACTTCTTTGACCTAAAACAACACTTCCCTTGTTCTTGTTCGTCACGGCTCTCGGCTCACTCCCGCATCCGCTGCTCCTCGGCTTGACTGCCGCCGTCCCCCTCTTCGTAGCACGATTCCGGGAGAGTTTCGCACGATCCTGTTTTCTCTTCGTCTCCTTGCCGAGCCCGATAAGGGTAGCCCTCACCCAAATCGGTGAGGGCGACGCTCGGCCGAGCCCTAATTAGGCCCTAATCAAGCTCGGCCGAGCGTCACCCTCGCCGATTTGGGCGAAAGCCACCCTAATCGGGCTCAGCCGAGCGTTGCCCTCGTGCTTGTGATGTTTTCATTTTTGTTTGCGAGCTCGTATTTGTCCTCGTTTGTGCGCTTTCCTTGTGCTCGTCCACATCTGTTCATTCTTTTTTAACTTGTTGGGAGTTTGATTCTGAAATTTTCCTCGATCTCACCAGCTTTAGTGGTCTTGAGCTGGAATTTTTGCGAAAAGGTTTTCTTTTGGAGGTCAACTAGATATTAAGATGAATAGCCTGGTTGGTTCTTCTTTCAAGTGGCTACTCGGTGAGATTGGCTTTAAAAATAAAGCTGGGTGAGATTGATCAACGTAAATTGAAGAAAGAAAACAAACGTAAGAGCTACAACTTCAAACGACTTGTTTGGATGAACAAAGGTTGAATGTTGTTCTCGGACCTATACTTCGGAAGTTATATTTACTTATTTAGCAATTTTAAGTGCTTTGAAATGTTTGTTATTCTATTATAAAGATGTGTAAACCGATATATTGGCTCTCCACAAGCTTTTATTATTTCCGCCCAATGTTGTACTCGGGTGACTACTTTACCAACAAGTGGTTACTTGAGTGAGATTGATCCAAATTTTAAAAGGACTCCATTTCCAACAATCCTTCTTTTTTTCCTTGTAGAATATATTGAGTGAGATTGGCTTCGCATGGATATAGTGCATTGGGATGTTTATGATTTAGGCGAGACATTGGAGTATTTTTGGTTTGTGCTTGTAGATAGATGCTTTTGCGTGGTTACGACGATTTTGGGTTGTCTTTGTATTTCAACTAATGAAATTAGAGAGAGAGAGAGAGAGAGAGAGAGAGAGAGAGAGAGAGAGAGAGAGAGAGACAGACTTATGTTAGAGAGAGAAGAAACACTTAATGATGCTCGTTTTTGTGTTCGTCTCTGTTTGTTGTGGGTTGTGCTCGCTCCCTTTTCGAGAATTTGTTACAAAAGTTAGTTCTACTACGTAACGTCCTTTTTACAATGAGTATAATGTGTTTTTTTATTTAATTTGTAAATGCCGAATACATGTGTGGGTGGATACAAACCCAAATTCCGAATCTCTATACCTTTTTTTAAAAAAGATTTGTTCTAGTATTTATGTTACAATGTTATGACTATATTATGGTTGCGTGTGGTAGCCATGGCATCCGAGAAAGATACATATAATGCAAAGTGAACCGATCATGTGACCAACCTTTTTATAAGTTTGATGGTAGAAGAAGTAAAAAAGGAAATCACACCTTTTGTATTTTCAACAAAACATGGTGGAAAACCATATTGGCTGAATTCAATAGTCGAGCGGGGCCGCCAATATAAGCTATTACAAATTGAAGAACAATATGAACAAACCGAGAAGATTGTTTGGTAGTCTTAAGAAGCTTCGACACAATTCGGATTTGGCTGGGATAATGCCAATAAAACAGTTGTTGTGGATGATCCAAGTATATGGGAACTTCACATCAAGGTATCATTTAACTTTTCTTTATATTGTTCTAGTATATATGTGTATTTTAAGAGGTTTGTTTGTGTTGCTTTGAAATATATCATTATTATGAAAATTGCAAGATAATGTTGACTGGGCAAAGTTCAAGAAGGATGGGTTTCCTCGGTATTCGAGCTGTCCATTATATTTGGTGATACATATGCTCTCGGCGAGCAAGCTCTAGGAAATGCTGAATATTTGGTGGAGTCGGGAGGAAGGTGGCGATCATGGTGGTCATACGTAAGATGATCCAAATGATTTTGGTGAACACCCCACTGATGAGGGAGTCTTTACAAGTGGACAACACAAGTTGGATAGGACTCCAAATACCAAGAGGAGAAGAAAGAGTCAAGCATATGAAATTTCCAACACATGCAAAGCTTTACAAGTGATGATTAAATCCAAGGCAAGTCAACAAAGTGAATCTGCTTGCCACCTCACAAGTCACATTACCTCCTATAGACCCCTTCTCCGTATCCGCTGTGATTAATGTCCTACTTAGCATGCCCGAGGTGGATGCGGATCTTTACCACAAAGCACTTGGAATGAGCAATGAATAGTGCCACATGGAGGGAGGCTTTCATCCAAACTCCAACCGAATTGAGAAATGGACTTCTCCAACGTCTTCAGTAGATGTTGGAAAATGTATTACGGATTGCGTGGGATTTCTATGTTTGGTTTTATTTTACTTTATGAATTGTGTTGCGATGTTATTTGGTTTTTAAAAATATTCATGTTGAGACTCTTTTACTTGTGTGGTGGTATGGGTAATATGTTTTCATTCGGGATTGTTATATTTGGTTTACTTTCACTTTCCGACTTATGTTATTGTTTGTTATTAGTTTTTTTTCCCCGGATATCTTTATTAATGTTCTTGTATTTGTGTGATGGCATAGGTACTATGGCGGGGGGACAAACTAGTGAGTCCAATGGCTAGGTAGCACCAGTTGATCATTACTTGGATAAGACTGATATTGGCATAAATTGTTGTAATGGACATGTCCATGCATACGAAAGAACCTATTAGAAATAGTCAATTGTCGGGAGTCGAATGGGTAAGGGAGATTCTTTGTGGACATTCCGATAGAGTTTATGAAGCCTTTAGATTGGAGAGACATGTTTTTTTGAATCTATGTGATTTGATGAGGGCAAGAGGTTGGTTGAAAGATAGCCATTACATTAAGGTAGACGAACAAGTTGGGATTTTCTTATCTTTGATTGGTCATGGTCACTCTAATAGAGATTTATGTGAGAGATTCCAACATTCAAGACAAACAATCAGCATGTATTTCACTAATGTCTTGAAAGCATTTCTAAAACTCATCAAAAGAGATTATCCGACCACCTTCATTTGATGATATTCCAGAGGAGATTCTTATGGATTGTAACCATAGACGCTACTTCAAGGTATGATTTTCATAATGTTATTATATCATCAAATACATAGAATTGATAATCCGGTGTAATAGTAGACTTTCATGAAATCGCAGGGGTTGTATAGGTGCTATTGATGGCACTCACCTTAATTTTCTTCATGTTTGTATTGCAACTGCATATCATAACAAATGTTCATATACCTTGCTATAGGTAAATACTACATGCTAGATTTTGGTTATGCTTGCACTTACGAGGTTTTTTTAACTCCGTTTAAAGATTAACGGTATCATTTGAACGATTATAGGGGTAGAGGGAAACGACCCGCAACAGCAAGAGAACTGTTTAACCATAGGCACTCCTCACTAAGGAATGTCATTGAGAGGTCATTTGGGGCATTGAAAAATCGCTTTTTCATTTTGAGACATATGTCTCCATTTATAGTTCGTAAGCAAGCACGTATAGTCTTTGCATGTTGTGCTCTTCATAATTACATTTGTGATCAAGACAAGATGGATAGAAACTTTTCTCGATATGGTGATCCGGAGTATCCGTGTGGACCAATACAAGAAGAGGTTGCAAATGATATATTTCATGAGGAGGCCTCTGAGATAAACATGCTCGAAAAAAGTATTGCAAATCAAATGACAAGGGACAACGATATAGATGAAATTCCATGACTTTGTGTTTTTGATTTTTGTAGTCTTATTTTTTTAGAACTTTGCAAGATTTATGTTTATTGTAACAAGAAAAACATTAGAATGCATTTAAGGTACAATCTGCTAGTGAAAGTATATTCATTCATGTTGCATTTTTCTTTGGCTAATGTGAGCCAAGAGTTTTGTTATTTGACAACTTCAATGGGCTACTAGAAATTCCCACTGTAGACTTGTGGACCACATTGCCTTTTCCGGTCATGACACTCTCTGCCCTCATCTCGTTGGCTTGAGAGACCTTGTGCATGTAAGGCCAGGCAGCAACACTTTGAACAATACTAGTGGTAGAGACTAAACAATTATGACAGAGACACTAAGAAGATTCACCAAATAGTTTTTGTGAAGTTGGTGTTTGGGTTGTTTTCTTTTCTTTGGTTTTTGACTAGATAAGGTATTGAAACATTTAGTTCGACCAATCTCTAAAGACATGCCGAAATCACCGGCTATGGTTTCATCAAGTTATAGAGTAGGGTGCCTAAACGTAGAAGGAGATAAACAATCGATGAAAATCAATTTAGGATACTTTCATGGAGTTTGTCTTTGTCCAACTTTTCTTTTAACTACTTTTTCCTCGCTCTAAGTTGAAATACATAGGCTACGTAAATAGTTAATTTACCGTGTAGTGGAAAATTTAGTTACGTAGTTCATAATAATTATAAAATCACGAATTGATTATACAGGGCATTGACAATATGTGTGTCGTGTAGTTAAAACCGTAGTTACACGACGCCAAAAGCCGAGTAAGCTAAACAAAGAACCCGCATCTAATGATTTTGCTTCAAGTTTTTGACATGTTTGACTTATACTCCAAGTTTGCGCGATTCTTAATGATCCGATTCTTAATTACGATAGACAATTAATGCTCCTAAAATCCAATTAGGTCATCTTTTGTTTGGGTTTAAACACCTCCTCCAGATTACTCAGTGCGAGAATGGATCCACCTTCCATTGTACCCGTCAAATTCTTCATCCATATGCACATTTGAAACAGTTAAGCGAATGACTTGGCTCACCTAATGTTGATTTCATTTGTTTAAGTGAAAAATTAAATCTAAGTGAAAAAATTAAATTATTCTTTTCAATCGAACTTCAAACATCGTTTATTCAAATTTGTGTTTCATTTATGACATGCTAAAAAATAATGTATATTAATTTTTTTTTCATTTGACTTAAATGAAAAAAATTAGGAAGAGAAACGGTTTTTCAAACAGAAATTTTATGCGGTTATCAAATGCGTTTCTATTTCGGAACAAAAATTTTGGGCGATTATGAAACGCATTCCGATTCTCTAAAACTCGTTCAAGAACAGAATCAGAAAAAATTATTTTAATCGGAATCATTTTTCGGAATCGGAATGGTTATCATGCGTAGCTTTACCGACTTTAAGTGGAATTTTAAAGTATCTACTTATTATGTAGAATGTCAAGGAATTTATTGACTTTAAGTGGACTTTTAAATTATCTACTTATTATGTAGAAAGTTACTACTCGACGCATAAACTTAGATTTGCTAATAATCCGCTTACAAACTAGTTAGTTTTAATAAAGTAAGGAATTCGTCATTATAGCTAGAAGTCGAAGTTGGTAAATTATCGGACCATTAAGTAACTTGCCAATGTAGGCCCACCTTCTCACCTCTTCCCCCCCCAAAAAAAACCCAAAAAAAGGAAAAAAAAAAGAAAAGAAAAAGCAAAAGGGATATGTTTAAGTCTTACAATTTGTGACGAAAGTGCCATTAAATCTTAAAACTTGCAAAGACTGTAATCGAATCCTAAAACTTATCAAATTGATGCAATCGAGTCCCTCCATTAGCATTGTCAAATTTTCTAAGGAAAAATGATGATTTGGTGGCTTTAAATTAATTTCTATATCCTACATGGAATATTTTTATTTTTAATTCTTATTTAAATCAAATAAAAACGTTAAAATGTTAAATTTAAAAAGATAAACATATTAAAAGAAAAGAGGGTAGGCAACACAGGGCCTCGTCGGTGGGGCGTAGCCGCCACCGCCACCTATCCCGGAGGGGCCGGCATAAGTTGTTGGCCTTGGGCGAGGGTGGCCGGCGATCGCCGCCTCGAGCGAGGCCTCGCCGGCCCTAGGCAAGGAGGTTGTAATGATCCGAACTTTCACCTACTTAAAATAGTAGCATGTTAGTGTTTCACGATTTTGGATCATCTTGTATGAAAATTGGAATTCGACCAATGTAAGCATGACAAATCAAAAGCAGCTGCAAGCTGCTGGCTGTAAGCACGACATATCATAAGTTGACTCTACCGCAAGCAACCGATTAAGCACGACGCGTCATGAGTTGACTCTATCGCAAGCTATTGACTGCAAGCTGACTGGACTAAGCTGTTGCATGGCTACTTACGCGTAATTTACACATCAATTACTGATTTCAGTGCATGTTTTCGTTTTTGGACGAGTCTGATTGGAATCCCGTGTTAATTCTCAAGTGTCCTACCGTGTCCTTGGTGACAGAGTCCCTTTGGTCTGGCTTTGTTCAGTCCAAAAATCCACGAGGTGAGAATAAGCAAAATCTCCTACAGCCTGTGCTTGTCCCTTCTCTCTTTCATCTGAAGAAACCCCCACTTTGTGACGTCCACTTGGTCTTTGTGATTTTGTCTAACTGAATCCGTAGTATAATTCACGGATTTAATTATTTTGACTATTAGTTTTCTGAAATTAGTTCCAGTTTTTTCTTTTCTATCGTATAAGATGCTCCGATCAATTTGGATGGATAAGTTTATATCATTTTTCACTTAATTTTGTGTAAAATCTTTTGGGAGGATTGCTGCTGTCCCCTCAATGTGATGCTAGAATGAAACCAGTGTGCGACTGTCGGGTCTTGTTGACTGTCATGGACAAGAATTGTTCTTATTTTGTTTGTGCGGCAGAGTCTATTTTTAAACTCACCCTCTTGGTAGGTATCCATTAGCATCTATTTGTTTTTCTTCTCGAACGTATGAAGTTGTTCGTTTTAATATTGATCTAGGAAGGACTTATATTCTGCACAAGTATAGAAGAACCAACTACGGATGGAAAGTCGAATTTAACTTTTGACAATAGTACTTTGTGGAAGACTCTAGTTGGGCCTTACAAATGGCAAGAGAGACAACAGAACACAGGGGAAGTTTCTCTTTGTATTTGAAAAATTGTGAAGCTGGGCATTCTATGTGAAAATAGGTTGAAAGTTCATCATGTCAATTTTGGTACGTCTTGGTATCTACAGTACTCTGATTTGGATAGTATAATGTAATGTACATCTCAATGAAATTTGGTGGGACGATTGAATTTGCTCTGTTATGGATAGGAAATGAATGCAGTAAAGACCGTCTTATTGAACTTGCCTGCACCGGTAGAAATAACTATTGCTCCTGAAGCTTTCACAAACATGAAAATTTTGAGAATGGTTATTTTGTTTAAAGTGTATATCCCGTCAAAAGGTCCCGAGTGTCTCTCCCTAACGAGCTAAAATGGCTTTGACGGACCAATGCCCTGAATTTAGAATTTGGCTCTGGTCCAAAAAAACTTGTTGAATTAGATGTCTTGATTAGTCAGATCAAAGGCAAATTTAAGCTGCGCCCTTGTGATGATTAGCTTTTCCTTTTTATAGCTATCAACTTTGCAGAGCCTAATGACTGCGCTGGTATGTTTTTGCAGAGCTTTAGAAAGTTGAAGTCAATCAATTTCAATCAATGCAAGTCCCTGCCTAGTGCTCCTAACCTTTCATTGGATTCAAATCTAGAGAGCTTGAGCCTTCATTGTTGTGAAAGCTTGGTGCAGGTTCACCAATCCGTCGGACATCTTGACAAGTTAAAACATTTGCACTACAACCGCGCTCTAATCTTAGTATCTTCCCTAACACACTCAAGAAAAAATATCCTCAAACCCTTAATCTCTATGTTTCCCTAAATTTTAGAAGTTCTTGGATGTTCAGGGGAAGATGGAATATCTAGAACCTAATCTAGAAAGGACAGCAATTAAAGAATTCAAGCATCAATTGAAATATTTTTGTCTATGTGAAGGAGATACATATGAGCATTGCAAAAACCTCACAAGGCTTTGCGAAATCTTGAGTATCTGATGGTGTTCGAGGCTGATTGGATTCTGTCATGTTTCCAAAGAACTTGGAGGATTCAATTGATGTTGATGGCAATCTGGGATTCCCAGGTCTAAACCAGCTAGAACTTGTCAAAAAGTAGAGTTCCTAGGCTTGTCAAAAAGTAGAGTTCCTAGAGAGTTCTTCCAGTTTTCTCAAATTTGCGTACATAGAATATTCGAAAAGCAAGTTTACTCATCTGTCGACATGCATCACCAAGTACAACATTTTGGAATGCTTGTATGTTGATAAATGCAAGCAACTACAGGGGATTCCTCAGCTTCCATCAAGTATTGGGTATCCTTAAAGTCATTAGCTGCAAATCTCTAGGGAAGCTCCAAGATTTTTCGAGCCTCTCCTCCAACCTGTCTTGAAGTTCTCTTTTTTGGACGAAAGGAATATTTTCATTTAATTCACTTGAAAGAGATGTACGTAACTTCAAGACAAAAATGAAAATCAAACAAAATAAATAAATTTGAAAGATAAATCAATCTAGTATAGCTTGCAAAGACTTGCTTGTTCCACCACAAAATTGGGTCCGTGATAGCATCAAAACATAACCAGCGGCCGATCACCGAGATCTCGCATCAATATCGATGATAAGCATGCGCCCAAATTTCCTTCTCTAATAGCTATGGTTTTTCCAAAAGGCCATGCACACTTAGGCTCGGCGTCCTCAACACCATTATCGTATGGAGATAAAGACAACACCAACAAAGTTGAAAGAGCACAGAAAACACCTTATAAATTCCAGTTCTATTTGACAAAAGAAATTCAGATCTATTTCTAGATCGAAATAGAATAATACCCAAATCTAAATCATGATAGAAGACCTGCAAAAGAGATTTCAACTGATCACAAAATCACCTTTAGATAAGTCGACCATTGGAAAAAATAGAAGAGCCACGCTCAACTATAAGAAGCAAGCACCCGAGTCGAAGCAAGCGAGTGAGCAAATCTGAAATAGTAGATTTTTTGAGGCGCTGATGCTTTGAACTTTTGAGCAAAACTTTTCACGTGAAGAAAGACAACGGGACGATCCACAAAATCAAACGCAAGACAAAGAGATAGGGACACAAAAAGAAAAGGAAGATGGGGGGGAGGGAGAGAGAGATAGGTCCCTCTCTCTCCCTCAGAAACTTGCTGCATAATGTGGGATTTGGCGGTGGTTTTGGAGGACAGAAGACCTAGGGGAGCGTAACTGCCTTGAAGTTTGACTTGTCTTCATTTTGGAAATTATTCTGCAACGGGTACAATATGGCTGTTGTGTCATGTCAGACACTCTCTTGGCTCTCGCTTATATACGCGCTATCTATATGACAGGAACTCCCGAAGATGAGAACAATCGACAATTCTCCTAATTGGAAGAGAAATGCCAGAGTGGATTCTCCATTGTGAAGAGGGTTCCATTTCTTTCATGGTTCCCCCGGACTTAGATGACAAGTTCTTTGGACTAGCACTCTATTGTTCAAGGCCTGAGGAAGCAAAAGTGGTCGATGCTTCATGTGAGTTCCAAATATTTTTTACTGGCGAAAGGGTGATTTGGCATGTGAGAAACTTGTTTATCTTAGATTCTGATCATGTAAGGATTGAAATTCACTCATGCACTTGACTGTTTGAAGTAGAGAAGTTTCTCCCAGAGAATTGGAGCCATTTCTAAGTTTGCCTCAGAGCATCAAAAGGAAGCATAAAGAAGTTTGAATTCCGTCTAATGCATGAGCAGGAGGAGGATGATCTGAGGGCCATGCTCCAACACCCTCAGCCGATAGAAACGAATTCGATGTATGAGGAAAGAAACTCAGAGGAAGACAGCGAATTAGATGCCGAGGATGAAGATACAGGGTGTGCATCATGCTACTAGTACTGACATGGTTGAGGAACTATATTTTTCCTCTCTCTATTTATGAATTGTGTAAAACGTTTAAAAGAACCAAGACAATTCCGAGAAAAGAACTTTATGCAACCGATACATTTTCCATGTGCGAGTACATGTATTTATACAAGAGATTACAATCTGTTAGAATCAATCAAAAATGAATTTACAATCCCTTAATTTTAGCACTTGCTTATACTAGTGTGATTTGATTTGATCTTGATTCCTTTCTTTGATCTCTGCCGAGTATCCTTAACGTGATTTGATTTGATCTTGATTTCTTGATCTCTGCCATTATCCTTAACACGCCCCCGCAAGATGGCGCTTCCATCGAGGACGCCAATCTTGGGTCGCAAATAATTTAATCGAGGTTTGGATAATGGTTTTGTGAGAGCATCTGCGAGTTGATCCGTGGTTGATATGTGGGAGACACGGAGAGCTCCACTTGCAACTAGATCACGAACAAAATGGTAATATATGGCAATGTGCTTCATTCGGGAGTGAAATACCGGATTGGCACACACATATGTAGCACCAATGTTGTCACAAGTATAGAGTTGGAGTAGTGGTCGGTTGGATGCCAAGTTCGGACAGCAAGTTCGGACCCATTGTAGTTCTCACTGCAGCGGTAGCAACGGCGCGGTACTCAGCTTTGGTCGAAGATCGGGCAATTGTGCGTTGTTTCCGTGCACTCCAAGATACTTGGATTAGGGTCGAGATAAATGACAAATGCAGAGGTGGATGATCGGTCATCTACATTACCTTGCCCAATCAAGCATCGGAGAACCCATGAAGAATAGAAGTCGTGGAGCGTGTTAGATGTAATCCATGAAATATGCTTCCTTTTAAGTACCGGAGAAGTCGTTTAGCAGCAGCCCAATGTGTGATAGTAGGACGTTGCATGAATTGAGATAATTTGTTGACGGAGAATGCGATATCGAGGTCTTGTGATAGTGAGATATTGAAGGGCCCCAATAAGACTTCGATACTCACTTTGGCATTGGTTGCCTCAATGGATCATAGGCTGATAAGGTGATTCCCACTGCCAATGGAGTGCCTACCTCATTGGCTTCATCCATTTTGTATTTTTGTAGAATTTCACGGATATACTTATGTTGAGAGAGAAGTATACCTGTATTGGTTGGGATTACTTCAATGCCAAGGAAGTAATGAAGTGTTCTCAAATCTTTCACGAGAAATGCATAGACAAGGCTTCGATGAAGTTTGCGATGAAAGAGGTGTCATTACCTCGTGATGATGAGATCATCAACGTAGACAAGGAAGAATGTTGTAATTGGACCCATGGTGTAAATGAACAAAGATGGATCGGAGCAGGAGTTGCGAAAGCCATGAGTGAGTAGGAATTTACTCAATGCGATGTACCATGCCCTTGGCGCTTGTTTTAATCCATAAATAGCTTTCCTCAATTTGCATACGTAGTTAGGTCGAGTCGAATCAATAAATCCCGGAGGTTGAGTCATGTATACTTCATCCGTGAGATCCCCTTGTAGGAAAGCATTGTTGACATCAAGTTGTCGAAGTGGCCATCCTTGATTCAATGCAATAGAAAGCACAACACGAATTGTGGTCGGTTTGACAACGGGACTAAATGTGTCTTTGTAGTCAATCCCGGACGTTGGTGGAAGCCTTTGGCAACAAGACGCCATTTGTAGCGCTCAACATTACCGTCGGTCGGCGTTTAATCCGGAAGATCCACCCGCAACCAACAACATTATTGGAGTTTATGTGATGGGTGAGTTCCCATGTTCCATTGCAGGCATAGCCGCATTAAATTCCTCGGACATGGCATGGCGCCATTTGGCATCTCGCAAGGCTTGAGTAACACATGTTGGTTCGACGGTGTCGGGTAGAGGATGTTTAGTGGTATGATGAATTTGTTTGGGTTTGAAGATGTTATTCCCTGGATCTTGTAATCATTGAATGGCTACGGGTTGCGGTTGGTAGATGTGGTAGTGAATCGGAGGATGAGTGAGGTTGGGATTCGGGTAGAGGATGGTTGTTGATGGCATTGGTGCTACGAATTGGAGAAACAGCTTGTTGCGTGGGGAGCAAAGCAACGACTCGGCAACATTTGTAGGATCTTGCGATTGGATTTGTTGGCATAAAGGTTGGTGAGCTTTTTTAATGCCTCTTGAGAGGTTCCACTGAATGCAATCACGGTAAAATGGGTTCAAAAACTGAACCGAAAATGGCCGATAACAGCAATTGGTCCTAGCGGATCCACAATATGCGTGCTAGACGGGCCGATTTGGATGAATCAAGTGACGGACAAGGGTGTGTGCCGTCAACAAATCGGAGCGAGATCATGCCCAATTAAAATGGCTTGAAGTTGTGCTCTCCAAGATGGAAAGTTGCCAGGTGTGAGCTTTACGGGAAGCTGGACGAGTGTTGCCGATAGTAATGAGACCGGTTGCGGAAGAGTTGGTGTTGTCACCGGTTGAACTCGACATGATGGGATCGAGGGCTCGGTTGAGCAAAAAAAGCTATGATACCATAAAACGTTTAAAAGAACCAAGACAATTCCGAGAAAAGAACTTTATGCAACCGATACATTTTCCATGTGCGAGTACATGTATTTATACAAGAGATTACAATCTGTTAGAATCAATCAAAAATGAATTTACAATCCCTTAATTTTAGCACTTGCTTATACTAGTCCGATTTGATTCGATCTTGATTCCTTTCCTTGATTTCCGCGTATCCTTAACGTGATTTGATTTGATCTTGATTCCTTGATCTCTGCCATTATCCTTAACATTGTGATGCGGAGTGCATCAATCCAAATTGCTTATTGAATGGCCATGGTCTTCCAAGTTGCTCTCTGAAATTTGTTGCATAGAACTCGGTCACCTCTCTTCGTCCAGTTAATGATGCCAACACTTCATAATTAACAATTCTGAGATGGTGAGTTTTGCTGCATCTAGTATAATCTATATCTTTAGGAAAGTGTCGATCTAATTGTCTCAAAGATAAAAAGGTCTATACAGGGAAGATTAGTTGATTCCTCCGTTGTTACCAATACGGATTGCATTGGATAGGCACAAAGTCTTGTGTCATCACTGGAGGCCTTTCTGAACTGGAAGGTTTTGAGCTTGTAGCAGGTTGCTCCCCTGCTTTTGTGCCATTTATAAAACCATACTTAATCAAGGGAAAAGATAAACTATTGATAAAATGGAACTTTGTAGTTGAATCGATATCATCACAAAGCTCTATTACCTCCCACTTTCTTTAACATTAATTAGACAGTACTTTACATGGCCTTCACAGCGAAGTGTCTTACCATGTCCCTGTTAGTTCTCAATTTACAACAGAGCAGCTAAAATCTCGTACACGGAAAGACGAGTTCCAATAGATTCGTGACTGACGTGGTTTAATATTGCGTAACTGACGTTTTCTTGCTCTATAAATAGACGTGTTTCCGTAGTTTAGAATCACAACTCACAACTCACAATTCGAAGTTCATTCCTCTAGTTCTCTCCTAGTCATCCTTCAAGTGTGCCAAGTGTCGAGAAGTGTTCAACAGAGTCTTATTCGTATAGTGCTAATGCAAATAGGTTCAAGTCTGTATCTTGTAAGGCATAGTTCGTGAAACTCCTCAGCACTATTGGCAGGAACTAAATCGCCTTAAGGAGATTCGATTAGCCGTACCTCACCTCTTGTCCAATTCCTTTTCGAGTTTACAGTATTTAGTAAGTTTATTTTTTTGAAATCTTTATATGTAAATATTGTAATCGGGCTTGATCGGTATTGAATATTGTTATTTCCTTCTCTGTGTTATTATTTTCTGAGTACAACAAATAGTATTATGTATTTCTCCCGATACGTTAACGAGTGCGCAATTATTTTCCAAAATGTAGTTGTTATTAGGGCACCATTACGTGTAATTTTCTTTTTCAAATTACTTGAAGATATACTTGTATTTAAATTTTCTTTAACTGAATGAGTTTTTTTACTTAGTCAATTATCTATTATATTTAAACCTGAAAATTTTATTTTTAATTTATTTTTTGATTTTTTTCATTAAAAGAATTAAAATTAACTTAGAAGAGAAATGGGTCCGGACCAACTGAGCCCGGATCCGCCCTTTGGCCCCTCGTAGCCGGCAAAAGACAAGGACCGGCACTTTCTTCCACCAGGCCTTTCGTCGTCAGGTTTTTCAATCTTTAAAGGTGCAAGAGTCTCCTTTTGTTTCGTTACTGCAACCCACAATTCCGCTTACATAAAACTGGTACACAGGCACACAAGACCATGGCCTTCATGCTCGATTTACCTTTACTTTATCAAAGGAGGACGAACCCTTTTTATTACATCATAAACCGAGTTGGTGCACAAACATCATACAATACATAAATAAGATCTCATGTCGGCATGTGACCAAGACAAAAGTATAGAATCTGAGTATTTGTAGTCTAATTACATTCGTAAGGAAGGGTTTTCTATGGATTGATTCTATGAATTTATACATGGCGTTATTTGATTTTCAGACAAGCCTTGAATGAAAATAATTGAGTTTCCGACAGGAGATAATTATAGGATTTCTAAATATCGGATTTTACAGTACAAAATTACTCTTGACAATGTATGAGTGAGAGAGTGAGTAAACGGGCAAACAGAAGTATGAGTGCCTAAACTTGAATTTCTTGTGCATAGGTTGAAATCCCAGTTGCATATTCTCTACTGCAGAATGTTAGTGAAAACTTGCGCCGTCATCCCAAACAAATAAGAGGAGATCGGATCACCCTGGTCTTAATCCATTCTGTCCTCTAAAAAATGCCAACAAGCTCTCCGCCACCAATTATAGAGTGAAATGCATCTTTCCGCCCAAGTCAAGAGTGCAGTGAGAACACCAATTGCAGTCAACAGGTTCCAGAAAAGAAAAAGGACACTTTAACCTTCATAAGTCAAGAAAGCAGTGGGAACGTCATCTCGTTTGTTTGTTTCTGGTCCGAAATCAAGGAGGGGTTCATGCATGTGGTGCGTTGTCGGTGCATTGTTCAGCTTTATCTATCGAACAGCCTTTGTCCTGACGTGACTCAGGGGGAATGTAATGGGGACACTGGAAAACTTACAAAAGCTTATAAGTAAATTGTTTGATTAGGTAAACGAGAGGAGAAAAACTGGCGTGTGAATGCACTTGTAATGCAGCCAAAGCGACGTAGACATATGCACATGGCTCCCTGTTACCATTCTTAAGAGAAAGATAAAGCTACTTGAAATTAGCAATTTTCGCAATTTCCCATGCAAATTGCGATTACGATTCACTGGGACTCGGCAACTCAGCTGGTAATAAATATTGAAATGAACTCAACAATTACATGATATATTTTACTTGCTATGTTACCCTAAAGTAAATCATTTGAAGTTATGTTCCGAGGGAAAAATTTACCTAACACGCCGAAGCGTAGAGCCAAAGTTGATGGTGTCATTATGTGCCATTCGATTGTGTGGTTTCTACTCTCCAACGAGAAGAAAACATGTGGGTCCCGCTTCACGTTGAGCATACGAGTGTCCGGGAGAGCCGTCTCGACGGGTCTCAATGGGGCAGTCCCCCCTGACACAAGAGAGCCTTTTACGATTTAAACCCATAATTTTTCAATAATAGTTTAGATTTGGACTCATGAATAACTACTGTTATATATACTTTTTTCGCTTATAATTGAGTGGTGTAATTAGAGGTACATGATGCTAATTATAGTGGAATTCTTTGCTAGATGTAACTCTAATTTAAGGGTGAACATAATAAAATCTCGTGTCTCAATTTCTCTTTCTTGCTTTACATTTTATTTCGATATGATTGTGCGCCGAATCCTAACAATATATAGGCAATGGTTTTTCTACCAAAAGCTAATCTCGTAAATCGGGTAAAATAAGATGCAAAAGGGTATCTTTCATTTCATGGTAATTATTACGAACCTTGAGGCAAAGTAAAAAGAAAAAGGAAAGAAACCTTTAAAAGGCACAAAGAATAAGTTAATGTCTCACTAAGTAAGAAGATCTGCATTTTATGGATTAAAGAAAGGAATGTGAAAATGACAAATGGAATCACTTCAAGTGCAACTCAAAAAGTATAGTTACTCGAGTATCTTTCATGCTTTTTCAATTAAAAGCAAGCCTTCCTTGGCAAAGGCATAATGACCATCACTTGTCTTTCAAGTCAACATTTTCCTTCAATTTTTTTAATGATATCTCGATCATAGAAGGTTCTTATCCTACTGTAATAAATTATGTTCCCATAATTCTCATTCGGATAATGTTTAGCATGTTTTGCTTCTCATTTCTTTTCCCTCAATCGAATCACAATCCCATTGACTGACGCCATTCTCGATGATGTCTATCGCTTGGATTAATTAGATACGGTAGCTCTAAAAGGCAATTGATTGGGCAAAGAAAACAGAATCATTGTTATGAGATGAACATTTTTTATTGACTTCACTTGTATGATGTTGGAGCTTCAAAATGTAAACTTTTTGTCGTTATGGCCATCTTCTTCTTCTTTTCTCTTCTTTTTGGGATATGTTCACCCGAAGAATGATCAACTATACTTGGGGTAGTACCTAATTTTACTCCCTTTTTGTTTTCCCCCAAAAGTGTGTTAAGCTAGTCCATTTACTCAAGTGGCCGCCCACAAAATAGAAGAAATGCAAGCGAAGTGGACAGACATTGTGCCACGTCTTTTGAAGAACATTAAAGAGGCTGAAGCGGCAGATCGACCAACGCCACCTTCATCTCCCAGAGTTATCTTTACTTTTCCTTGTACTTCCATTTCGATGTAATTTCAATTTCAACTGTTTCAATTGACCATTGTTGCAATTCTAGTACGCTTTACATTTTCTCATGCTTAGATCGTGGAGTTTCATCACTCCAACTAAAGCCACATTCATTTACCTTTTGTGCGAAACTGAGGAGCATTTTCTTATCGTTTAATTAAGTGACCGAGTTCCAAGAGGTCACTTAATAGTCTAGCCCTGATTTTAGCTCCAAAGATCTTGGTCCTTTGAGGTCGAGTTTCCGACCGGAGATAATTTTAGAATTTCTCAAAAGCAGATTTACAAGTAAGAAAAGACTCCTTATCTCCATTCAATAAGATGAGACGATTATTAGCAAAGTATAGGTGGGCGAGTGAGCAAGTGACCAAACAGAAGTATGAGTGAGTAAAGAGCATAGGTTGAAATTCAGTTGCTTATTCTCTGCTGCAGAATATTAGTGAAACTTGCAGGAGGAGATTGGATCACCTTGTCTTAATCAATTCTGCCCTCTAAAATAGCCAACAAGCTCCCCACCATAGGAGTAATGATGCGTCTTCCCGCCCAAGCCGAGAAAACACTGGGAACACCACCAAATGCAGTCAACAGATTCCAGAAAAAGAAAAAGCCAAAAAAAAAAAACATTTAACCTTCATAAGTGAAGAATGCAGTGGGAACATCACCTGTTTGTTGGTTTCTGGTCCAAAATCACGGACGGTCCATGCATGCGGTCCGCCGAAAGTAGAGCGTAGGTGCATTGTTCAGCTTTATCTGAGCGAACAGCCTTTGTCCTGTCGTGAACTGGGCTGGGGGAACATAATGTGTAGGAGAGAATAAATTTTTTCAAAACTGGCGTGTGAAAAGTACATGGATCAATACAGCCAAAGTGAACGTAAATATTCACATCTTTTTATCGTTCTTAAGTAAAAGATGGCTACGTGCTAATGTTATATTCCGTCAACGTTGCAGTCTCCCAATGCTCGTTGTGAATATCAATATTCACAAGCGACGGTGACTCAGCTAGTAGCAGATATTGACCATACGGATCTCACGCTACGGGATCATGCGAAGGACTACATTCATGAGCGACTTATAAGAGCAAAGATCTTACATCTCCAAGCAAAGTGAAAGAGAAAGAGCTATTAAATTTATCATACAGCCACGGCGAAGCATCTTTTTATTGAGATCAACATTTTATTATCCATATAGGAAAAGGAAAAATGAAGGACTGCACAAATGAAAGCCATTTCCTCGAAGTCAAATCAATCAATCAGAAAATTCGCATTTAAGTACGATAGTATGATTTTGTGGCAAGAGAAATAGAACAGTCAAATTTATTAACAATTCAATTAAGAATAAATTTAACATTAACCAAAGATATGTGGTGAAGACACATCTAACTAAGGTGAGAAATGTGATTTTCCATGAAGAAATGTTTAATGAGCCGATTGTCAAAACTTCATGCGCCGGAAGCGCAAATGCCATAGTAAGTGTGGGCTCATACTTAAGCAACTTTATTGAAATATTCTTTATTGACCCACGAGAACAGGAAGTCGTGCATCTGGGTATCATTGTTAACAGCTCTCGTTCCTTGTTGCCGATGGCGGCTTCTTCTTCTTCTTCTTCCAAGCGTAGAAGGAGTTACGATGTCTTCCTGAGTTTCAGAGACAAGGACGTTCGCAACAAACTTCGTTGGTTATCTCTCGACAGCCCTAGACCAGAGAGGAACAAACACTTACATTGACAGTGAAGAACTGAGGACGGGGGAGCAAATATCACCGGCACTTATGGAGGCGATCGAGGAATCGCGAATCGCCATCGTCGTTTTCTCCGACAACTACGCGTTATCGACGTGGCGTTTGGATAAGCTAGCAAAAATCATGGAGTGCAAGGAGAAAAGGGACCTAATATCTTTCCGATGTTTTACAAGGTAGAACCATGCGAAGTGAGAACGCCGAGACAGAGTTACTTAGAAGCTATGGCTAAGCATGAGGACAAGTTTGGAAAGGGTTCGGAGAAAGTGAAAAGATGGAAGAAAGCTCTTTTTGGGGCTGGTAGCTTATCTGGGCAGCATTTTTCAGATGGGTACGTGAGAACACTTCTAGCTTCTACTACTTCAATTAGTGTGTTTCGTTTTACACTTAATCTTCTCTAAGGTTTGGCATCCATATAGTAAGGGGTAATTTTGCCTCATCTCTCCCACCCTCTCTCTTGGTTTTGTTTGGTTCTGCAAGTTGTTGAATGTCCCAGATCTCTTAAACAAGTACTTTATTTCCTTCAATCCTCCAGTTCCATTCATCGTGCTGGTAAGGGTTGAAGTTTACTTACAATGTCGGGGATAGCCTCTGTCAGCCATGATTGCGTCTGCAAAATTGTTTACTCGATTTCCAGAATCTTTGTGTATGAAGCAGGACCTTCTAGGAACCATTCAAGTTGCTGGAAATCTTTTTTTTCTTAAAGTCTACCTGCAACTCTGCATAATTTTGGTACCCTTCCCTTGAAGACCGCGATCATTGGAATCGACAAGTAGATATCAAAACATAAAATTTTCAAAATTTTCATCTTTGCGGTTTCAGATGAAATGTCAAAATCTGTACGATTAGGATTACGATTCTCAGGAATATTTCCTCGTGATTTATTTTATTGCCATCCGGTACACATTTTCCAAGATCTTGTCTGCTTAATTTTAGTGGAGTCTATGACGAAAAAAACAAAAGAAAGAGAAAAAACCTTTAGTGGAGTCTTACGCTGGGCCTTTTTCCAAAATAGGATAAAAAAATTACCAAAATAAGTTTTAAAAAAATTACTATTTTAGGTTCCACCGGACAGTGTGGTTGCCGAACAAGCCTCGCTCGGTAGTGCAATTGCCGAGTGGGCCCGCTCAACCAAGCCTGGCCTTTTTTTTTTTTTACATTATTTATAACATTTATTTTATTTATAATTTTTTTTCTTTTGAAACTTATTTTTATAAAAAAAAATTATCGATAATTAATTAATTAAGATATATAATTAATAAATATTTTATATTTATGTAATTAATTAAAAATATTCATAAAATATAAGTGGTAAGATATATGAAAAATATAAGATTTTCATAATCAACAACAATCGTTAACCGCAATTACATCTACTAATGATGTCGTCTTCCTACATGACCTCTGTTCGTGAATCGCGGTTGTCTTCGTTGTTCGGCATGTCTAGTATTATACCGACAAGGAAGAGGATCTAGATGAGTAGGATGTGTAGATGACGAAGGCATATCTTGTGATGTAGATATATCATCAAAATGAAAAAAATATGCCACGCTCGGGCGATACATATCCTACTTGTAGGAGGGCATAAGAAAGGAAAAGGAAAATCGGATCCGTATGAAACCAAAAAAGTAGCTAAAGTCTCGGCTATTGATTGTTATGAAATTGGAAAGCGAATCCTCCGTAAAATGGGCCGATAAATTGGGTGAACCCTGGAGTGAAATACGCTTGGGAACACTAGAGTGAACTCCAGTGAAATTTGTCTTATGATATTTCAAGGGGTAGGGGATGATATCACCAACCTGGATGAGCTCGAGTGGTCCTCCGAGTCGATCGAACGGTCTCGGGTGAGTCATCCTCGTGCGGCCCGATAGATGCTATTGTAATTGGTGGTTAAGGTGGCGGCATTAATGTTAGCCGCCTCTTCTCATTCCGGGCGTATAGCATTACCTTAACTATCCTCCTCATAGCTACCCAAGACTAAGGAGATAGAGCGGCGAAATTTATCATATGTAAAATTTGTTCGATGCTCAGTCACTCCGGTAATGATATCAAAATTAACAAAAAGTTATCAAATGTCAATAACTTATATTACTAAAAAATAATTAATGAATGATATTTAAAGTGTTTGCACGAGCCGTTGCACCCATTACGGCTCCCGTAATAGAAATCCATACTAGTGTATGTTCACGGTACCACTCCATAAATCTTCAATAATAGTGAAGTGGTTCCGTTGCGGGATCACCATAGACAATATAATCGATACGATTGTCCAACATATCGATCCATCGTTTGTGTTTATCTACCCAATCTCTCATAACTGGCTTTAAGTTAATATCATGTAAGGCTTTATGATCGCGGGGAGGAGTAGGTATTGGGCTGCTTGTATACCAAATCGCCGAAGTACTCGATCCGGATAATGCCACATAAATATCCAATAACAAATGAGTGAGATACGAGCCGTCCAAATGTCTCATCCTTACAAAGTAATATGATAGAGTCTCCGGAATGTTTTCGTTGTAGAGCTCTCAAGTAATACATTATCGTAATAAAATATATCAAATTAAACGAAGAATTAATTTAAAAACTAACATTATATCAAACTCATTGATTGCTATTATTATTTACATCTGCGGATGTCATTCTATCAAGTTTGTAGCCCGGATGTGGCAAATTATGTGTGAAGACCTCCGTTGTCTGTCGGCCTCGACTCAGTTTGCATAAATAAACAACATGGAATTTTCATATATTATACATCCTTGGAAAGAATTAATGACGCACGAATTGAAAAGGAAATAGATCACATACCGACTACCGAGAGGTGCATCCGGTAAAGGATCATAATTCGTCGGCGATAGGGAAACACATCCGAAGCGTTCCCACCCCTAAATCACGCAATACATCAAGGGCACTTTGCCTATTTGATGCACTTCCGGATTGGTTACACTACATAGCTCCCGATACAATCACGCAAGGCCGTTGAACCCCAAGCGTACTGCGTAGGGATGTCAAGGTTCGCTAGTAGTGGAAGAAACAATAAACTAACCTTGGTCCCCGATTTGTCTGCAAAAATAAATCCAAGTAACAGGAGAATGACGTTGATCACTAAGTAGATCATCACAGAGAGTGCCCCAATTTATATTAGTAGGGCCGATAACTGCATGTCCATCGATAAGAAGACTGTGAGTACCGCAATATCCTGCGGCGTGATCGTGTATTCACCTTTCGGCATATGAAAGGTATGAGTCTCGAGTCTCTACCGCTCGATTAATGCAGTAATCAAAGGTCAATCAAGCTGGACAAATCTCATCATATAAACTCAATAAAATCCCGAAGCTTGAAGATACGAGACTATGCACTAATCAAGTTTACCTACGTAGTGGCGTCGCTCGCTAACATCTAAAGACCTTATTTTGATCTATCCGTGAAATGTGATATGAGCTGTTAGTGGAAATTTTGATACTTTGTTGTTAAAAATGACAGATCAACTACTAAATTCCTCAATTTTCTAAGAGTCTCATATGGCACTGATCTATGTCGGGCTGCCGTGTAAGTAATGAACCATCCTCGGGCCCGATCGAATGTAAATCCTCTGTGCAATATCTATACAATTGTGATATTTTAAGATTACAATAAATTCACATATTTAATGTAGACATGGAACGGAAGAACCGAATAAATATCGCACAATTTTGATATTATAACATTACAAAAAATTCACATATCTAATATAAAAATCAGAAAAAATGAACTTAATAAATATCGATCCAATAATGATATTATAACATTACAAAAAATTCATCAAACTAATTTACATAATTCACACAACCGTGATCTATTCTAAGGCCGATCCGTGTGCATAAGTTTCTTGTTGTGTTTGATTTTTCACAGTTGGTGCAATGGTTATGCAAAGTACTCTACGCTCGGCGTTCACACCCATATCATTTCGTATACGTGATGCATATGGCATTCCTTTCTTTCGAATATTGGTTGAGTTCCCGCATTAATGGCGGCTCATTAGGTTCATGCCAGATGTCGGTATGCCCCAACGGATAAAGCATGTACCAATAGCACTAAAGAGTTTTATCCAACGTATACCATTAATCTGCATATGTATAGTAATCAATTGCATGTGCTTGACATGCTTCAATTACGTGGAAACATGAGATTTTCAGCTCTTGAATTTCCCACATATGCACGTTCGCACGTCTGGCGCACCGTATGTTTGTGGCCCCTAATTATCTAGATATGTCACGTTCGGTTTTCACTTGAAAAACTTACTATCGAGTCGAAACATGTCAATTCATGCCTATTTACTCTTCAATTGCTTTGCTTGAGCGTCGCACTCTCGAATGCGTATATTCCCACCGGGGTCTTTCTACATCATGTACATCGTTCTTCTTGTGTCAAAATAGTGGACCAACCGATAGAATATCTTCTCCACCATAAATGTTATTGGCCGGACCACGAAAATCATTCAAGATCCCGTAGATCGATTCAACTATATTTATCGCCATCGATCCGTATCTCCTCCCTTCATCATATGTCTTTGTCCATTTGTCTCTTAAAATCTGGGTCATACCATACAGCCGTGGTGGATCGAACTCCTTAATCGGCTCATGATTTCAACGAACTTTTGTTGTTGATTCGCATAAAGCGATACATTACAACAATAATTAGTATTTCGAGCTTAAATTTATGAACATGTATTTTTTTTTTAAATTTACAAATTTCAAAATTTATCTACCATCTCAACAAGTCTTTTGCCTTAGGCATTTTTGAAATGTTTATTGTAGTTACTGATAATGTGCCGAATGCAAAATTTATGATGGCCATGTGGAGGATAGCACCTTCGTTGTCTCCATTACTCTTTGAATCCCAATATGTCTATCTAATATTACATAAATATCATCTCTGCTAGTGACATATCTCCGCAATGTGATTCATAAACCAAGTCCAATTTTCAATATTTTCCCGATTAACCACAAAGAAATGCCAATGGGAAAATATGATTGTTGACATTAAGTGAGGCCGCACAAAGGAGCGTTCTTCGATATTTCCCGTACAAAAAGTATCATCAACAAATATCACAGGACGACAACTTGTGAAGCCTTTAATAGTCCGCTTGAAAGTCCAAAACATCCGGTCAAAAACAGACTCGATCTAGGTTCATGCTATCATCTATCACGAAATGCGAGCACAATTTCGATTTGCCATTACGTTCATGTACTTCCTCAACCTATCGTATAACTTATCGTATCTTCTAAATTATCCGGCAATCGCTTTTTATTTAGCCTTTCGGGTTTTACGGTAAGTAGGTTCGAAGTGCGAGCTTGTCTTGAATCTCCACCATCACCGGCTTGATTTTGATATCTAGTTGGGCGGCGACCATTGCTTCTATCTAGTCGTAGAGATACTTTTGATCAAGGTGCCGATGATCCCGTGACATTTGCGAATTACTACATGTATGTGGCCACATACCATCACCATTTGATTCGAGATATGTTTTAAAAAAATAAGTAAGTACATGCAATAATTCGCAAATGTCACGAAACATCTACACCTTGATCAAAAAGTATCTCTACAAATAGAAGCAATGGTCGCCGCTCAACCAAATGTCAAAATCAAGTCACCGATGGCGGAAATTCAAGATAACCTCGCACTTTGAACCTACTTATCGTAAAACTTGAAAGGCAAAACAAATGGCGATTGCCGGACAATTTGGAAGATGGGATGAGTCATACGGTAGGTTGAGAAAGTACATGAACGTAATGGCGAACCGAATCTAGGATCGCATTTCGTGATCGATGATCGCATGAACCTAGATCAAAGTTGGACGATTATCGAACGGATTTCTTGGACATTCAAGCGATGATTGAAGGCTTTGCAAGTTGTCATCCTCGTGATATTTGTTGATGGTACTTTTTTGTACGGAAATACCGAGGAACGCTCCTTTGTGCGACTCACTTGATGGCAATAATCATATTTTCCCGTTAACATTTCTCGTGGCCGATCGGAAAAATATTGAGAATTGAACTTGGTTTATGAATCATATGCGAGATATGTCTCTAGCAGGGATGATATTTATGTAATATCGTATAGACATCGAGATTTAATGAGTAATGAAAATAGTAGGGTGGCATCCTCCACACGGCCACCATAGATTTTGAACTCGGCACGTTGTCAACAATTATAATAAACACTTCAAAAATGCTGAAAGCAAAAGACTTGTTCAGATCGTAAGTAAATTTTGAAATTTATAAATTTGAGGAAAATACATGTTTATAAATTTGAGTGCGAAGTACTAATTATTGTTGTAATGTATCGCTATGCGAATCAACAACAAAAGTTCGTTGAAATCATGAGCCGAATTAAGGAGTTCGATCCACCCACGCTATATGGTATGACCAGATTTTAAGAGACAAATGGACAAAGGTATATGATGAAGGGAGGAGATATGGATTGATGACGACATATATAATTGAATCGGTCAACGGGATGCTTGAATGGTTTTCATGATCTACCAATAACGACCATGGTGGAGAAGATATTCTACCGCTTAGTCCACTATTTTGACACGAGAAAAACGAAGTACATGATGAAGAATGACTACGGGTGGGAATATACGTAATTTGTGAGTGCGACGCACGAGCAAAATAGTGAAAGAGCAAATAGGCATGAAGTGACATGTTTCGACTTTGATAGCGGGGTTTTCAAGTGAAAACTGGAATGACATATCCGGAGAATCGGGGGCCACAAACATACAAAGATGCGCCTGACGCGAAAAGGTGCACATGTGAAAAATTTCAAGAGCTGAAAATTTCATGTTCCCACGTAATTGTAGCATGTCAAGCATATGCAATTGATTACCATACGTACGTAGATGAATGGTATACGTTGGATAAAATCCTCGTGCTATTAGTACATGTTTTATCCGTTAGGGCATCTTAATTATTGGCATGAACCCAACGAGCAGCCATTAATACTAGACCCGAGCCGTATTCGGAAGAAAGGAAGATCCCGTGCATCATAGATATGAAATGAGATATACTTGGAGAACGCCGAAGCGTAGCACTTCACGTAACCATTGCACCAACCGTAGAAAATCAGGACACAACGAGGCAAACTTGTGCACACAGACCGCTCGAGAGTAAATGACAATTGTGTGATTTATGTAAATTAGTTTGATGAATTTTTTGTAATGTTGTAATATCATTATTGGATAGATATTTATTAAGTTCATTTTTTCCGACTTTTATATTAGATATGTGAATTTTGTAATGTTATAATATCAAAATTGCGCGATATTTATTCAATTCCTCGTTTTATGTCTACATTAGATATGTAAATTTGTTGTAATGTTATAATATCGCAATTGTGTAGATATGACACATATGACTTACATTCAAGGGGTCTAAGGATGGTTCACTACTTACACGGTAGGCCCGACATAGATCACATGAAGACAATTGAGGAATTTAGTAGTTGATCTATCATTTATAACAAGCAATATCAAAATTGCTACTAAAAGTTCAGGTCATATTTCACGGATAAATCGAAAGAAATCCTTAAATGTCAGAAGCGGCGCTACACGTAGGTGAACTTGATCAACGCACGCTTAGATCTTCAAGCTTCAAATTTTACGAAGTTTATATGATGGGATTTGTCCAGCTTGGATTGGTATTTAATTACCGTATTGGTCGAGCGATGAAAGTCCGAGACCCACCCCTTTTATATGCCGAAAGGTGAATACACGATCACGCTACAGATATTCGGTGCTCACCGGGCTTTTCATTGATGGATATGCGAGTATTGCCCTACTAATATAAATTGGGGCACTCTCTCGTGATGATCTACTTAATGATCACCCACCCCACTTGCATGACACGCCGATAAAGTTAAGTTGCTTGAGACAATGCTTTAATGATCTTCCCGAGGATGCTGATGAGGTCACTATAGTGCAAGATGCTAGGACATTCATTCTCCTATTGCTTAGATGATCTATTTTTTGCGGACAAATTAGAGGCCGAGTTAGTTTGTTGTTTCTTCCACTACCGGCCAACCTTGACGGTCCTACGCAATACGTTGGGGTTCAAGGCAGCCGCTGCGTGGTTGTATCGGGAGCTATGTAGTGCAACCAATCAAGAAATGCAAAGAAATCGGCGATGCCCTACAAGTATTGCAGATTGGGGTGGGAGTGCTTCAAATGTGTCTCCCCATCGTCGATAAACCGTGATCCTTTACTAGATGCACTTCTTGGTAGTCGGTATCGATCTATTGCCTTTTTCGGTTCGTGCGTCATTAATTCTTTCCAATGTGTATAATATATGAAAATCCCATGTTTTTTGTTTATGTAGCCGGAGTCGAGGCCGACGTATAATGGAGATCCCCATACATACTTTGCTACATCTACTCTACCAACTTGATAAAATGTTATCCGTAAATGTAAGTAATGATAGCAACCAACGAATTTAATATAATGTTAGCTTTTAAATTAACTCTTCATTTAATTTGATATGTTTTATTACGATGACGTATTACTTGGAAGCCCTACAACGAAGACATTCTGGAAACTCTATCATATTACTTCCAGAGTCGAGACATTTGAAGGGCTCATATTCCACTTATCTATTATTGAATAGTTAAGTGGCATTATCCGAACGAGTACTTCGGGCAGTTTTGTATGAGCAGCCAATACTTACTCCTCCTCGCGATCATAGAGCCTTGAATGATATTGATTTAAGGCCGGTTGAGAGGGATTGAGTAGATAAGCACGCACGATGGATCGATATGTGGGATAGTCGTGTCGATTATATTGTCCATGGTGATCCCGCAATGAGCCACTTCACTATCATTCGGGATATATGGAGTGGTACCATAGATATACATGGATGTAGATTTCTATTACAGGAGCCGCAATGGGTGCAACAGTCAGGCAAACACTTTAAATTTCATTCATTAATTATTTTTTAGTAACATAAGTTATTGGCATTTGATAAATTTTTTTAATTTTGATACCATTACCAAGGTGATGACATCGAATAAATCTTACATATGACGCGGCCACCCCAACCACCAATTACAGCGGTAACCATTAGGCCGCACAAAGATGACCCATCCGAAACCTGTTCACCGACTTGGAGGACCATTCGAGCTCATCCGAGTTGGTGATGTCGTCCCCTACCTCTTGAAATATCGTACAATAGATTTCACGCCGAGTTCACTTCAAGGTTCGTCTAGGAAGATTTCACTCCAAGGTTTACTTAATTTGTCATCCCATTTCACCGGGGATTCAGCTTTTCAATTTAGTGACAATCAACAATCACAAACTCCGCTTAATTCTCCCGCTTCATATGAATCCGATTTTCCTCTTCCTTACCTAGCGCTCTCCTATAATGGATACGTATTGTTTGAGCGTGGCATATTTTTTTCACTTTGATGATGCATCTACATCATAAGATATGCCTTCGTCATTTACACATCTTACTCATTCGGATCCTCGTCCTCGTCTGCATCAATACTGCACTGTTGAACAATGAAAATAACCTTGATTACGGAACATGAGGTCATGTAAAAGATGACATCATTAGTATATGTAATTACGGTTAACGATTGTTATCTATTATGAAAATCTCATGTTTTTCATATATCTTACCACTTTTATTTTATGAATATTTTTAATTAATTATATAAATAAAAATTATTAATTAATTAATTATTGATAATTATGTTATAAAAATAAGCTTCGAAAGAAAAAAAATTATAAATAAAATAAATGTTATAAAAAACGTAAAAAAAAATACAGTTTTTAAAATAAAAAAAAAAAGGTCGGGCTTGGTCGAGCGGGCCCGCTCAGCTTGACCGCCGAGTAGAACCTAAAATGGTGATTTTTTAACCTTTTTTGGTAATTTTTTTTATCTTATTTTGGAAAAAAGCCTTGTTATGCTCTTCGCACTTGTGATTTGAGAGTTTGACCTAATAGTCATATTTGCCCTAACGGTTCACCTAATATTAGACTTGGCCTTCCGGTTCGAGAACCGCCTGCTCCTGGCCTTTTTCCCCTTACCTCTTTACCTTTTTTTTTTTTTTTTAAATCGGGTTGGAACCGGTTCGGAACCGCCGGTTCCGATTATTCCCGAACTGGAATCGGCCCGCGAGGGCCGGTTCCGGCTCGGCTTGGAACCGTGGGCCCGGTCAACGGGCCGGTTCCCGGCCCACGGGCCCAAATGGCCATGTCTACCTAATATTTTAATAATCATTTCTGAATCATATGATAGTTTGTGAGTGCGTTTATTTGCCAAAAATATCATCTTATACCCGATTTTCATCTTCAAGGATTTCTCCTTTAATTTTTTTTGGATTGACCAATAGATGCATGTGAACTTCATCTATCTTTTCGACCAACCAGTTCATTGTTTTGGCAAGTCTTTCACATTATTCATGCCCACAGTCAATCAACGGATGATACCAAGGGTTTTTTTCCTTTTACTCTCTGATTCTAAATGATAAACAAGAACTCTGGGTCTTTTGCATAGCCAACAAATATTTGCTTTCATTCCAATACAACCATAGCCTGTGCTCTCATTCTCCTTTCTCTTTGGACATTGCTTCCACGGATGCCTCTCTTGCTTGCATACCCGAAAGTTTTTTCTTTCCGAGACAATTTACGAGAAAGAGAATCAGCTAAGATATTTTTATCTAGAGGAGCATATTCGATGTCAAATTTGTAATAACTAAACCATTCTTGTAATATGTGAAGCCTAGTTTTCTTAGCTTCTTTCAGATTCAATCTCAAGAATCTCTCTACGCATTCAGAGTCAGTTCTCATTACAAACTTTTTTGGGGCTAGGAAGATTTACAAAATATCTTCATACAATTTTTCATAGCAAGTACTTCCTTTTCTTATATCAAATAATTGAGTCCATAACATCAAGCACCAAGAAGGCCTCAATGGATTATCCTTTCAGCAAATTATGGTCTTTTCCATTTGGATAATTGGGCTTATATAAAGTCCTTTTCGCTGTTATAAGCTCATCAAATCTTCTATAATCAATGAGTATTGGAGCTGCTTCTGCTAATCCTCAAGATTACCCAAGATGTTTGCCTACCTCACTAGTGATGGTTACCATTATGGTAAGCTGCTCTTTTTACAGGATCTAAAATGAATGGTGTTACCTTTTCTTGCTAATTTTTTTTTTTTTGGGACTTCAAGGTCTTGATTTGAAGCTTGTCCCGTGGGCTGCTTTAAATTCGTCTCTTTTTCAGTTACATGGAGCCTTTCAATGAACGTTGGGCTAAAATCATTCACTTCGAAACGTGGGGCTAAAATCGTCCAAAAGGCATTGCTTCGCCAAGAAAAGTACCACATAAATGGTAGACATTTAGACAAATTGAAGGAAAAACAAGAAAATTTCAATGAACTTTGTAAAGAGATCCAGACAATGTCAATCAACGTATAGTATATCCAATAATTTACTGATATTAATTGCAAAACTAGGTTAACATAGAATAGCATGAAAAATATGGTCTTCATCTCAAAATATACTGCGGACTAATTTCTGACTCAGCGATTATTCTCTTTGAATATTGTTTCGTTGGTCGAATTCTTTGAATATGTACTCATTCTTTAGATTGCTCTAAAAGCAGTTCAACTTATTTTCTCTTGCTAGATATGAACCAAGGTTTATACAAGATATAGTATAGGAGATCTCAACTCAACTAGATCCAACGCCATTACATTAGCCAAATATCCAGTTGGGATTGATTTCTGAGTACAAGAGCTTAAAGCAATCTTAAATCTACAGTCCAATGATGATGTTCTTATGGTAGGATTATGGGGACAAGGAGGTGTAGGGAAGATGACCCTTGGTAAAGCCGTTTACAATGCTGTGTTTAGAGAATTTCAAGGTTCTTGTTGCTTGGAACATGTTAGAGAAAATTCCAAGAATTCCAACAATTTGGTTCTTTTGCAAAAGAAATTGCTATTGCAGATATTAATAAGGAAGAGATTAATAGTTCCCAGTTATGGTAGAGGAAGTCGAGTTAATTAAAGATAGACTTTGTAATAAGAAAGTTCTCATTATACTTGATGATGTTGATGATCAAAGCCAACTAAATGCTTTAGTTGGAAATAGTGAGTGGTTCGGTCAAGGGAGCAGGATAATTATCACAGCAAGAGATAGGCACCTGCTAACTTCTCATGGGGTAGAATTGGATCATATTTATGAAATAAAACATCTCGAAAATGGTGAAGCTCTTGAACTTTTGAGAAAGCATGCTTTTCTAGCAAATCAAAAAATAAAAATCAATAGCAGTCTTGTTGATAGGGTTTTACATTATGCAAGAGGCCTTCCTTTGGATCTTGAATGGTTGGGTTCTTTCTTGTGTGGTAGAGGAGAGCATGAATGGAAAAGTACCCTGCAGAAACTTTCCAAAAGTTGATAAAAAAAATCCATGATGTTCTAAAGGTAAGTTATGATGGATTGGATGATGATGTAAAGGAGATTTTTCTTGACATTGCATGTTTCTTCAAAGGGCAGAGAATAGAGTACAATGAGAAAGTTCTTTATAGTTATGACTTTGACACAGCTATTGGGGTACAAATTCTCATTGAGCGCTCCTTGATTAGGAAAGAGTATGGGGCCCTACAAATGCATGACTTGATACAAGTGATGGGTATGGATATTGTCAAGGAAGAATGCCGTGATGATCCCAATAAACGGAGTCGGTTATGGCTTTATAATGATGATCTTGATGTTCTATCCGGAGATTTGGTAAGAATTGTTATTGTATGAAAATTCATATTCTTTACATATCTTTGCCCGTGTTTATAATAGTTACAAAGCAACCTGACTATATTTGAATAACTATACAGGGTATGGATGCAATAAAAGCCATAGTTTTGAAGCTACCAGAGCCGGTAGAGATGTATATTGGTCCTAATGCTTTCGCGAACATGAAAAAGTTGAGGTTACTCATCCTGCGTAATGTATGTAATCCTTTCACAGGTCCCATCCATCTCCCTAGTGAGTTGAGGTGGCTCGAATGGCCTCATTGTGCCTCATTTCCAAAATTTGGCCATGGTCGAAAGAAGTTAGTTGGAATTGATTTGCAGAGTAGCAAGATCGAAGTGGGGCTGGAGCAATTTAAGGTACGCATTATTTGGTCTTTCTTCATTATTTATTAGTATACATGTTAGATCTGGTGACGTTTGGTAGTGTCATCTGGTGACGTTTGGTAGTGTCCTTAGGAAAGCATCTACAATTTCTATATGCTTTGTACGTATTAAAATGTAGGTTATCAAAATCTGTGTTTTTAATTTTTCTAATTGAAGTCTGTCTATTTTATATAAATTTTCTGATCAAGTCTCTCCGATATCAAATCTAGCAAAATCTAAAAGTACAAGGGCGTGATTAAAAGTACGTGAATGAAAAGTAGCGAAAAAACATGGACAAAAAGCAGAATTTTTCCATACATGAAAAATGACAACCAGTGAGCTCAAACAGTCTTGACTTCGAGCTGAAAATTGAAACAAAAACTTATTGGTGTATGTAATTTAAGATTTGAGTGCTGAATGTGCTTAAGCAATACCGTGAGACTTTTCATATGATTTTTATGTTTTTGATATACAGCTGGTTGTTTCCATGAGAGAATTGAGAAGGCCCATACACATAATTCTTTGGTTGGTAATAGGTAAATCATGTTGGAGAAATAACAAACATCATATTCAACTGATATTTGACAAATAAACAATAGTAAAAAAATCATTAAATAAATCCATCCTCGCAAAAGTTATGTAATATCGTTTACATTAAATAGATATAATAAAACTACCCATCATAGAAAGGAAGAAATTTATGTTTACAGGGTTTTGTTACATGACTCATCACTTGTCCAAACTACTACTTGGGGGTTCATGTTGAGTAGAAACAGATTGCCCAAATCTGTTGATTCAGGGGATGAATCTAACATAGTTGTGGGCTTCCATATTGCTAAAACACATGGGCAATTTGCCCAGGTGCATGGAAGTGCCTTCGGAGCACGATCTGGTATTAAGAGTAGTACTCATTCATATCATGAGTCAAAAACCGAAGTCTTACTCTTTTTTTGGATAATGATCCCAATTTTAAGTTTGGATTTAAATATTGTCCCACATGAATTTTCCTTTTCGGACTCGTCATTGGCCACGTCAAATCCATCTTACATGCACCATGTGTGTTGATACATGGGCATTTTACCACACTATTTCTGCTAACACTGTGTAGATTTGGGCCAGTAGTACTAGGTTGAGATATTCTCCGAAACGGAAGTTAACTTGGGGTAAATATATTATGAGATGCCAAACAAGGTTTTAATGGTATTAATTATTTCTTTTAATCAAAGGATAAACCTACATGATAAATTTTGGATCAACTTTAAATAAAAAAACTTTTATGTGAGCTTTAACGGAGAATTAATCGATGTGGATATTTATTTTGTTTATATTTTCTCTCAAAAAAGTCAAGTCATATCAGCATTTAGAATAATAAAACAAATATGGTCTTATATTCTTGCAATGCATAGACAGTAAATGTTTCGTTGGCACTTGAATTTGATAGTTACCGACGTCTTTAACTTTTTGTCAGTACATAGAGGTGTTCCTATTTTTGCACTACCGAACAGCAGAGTCGTCCCTATGTAATTTGTAAAATTGTAAGGACGACTTATTTGCTCGTTGACAAATAGTAGTAGTTACTCGTCCACGGATGGGTGAAAATTTCGGGTTTTTTTTTTTAATTTGATTTTTTTAAAAAAAATATTTATGAATTTATTTTTTTTAAAAAAGTATTTCCCGATTTGAGTCTCGCTCTATGACCCATTAACGAAGCAACCTCTCGGCAGCCCCATTGCCGAGCGGGTTAATTTTAATTTTTTTTAAATTTCGTTTTCTTAATTATTGATACAATACTTATTTTATTTATATTTTTTTTTGTGAAACATATATCTTTATAACATAATTAGCAAAAATTAATGTAAAAATATAGTAAGATCTATAAATAATAAAGAATATTATGATAATGTAACTAATTAAAAATATTCATAAAATAAAATTGATAACATATATGAAAAAAAGAAATTATCATAATATATAACAATTGGCAACTACAATTACATCTACTAATGATGTCTTCCTCCTATATGACCTCCTGTTCCGCATCCAGGTTGTCTCCGTTCTTGGCATGTCTAGTATTGTAACGACGAGGAGGACGGGGATCCGAATGAGTAGGATCCGATATATGACGAAGGCATATCTTGTGAAAATATGCCGTGTCCGAAGCTACATTAGGAGGATATTGAAAAAAAGAAGAGAAATCCGATCCATATGTATGAGTAGAACCGACATTGGAGTATGAAATAATGGATTATCGGGAAATTCAAAAGCGAATCCCCCATGAGATGGGCCTGAAACCGTGTGAAATCTGGCTGGTCAAACCTTGTAGAAAACCCCGGAGTGAAATCGTCGTATGATACTCTAAAGGGTAGGGGACGACATCACCATCTCGGATGAGCTCGAGTAGCCCTCCCCGGTCGGCCGAACAATCTCCGGTGGGTCATCATCCTGCGACCCAACGGCACTGCTGTAGTAGCCTTGGTTGGGGCGGTGGCATTATTGTTAACTTTCTCTCCTCATTCCGAGCGTATAGCATTGCCCTAGCTATATTCCCCACAACCGCCCAAGACGACGAGATGGATTGAAGTTATCTATGATATGCAAAATCTGCTCGACCCCATCACCCTGGTAATGATATGAAAATCAAAAAAAGTTATAAAATGACAATAAGTTATGTTACTAAAAAATAATGAATGAATTAAATTGAAAGTGTTTGCACTAACCGTTACACCCATTGCGGCCCCCGGAATAGAAATCCACCTCCGGTATATGTCTACGATACCACTCCATATATCCCGAATGATAATGAAGTACCTCCGTTGCAGGATCACCATTGATCGTATAATCGATACGACGGTCCCACATATCAATCCACCGTCCGTGCTTACCTACCCAATCCTTCTCAACCTGGTCTTAATTCAATATCATGCAAGGCCGTATGATCACGCTGGACGGCAGGTATGGGCTGCTAGGACCAAACCGACGAAGTACTCGTGCCTGGGATAATGCCACTCAACTATCCAATAACAGACGAGTGGGACACGAGCCCTCCAACCGTCTTGTCCCCGTCGGCAGTAATATGGTAGAGCCTCTAGAATGTCATCGAGATATGGCTCCCAAATAATTTGGTATCATAATAAAACATATCAAATACCTTCAAGAATTAAATTATAAGCTAACATTATATTAAACTCGTTGGTTGCTATCATTACTTACGTCTTCCGATCCCATTCTATCGAGTTGGTAACGTAAATGGGGCAACGTATGTGTAGGGAACTCGTTGTTAGTAGACCTAAACTCCAGTGCATAAAAAAAAAGATTTTCATATATTATACGCACTTCAAAGAATCAATGACTTACGAACTAAAAAAGCAATAGATCACATATCAAGTACCGAGGGGTGCATCTTCTAAAGGATCACGGTCAGCTAAGGATGGGGAGATACATCAAAGCGCTCATATGCCCAAATCTGTAATACATGCAAGGCACCCCGATTTGATGCTTTGATGGATCGGTCGCACCGCATAACTCCCTATACAACCACGCAAGCGCCGCCGAACCCCAACCGCATCGTGTAGGGTTGTTGAGGTTCGCCAAGGTGGAAGAAATAGCAAACTAACCCGTGCTCCCGATTTATCCGCAAAAATACTTCCTCCAATCAAAGGAGAATGAATGCTCTATCATGTTGTACTATAGTGACATCATCAAGATCCGGAGGAAGATCGTCAAAATGTTCTCTCAAATACCCTAAATTTATTTGCGTGCCACGCAAATTGGGTGGGTGAGCACCAAGTAAATCATCGCAAAGAGTGCTCCAATTGAAATCGAGTGGGCCCAAGAATCGCATCGTCCATCGATAGGAAGCCCCGTGAAGCACCGCTATATCCTGAAGCGTGATCGTGCATTCACCTTCCGGCATATGGAATGTGTGGGTCTCAAGTCTCCATCGCTCGACCCGGCAAGAATCAAGTGCCAATCTAGCTGAAAAAATCCCATCATATAAATTCCGTAAAATCCTGAAGCTTGAAGATACGGAAGTATACGCGGATCAAGCTCATCTATGTGCACCATCGATCGCTGACATCTAAGGAGTGCATTTTGATCAGGCTGCTAAATATTATATGAACTGTTAGTAGCAATTTTGATATTGCTGTTACGAATGATATATAAACCGCTAAATTTCTCAATTACCCGAGCATTCCATAAGGTCTCCGATCTATATCGGGCTGTTTGTGTAAGTAGTGAATCATCCCGAGGTCCCACTGAATATGAGTCCGATGTGCCATATCTACAATTGTGATATTATCTCCATCATTAAATTGACATATCGAATGTAGATATGGAATAGATAAACGGAATAAATATATTGCAACTATGATATTATAACATCACAACAAAGTAATATATAAAAAAAAGGTATACATTACTCGAGGAACTTAATAAATATCGAACAATTTTGCATTATTTACAAAACAAAATATTACATCTAATTTACATAATTCATACAAGTTTGCCGATATGTGATCTATTCTTGGGTCGATCTTGTGCACAAGTACTCCCGTTGTCCCTGATTTTCCATATATCTCGCAATGGATACTAGAAGTGCTACTTGTCCGCGTCCTCCAGTCCATCTCATTACGTATCCGTGATGCACGGGGCCTTCCTTTCGTCCTAATGCGGCTCGAATTTGGCACTAATGGCGGCGCGTCGGGTTCGAGACCAAGATCTCAATATGTCCCAACGGATAAAACATACATTGATAGCATTGAAGGGTTTTATCCAGCGTGTACCACTCATCTACGTACGGCTCGTAATCAATTCCATATGTTTGACATGCCGCAATTACGTGGGAACATGGAATTTTAATTTCATCGAATTTTCCACATGCGCACGTTCGCGTGTGTCTAGGCGCACTATTTGTTTTTGGCCCCCGATCCTCTAGATCCGTCGTGTCCGGATTTTAACTTCGAATATCCCTCTATCGTAGTCGAAACACGTCACTTCGTGCCTATTTGCACGTTGATTAAGCTTCTCCCGAGCCCGACCCGCAAAATGTGTAAATGCATGTCCTTGGTCCTTTTGCATCCCGTACATCGTTCTTCTCGTGTCAAAATAGTGGACCAACCGATAGAATATCTTCTCCACCATAGCCGTTATAGGCGACCACGGTAACTCTCAAAGCATGCCATTGACCGATTCAACTAAATTTGTTGTCATCGATTCATATCTCCTCCCTCCATCATACGTCTTCGTCCATTTATCCCTTGGAATCTCACACCATGCAAATGCTGCGTGCATCCATACCCCTAATTTCGTTCATGATGTGATCAAACTTTCGCTTGTTGATTAGCGTAAGCTGTACATTACAAAAATAATTAGTACTTTGTTATCAAATTTATGAAAATATATTTTTTTGAAATTTTAAAATTTCAAAATTTACCTGCCGCCTCAATAAGATTTTTGCCTTCGGCATTTTTGAAATGTTTATTGTAGTTGCTTACAAGATGCCGAACGCAATATCTATGGTGGCCATATGGAGGACGCCACCCCGCTTTGTCTCCATTGCTCTTTTAATCCCAATATGCCTATCCGATATTACGCAAATATTATCCCCACTAGTGACATATCTCCGCAATGAGTCATAAACCAAGTCCAATTATCAATATCTTCACGATCGATCACAAAGAAATGCCAACGGGAATATATGATTGTCGCCATCAAGTGAAGCCGCTACAAGGAGCGTTCCTCGGTGTTTCCCTGCACAAATGGGTACCATCAACAAATATCACAGTCGACAACTTGCGAAACCTTCAATCGTTCGCTTGAAAGTCCAAAACATCCGGTTGAAAACGGTGCGGTTCGATCTACGTTCATGTGATCATCGATCACAAAATGAGAACCCTGGTTTCCTTACCGTCATTTCGTTCATGAACTTTCGCAACATACCGTACGACTCATCACATCCTCCAAAAGCTTCGGCAATTGCCATTTGTTTAGCAGCCCGGGTTTTACGGTAGAAGTAGGTTCGAAGTGCAGCTTGTCTTGAATCTCTGCCATCGCGCCTTGATTCTAATATCTGGTTGGGCGGTCACCATTGCTTTTATATGGCTGCATATATATCTCTAATCAAGTTGTCGATAATCCCGTGACATTTGAGGATTGCTACATGTATGTGGCCCATTGTACTTAATTATTTTCCAAAATAGGGTACCCGCTTTATTAGACGCAGGAGCCTCCAATCACAGGGTCCATCCCGTATCACTGGGTGCTCGCCTATGGTTGCATAAAACCGAAAAATCCCGTAGCACCGTGCCTAAGTGCAAATTGCTTAATCATCCTCACGGTACCATCATCATGCACCTTCGTAATGTCATACATTACACAATCCGGTGTTAAAATCGAGAATCTATATATTAGCTTATCAATATACTTGGTTGGATGCTATATTTAACGAGCGCTCTATCGTACCACGTAACTCATCAAATGTCGATATGTTTCCAAACTCGAACATGATAGATTGTCCGCATTCGTAATCATGTCCATATTCTTTTGCACTATTCTACCTCCCCGAGACAACCGCAAACAATGTAGATGACATTCGCTAAATAAAAAATTTACAAATTATTTAGTAAACATTATCCGTTTATTAACAAATTAATATTATAACAATCAATACATCATGAAAATGTATGGTATAGCCTAAGATCTTGGATAATGTATGATTAAAGCGCGTGGGCAAATCGGAAAAAATTTTGAAGCTAATTTGTCGAAGGGGAAAAATCATCATTTTCGAAAGTCAAATTACCAAAATTAGAATTTGGCCAGTTGATTGTGGTTATTTCCTATATTTAGAAATTTTTTGAAAATGGTAAATTTTTTTTAAAAATTCGGGGCCATTTACCCACAATAGTCCATGGCCGATTGATTGTCTCCATTTACTATTTTTTTCGATTTTTTTCTAAATTTATATAATTTTAAAATATTTTTAATGAATTTTCTATTTTTTATTATTTGAATTTTGAAATTATTTCAAAATAATATTTTTCAGGCCAGGTCAAATTCGTTCTGTGATTCTCGGGCCATCCGATTACCTAGAAATTAATACGGACATAATTGCAAAATAATATTATTTGATTCTCGTGCTTCTCGTGCCATGCCATTTGATAATTTTTTTCCCAAAAATTTCTTTGAAAATCCTAAAGGAGTATATTTTTTAAAACAATATCTAAATTGGAAAACATTATACGCAGACCACCGTAGGAGGCACGGCCTTTCCAATTCCGGGATTTATACTTCTTTTAAAAGATATACAAAGTAAGTTAAAATCACGGTATTGTGTGACAAAGACAATCACTGCGAAATTAATCGAGCGGTGGAGAGGGTCCCGCCGGACTCTACACTTGTCTATGCACAATACTCGAGATCCGACTATGCTTTGAATATTCTTTAAAAGATATGCAATATGGAGTACGTAAATAACATGCGGAATATAGAAAACAAAGCCATAAACGCCACAAGTAGGAGCAGAGCCTTCCGCGATCTCGTGGGTATTCGGCTTATATAAAGATTGTAAGAAAAGATTCGTAGATCTCGTGCATAAAAACTCATAAAACAACAAATTCTACAAGTAGATCCGACAAGACAATGAGATAAAGCAAGAAATATTTTTAAATAATATATAACTTCGTAAACATTATAACTATTATTAAAACATTCGCAAAAATTTAACATAAATTACTAACAACTTATAAGTAATATACATGATTCATGTATAAATAATAACCATATAAATAAATCTATATTTACGAAACCGTAAAAAATAGTTACAACGAAATTTACCTCAAATTATCAAAAAAGCGTGCGGATCGAATGAGGAGCCGAACCTCTCAAGAGAAAGTATCAAATTAATTTCAATATTACGAAAACATTAACATAAAACTTGCTTGCGTAGGGACTCATAAAGATAGAGAAAGAACTTGCTTGCGTAGGCACATATAGAGAAAGAACTTGCTCTCTTCAACACGAAATAGAGATCGCTCTCTTGAAAACGAAATAGAGGCGGAAGAAGTGTCGAGCGAGAGTGTATGTGGAAGAAGTGCCGAGCGGAAGTGTATGCGAAAGAAGTGAAAGAAATGTCGAGCGAAGCGGAAGAAGTGCGGCGAAGCGAAACAAAAACGGAGCAAAAGCGGAAGAAGGGGAAGAAGGGCGGACGAAATGCGGAGCGAAGGGGAAGGGGCGGGGTTTTGGTTGCCCCCGCTCGCAGAGAACCGCCGAGAGGGGCGGGACCCCCCACTCGCGTCCTCCCCCGCTCGACATTTGTCAGCGGGCGAGAGGTCTCCTTTCGCTCGACGCAAGTGCCGCCGAGCGAAGGGGGAGGACGGGTGGGCGATTCAAAAAAAGTATTTCCCGATTTGGGTCTCGCTCGGCACTCCAAGTCTTGAGCGGATGAAGGGGGGGCCACCTCCCCCGTTGCTCGACAGCTTCTATCGCGCATTCCGCATTTCGTCCGCCCTTGTTCCCCTTCTTCCGCTTCGCTCCATTTTTGTTTCGCTTCGCCGCACTTCTTCCGCTTATGCTCAACATTTCTTTCGCATACACTTCGCTTGGCACTTCTTCCATATACACTTCTACCGGACACTTCTTCCGCCTCTATTTCGTTTTCAAGAGAGCAACAAGAATATGGACTATTGTGGGTAAATGGCCCCGAATTTTTAAAAAAAAATTACCATTTTCAAAAAATTTCTAAATATAGGAAATAACCACAATCAATCGGCCAAATTCTAATTTTGGTAATTTGACTTTCGAAAATGATGATTTTTCCCCTTCGACAAATTAGCTTCAAAATTTTTTCCGATTTGCCCATGCGCTTTAATCATACATTATCCAAGATCTTAGGCTATACCATACATTTTCATGATGTATTGATTGTTATAATATTAATTTGTTAATAAACAGATAATGTTTACTAAATAATTTGTAATTTTTTTATTTAGCGAATGTCATCTACATTGTTTGCGGTTGTCTATCGGGGAGGTAGAATAGTGCAAAAGAATATGGACATGATTACGAAAGTGCGGACAATCTATCATGTTCGAGTTTGGAAACATATCGACATTTGATGAGTTACGTGGTACGATAGAGCGCTCGTTAAATATAGCATCCAACCAAGATATTGATAAGTCGATATATAGATTCCCGATTTTAACACCGGATTGTGTAATGTATGACATTACGGAGGTGCATGATGATGGTACCGTGAGGATGATTAAGCAATTTGCACTTCGACCGGTGCTACGAGATTTTTACGCTTTTATGCAACCATAGCCGAGCACCAAGTGATACGGGATTTAGTCAGGGAAGGTTCTAATATTGGTGAAGATGACGTTGATGTGCATAATCAGCACGTGGAGCCCTATCATAATGATGATCATGATGGAGATGATAGCGATGAAGAAGACGATGATTGGATAAACACCGATGACAATGATGATGAAGATGTCGGAGGTGATAATACGGAGGCTTATTACAACACCCATTGCAGCAATCCCATCTTACAATTGGTACATCCGCCGCCTTATTCGGAGAGAGATCGACTTTGATATGATGCAAGTCGATACAAGAGCCAAGCCGGGGTGTATGTTATTTGATACATCAAAAGAATTTGATGTTGGCATGTTATTTCCATCACTTGACGCTACGTTACGTTGGCCGCAAAAGAGTACTCTCTAATAAGAAATCGTCACTTTCGGCAGCCGATGTCACAAATAAGTCACAATATGTGATAAAGTGTGGTAATCGGAATGGACCCCGTGATTGGAGGCTCCGCGCGTCTAATAAAGCGGATACCCTATTTTGGAAAATAATTAAGTACAATGGGCCACATACATGTAGCAATCCTCAAATGTCACGGGATTATCGACAACTTGATCGAGATATATATGCAGCCATATAAAAGCAATGGTGACCGCCCAACCGGATATTAGAATCAAGGCACCGATGGCGGAGATTCAAGACAAGCTGCACTTCGAACCTACTTACCGTAAAACCTGGGCTGCTAAACAAATGGCAATTGCCAAAGCTTTTGGAGGATGGGATGAGTCAATACGGTATGTTGCGAAAGTTCATGAACGAAATGACGGTAAGGAATCCAGGTTCTCATTTTGTGATCGATGATCACATGAACGTAGATCGAATCGCACCGTTTTCAACCGGATGTTTTGGACTTTCAAACAGGACGATTGAAGGTTTCGCAAGTTGTCGACCTGTGATATTTGTTGATGGTACCCATTTGTACGGAAACACCGAGGAACGCTCCTTGTAGCGGCTTCACTTGATGGCGACAATCATATATTCCCGTTGGCATTTCTTGTGATCGATCGTGAAGATATTGATAATTGGACTTGGTTTATGACTACTTGCGGAGATATATCACTAGTAGGGATAATATTTGCGTAATATCGACAGCATATTGGGATTAAAAGAGCAATGGAGACAAAGAGGTGGCATCCTCCATATGGCCACCATAGATATTGCGTTCGGCATCTTGTAAGCAACTACAATAAACATTTCAAAAATGCCGAAGGCAAAAATCTTATTGAGGCGGCGGGTAAATTTTGAAATTTTAAAATTTCAGAAAAATATATTTTCATAAATTTGATAATAAAGTACTAATTATTTTTGTAATGTACGACTTACGCTAATCAATAGCGAAAGTTTGATCACATCATGAACGAAATTAAGGGTATGGATGCACGCACGCTTGCATGGTGTGACGAGATTCCAAGGGATAAATGGACGAAGGCCTATGATGGAGGGAGGAGATATGGATTGATGACAACAAATTTAGTTGAATCGGACAATGGCATGCTGAAGGGTTACCGTGGTCTGCCTATAACGGCTATGGTGGAGAAGATATTCTATCGCTTGGTCTACTATTTTGATACGAGAAGAACGATGTACGGGATGCAAAAGGACCAAGGACCAAGGACATGCATTTACACATTTTGCGGGTCGGGCGCTCGGGAGAAATGATCAACGTGCAAATAGGCATGAAGTGACGTGTTTCGACTACGATAGAGGGATATTCGAAGTTAAAACTGGACACGACAGATCTAGAGGATCGGGGGGCCAAAAACAAATAGTGCGCCTAGACACACGAACGTGCACATGTGGAAAATTCGATGAAATTAAAATTCCATGTTCCCACGTAATTGCAGCATGTCAAACATATGGAATTGATTACGAGCCGTACGTAGATGAGTGGTACACGCTGGATAAAACCCTTCAATGCTATCAATGTATGTTTTATCCGTTGGGACATATTGAGTCATCGGTCGAACCCGACGCTGCCATTAGTGCCAAATTCGAGCCGCATTAGGACGAAAGGAAGGCCCCGTGCATCACGGATACGTAATGAGATGGACTGGAGGACGCCGGCAGTAGCACTTCTAGTATCCATTGCGCGATATGTGGAAAATCACGGCACAACAGAGTACTTGTGCACACGGATCGACCCAAGAATAGATCACATATCGACAAATTTGTATGAATTATGTAAATTTGATGTAATGTTTTGTTTTGTGAATAATGCAAAATTGTTCGATATTTATTAAGTTCCTCCGAGTAATGTATACCTTTTTTTTATATATTACTTTGTTGTGATGTTATAATATCATAGTTGCAATATATTTGTTCCGTTTATCCGTTCCATATCTACATTCGATATGTCAATTTAATGATGGAGATAATATCACAATCGTATATATGGCACATCGGACTCATATTCAAAGGACCTCAGGATGATTCACTACTTAGACAAGCAGGCCCGACATAAATCGTAGACCAGTATGGAATGCTCGGGTAATTGAGAAATTTAGCGGTTTATATATCATTCGTAATAGCAATATCAAAATTGCTACTAACAGTTCATATAATATTTAGCAGCTCGATCAAAATGCACTCCTTAGATGCCAAGATCGATGGTGCACGTAGATGAGCTTGATCCGCGTATACTTCCGTATCTTCAAGCTTCAGGATTTTACGGAATTTATATGATGGGATTTTTTTCAGCTAGATTGGCACTTGATTACTTTGGGCTGGTCGAGCGATGGAGACTTGAGACCCACACATTCCATATGCCGGAAGGTGAATGCACGATCACGCTTCAGGATATAGCGGTGCTCACGGGGCTTCCTATCGATGGACGTGCGATTCTTGGGCCCACCGATTTCAATTGGAGCACTCTTTGCGATGATTTACTTGGTGCTCACCCATCCAATTTGCGTGGCATGCAAATAAATTTAGGCTGGGCCGAGAGAACATTTTGACGATCTTCCTCCGGATGCTGATGATGTCACTATAGTACAAACATGATAGAGCATTCATTCTCCGCCCGATTGGAGGAAGTATTTTTGCGGATAAATCAGGAGCACGGGTTAGTTTGCTATTTCTTCCACTTGTTGGCGAACCTCAACAACCCTACACAAGATACGGTTGGGGTTCGGCGGCGCTTGTGTGGTTGTATAGGAAGTTATGCGGTGCGACCGATCCATCAAAGCATCAAATCGGGGGTGCCCCGCATGTATTACATGATTTGGGCATATGAGCGCTTCGATGTATCTCCCCATCCCTAGCAGACCGTGATCCTTTAGAAGATGCACCCCTCGGTACTCGGTATGTGATCTATTGCTTTTTTAGTTCGTAAGTCATTGATTCTTTGAAGTGCGTATAATATATGAAAATCTTTTTTTTATGCAGTGGAGTTTAGGTCTACTAACAACAGAGGTCCCTACACATACGTTGCCCCATTTACGTTACCAACTCGATAGAATGGGATCGGAAGACGTAAGTAATGATAGCAACCAACGAGTTTAATATAATGTTAGCTTATAATTTAATTCTTGAAGGTATTTGATATGTTTTATTATGATACCAGATTATTTGGGAGCCATATCTCGATGACATTCTAGAGGCTCTACCATATTACTGCCGACGGGGACAAGACAGTTGGAGGGCTCGTGTCCCACTCATCTCGTTATTGGATAGTTGAGTGGTATTATCCAGATCGAGTACTTTGTCGGTTTGGTGCTGCAGGCCCATACCGCTCGTCCGCGTGATCATACGGCCTTGCATGATATTGAATTAAGACCGGTTGGGAAGGATTGGGTAGGTAAGCACGGACGGTGGATTGATATGTGGGACCGTCGTGTCGATTATACGATCAATGGTGATCCTGCAACGGAGGTACTTCATTATCATTCAGGATATATGGAGTGGTATCGTAGACATACCCTGAGGTGGATTTCTATTCCGGGCCGCAATGGGTGTAACGGTTAGTGCAAACACTTTCAATTTAATTCATTCATTATTTTTTAGTAACATAACTTATTGTCATTTTATAACTTTTTTTTGATTTTCATATCATTACCAGGGTGATGGGGTCGAGCAGATTTTGCATATCATATATAACTTCAATCCATCTCGTCGATCTTGGGCGGTTGTGGGGAATATAGCTAGGGCAATGCTATACGCTCGTAATGAGGAGAAAGTTAACAATGATGCCACCGCCCCAACCAACGATTCTGGCGTGCCGTTGGGGCTGCGGGATGATGACCCACCGGAGATTGTTCACCGACCGGGAGGGCTACTCGAGCTCATCCAGAGATGGTGATGTCGTCCCCTACCCTTTAGAATATCATACGACGATTTCACTCCGGGGTTTTCTACGAGGTTTGACCAGCCAGATTTCACACGGTTGCTAGGCCCATCTCATGGGGGATTCGCTTTTGAATTTCCCGATAATCCATTATTTCATACTCCGGTCGGTTCTACTCACCATACATATGGATCGGATTTCTCTTCTTTTTTTCAATATCCTCCTAATGTAGCTTCGGACACGGCATATTTTCACAAGATATGCCTTCGTCATATACGAATCCTACTCATTCGGATCCCCGTCCTCCTTGTCGCTACAATACTAGACATGCCGAAGAACGGAGACAACCTGGATGCGGAACATGAGGTCATATAGGAGGAAGACATCATTAATAGATGTAATTGTAGTTGCCAATTGTTATATATTATGACAATTTCTTTTTTTCGTATATGTTATCAATTTTATTTTATGAATATTTTTAATTAATTACATTACCATAATATTCTTTATTATTTATAGATCTTACTATATTTTTACATTAATTTTTGCTAATTATGTTATAAAGATATATGTTTCACAAAAAAATATAAATAAAATAAGTATTGTATCAATAATTAAGAAAACGAAATTAAAAAAAATTAAAATTCGACCCGCTCGAGCGTGGGGTGCTAGCAGAAGGTGGTCGCTCGGCACCCCATTGCTAAGCGGGTCTCGCTCGGCACTTCTAGTGCCGAGCGAGACCCAAATCGGGAAATACTTTTATTAAAAAAATAAATTCGTAAATATTTTTTTTTTAAAAATCAAATTAAAAAAAAACCCTTCCCAGTATAAGGACACCACTAGTTTTTTACTGAGAAATCAAAACCGGGTTTCGAATGGAATATTTGTGTCTGTTTTTTTTTTTTTTGGGTCCAGATTGTCTTCCCAAGTTGACTTCATAATTCTTGCAGGACATTAATAAATTGAAGTTCATTAACCTCAGTGGATGCCAGTCGCTAGTTTGTATGCCGAATCTCGATTGTACCCCAATTCTCGAGGAATTGAATCTCAATGGGTGCAAAAACTTGGAGCATCCCCACAAATCTTTGATGTCTCGTTCTTGCTAATTGCTCAAAATTGCAAAGATTCCCCATTATTATGAATAAAACCAAACACTAGCGAGAACTTTGATTTAAGTGGGACTTCAATTGAGGAACTTCCCGCATCCATAGAAAATCTCATCTCTTTGGAAGAAATGGATTAAAGTTATTGCAAGAAACTATCAATCCTTCTATGTAGCATTTATCGGTTGGGAAATCTTGTAATACTATAGCTTGAACAGTGCCCAAAACTAACCAAGTTTCCAACGAAAGAGGAGGATTCGAGCGGTCCCCATATGAAGACAGGATTGCCTAAGTTACGGCATTTAGAACTTCAAGAATGCAATCTATCGGAAGTAGACTTCTTGGAGAATCCTTCATGCTTTCCCTCTTCACGTTCTTTATATTTGTGGGGAAACAATTTTACCGGCCTTCCTTCATGCAGACATCTATATAATTTGGGTTCTTTGAGACTTAACTGGTGCGATCAACTACAAGAGATCCTCGGGATTCCAGAGCAATTAAGATCGCTTTGGGCAGTTGGTTGCGAATCTCTGAGTAAAATTCCCTTCAACATAGGTCAAGTCAACCTTATAGACTTAAGTTCATGTCATGAACTGGTCTCCCATGGGTCAGCCATCAATGATTTGTTCAAGCTTGAGGTTAGACTCTCTCTCTCTCTCTCTCTCTCTCACTCTCACACGCACACGCACACACGCACACGCACAAAAATTTGGAGTCGTGTGAACATGTTGGCTGCACCAAGTTTTTGTTTATTGCGAAGGCTGAAAATCCTAGATTGTCCGGCTAATTAAGAAAAGCAAACATACAGAAATGATTCTGCATGCATATGTAGTGGCGGTGGCAATAATGCAACGCAAAGGATATTCACTCTATTTATACAAACTCCAGTTCGCTCTGTAGTAACAAGCATCATCCAATTAAAACTTCAAACAATACATGTTCATCCATTTACAAAATCTTCAACAACACGTCTTGTTTCCACCAATTAAGTCAACATCAACATCAACATCAACAACACCTTTATCCCAAATTAGTTGAGGTCGGTTGATGAACCCAAAAAAATAAATAAAACAAAAGCAAGATCCATAGAGGGAAAGAAATCATTATCTAGAAATAAATATATAAAAATAAAAATCTAGGGAAAAAACGTTATAAATGATAGTTGGAACATAGGAATTCTACCCCTCCATAAGTCTAATTACTTTCCTCCACTCCGTCCTACGGCAAACCGTACGCTAATCTATTTCCCACTTCATTAAATCTCGTTTTACTACTTTCCCCAAGTAAGTTTCGCCGACCTCTTCCTTTCGTCATATCCCCGCTCTCGATAACGGACTTTTATTTTGACCGGGGCATCTAGGGATTTTCGAAGAATATGTCCAAACTATCTCAATCTATGTTCTCTCATTTTATCTCGCCACCGTATTACTCCAACTTTTCTTCGAATGTCTTCATTTCTTACCTTATCCATCATTGTATGACCATACATCCACCTTAACATCCTCATTTCCGCTACTCCCATTTTGTGCTAGTGTTGCATATGTCTTTGCCAACATTCAGCTCCATATAGCATTGCCGATTTTACCATTGTTCTATAAATTTTCCTTTTAACCTAAGCGGGATTTTGCGATCACACAAGAATCCTCGAAGCAATGCGCCATTTCATCCAGCCTGCTCCGATTCTATGGCTTAGATCCTCATCAATCTCTCTCCCCTTTTGCAATATTGATCCCAAATATCTAAAAGCATCTTTTTTGGGTACCTCCTATCCGAGCATACTCACAGATTTGTAATCTCCTCCTCGTGTCGTGTCAAACTCACACTTCATGTATTCGGTCTTACTTCGACTTAGCGTAAATCCTTTGGACTTCAACGTGCTTCTCCATAGTTCTAATTGAGCGCCGACGCCAGCCCCCAGTCTCATCAATAAGCACAATATCATCTCGCAAATAGTATACACCACGACACCTCACCTTGAATATCTTTTGTTAGCTCATCCATAACTAGGGCAAAAAGATAAGGACTCAACGCTGAGCCTTGGTGTAAGCCTATTATGATTGGGAAATAACTTGATGTGCCATTACAAGCCTTCACACATGTAGCAACACCATCATACATATCCTTGATTGCTTCTAAATACTTTGAAGGTACTTTTCTCTTCTCAAAAACCTACTACAAAACCTTTCTTGGAACCCTATCATATGCCTTCTCGAGATCAATAAACACCATATGTAGGTCCTTCTTCCTTTCTCGATATCTCTCCATCAACCTGTCGTACCAAGAAGATAGCTTCCATGGTAGATCTTCCTGGCAAAAATCCAAATTGATTTACGAAACCTTGGTCTCTATTCTCAAGCGATGCTCAAGGACTCTCTCCCATAACTTCATTGTATGGCTCATAAGCTTAATGCCTCTATAGTTGGAACAATTCTGGATATCCCCCTTGTTCTTGTAGATAGGCATAAGCATACTCTTCCTCCATTCATCGGGCATCTTATTAGTATGGAGAACCTTGTTAAAAAGGTTAGTTAACTAACTTATTGCTACTTTCCCTAAGCACCTCCACACTTCAATAGGGACACCATCGGGTCCCAAAGCTTTACTAGTCTTCATTTTCTTTAATGCCTCCTTAACTTCACGCGCTCTAATTCTACGCACAAACCTTCATTTTAACTCATCAAAAGCGTCCTCCAAGACCACCTCCCTTCTATCGCTCTCGCCATTAAAAAGCTTGCTAAAATAGCTCATCCACCTTTCCTTAACTTTTGCATCTCTTACCGGAAGTTTTTCAGTTTCATCCTTGATGCATCTAATCACGTGTCAAGTCCTTACTTTTCTTATCTCTTATCCTTGCAAGCCTATAGATACCTTTTTCTCCCTCTTTGGTCTCAAGTTTTTTGTACATCTCGTAGAACACTTTGCCTCTAGCCTCTTGCACGGCTTTCTTGGCATTTTTTCTTGCCAACCTAAACTTCTGCAAATTCTCTTCATTAGGACATTTATGCAAACATTTGAAACACTCCTTCTTCATTGAATTGCCTCCTGCACCTCTTCATTCCACCATCAAGTTTCCTTTATTTGATGTCCGTTCCCTTTGCTTTCCCCCTAACACCCCTCTTGCCACTCTTTTAATGCAATTAGACATCTCGTTCCACATCATATTTATTTCGCCATCTAGTTGCCACGGTCCTTCGTTAAGCATTCTTTCCTTGAAAACTGTTCTTTTGCCTCATCTAACTTCCACCAATTAAGTACCAGAAATATTTGTAATGAGATTGCTAACTGTAGCTAAACTCTAGGACTACCCACTTAGCTCATGGTAACTCCTCTTTTCAGGTGCCAATTTGAAAAAATATCTAACTACATCTTTGACAGCATGCTCTTCCTGGAAATAGATGTATTGATGTTACTCTACCTGGAGGAGAGATGCCAGAGTGGTTGCTCCCTAACAGTGATGGTCATATATCCTTCGTCGCTTCAAAGGACTTGTTGAAGAAGCTTCTGGGATTAGCTTTCTGTGTTGTATGCCGACGAAAAGATGGAACAGACGGTTTCAGCTTTCGGTTGAATTCATCCATTAATAGCAGCAAAGATAATCAATCAGTGAATTTAGCTTCACTCTATGAGGATTCTCATGGACCGGTAGATTCGTGGTTGGAGATTCCATCTGGTTCTAGACGTCGTCTTCCAAGAGAATACTTACGCAAATGTCACATGCATATAGAGGAATTGGAAGCCAATGACAGGGAAACAGATCAAACGGGGAGTGAGGAGTGTAGTAGTGAAACAGATTAAATGAACATTTTTATGGGGGTCTAGTTTCGTCGGATAGCTTCATCAACACTTGGGGAAGAAGGTTACTACTTCCTTTTTGTTATTATTCTGGTACGTTTAGAAGGGAGCTACTTCTTTCTTATTATTATTATGGCGTGTTTAACGTATGAACCTTTCATCATAATGCCAACTTCATTTGATTGAAAAGTGAAATCACGAGCACACTGGTCATGAGCCCATAAAGAGAAATCGCCGTACATGTATATTTAATTAATAAGTGCAAATTCATGGCAAGTTTTTGTTTTACATGTTTTCTTTTCAATCTGATCATGATCTCCTTGATAAATGTCATGTTCTGCACAGCAGGCTTAGTTACGTGTCATTGACATATCAATTACTGATTTCACAGCAAGTTTTTGTTTTTGGACGAGTCTGATTGGTATCCCATGTTAATTCTCGAGGGTCTTATCATGTCCGTGTTAATTCTTGTGCACTGAAAGACAACTTCCAACAGATTCATGAACATTAGCTGAATCAGCAATGTCGTACTCCAATCTCTCTATTTATTGATGATTGATGAGGCAGAGAGCGAGGGTGACAGAGTCCCTTGACTGCTTTCGTGATTTTACTAACTGAATCCATTTCATAATTTCGCGGATTTAATCATTTTGACTACTCGTTTTGTGAAGTTAGGTTTTGGAGTTTTTCTATTATATGAGATGCCTGGTCAATTTAGATGGATGAGCTTATTCCGTTGTCACTCAATTTCATGTAAAATTTTCTGAGAGGACCGCTGCTGTCCATCGGCGTGATGCTGGAATTAAACCGGCATACTGTTGTTATGTCTTGTTGACTGTTATGGATGAGAAGAGAACTGTCCATAGTTTATTTGGGAGGTGAGTCTATGTCTATTTTAATCTCACCCTGTTGCGAAGTACTCATTGGCATATGTTTGTTTTTCTTCTCACAACAATGAAGTTGTTCCTTTTTATATTGATCTAGTCGAATTCCTCTGTTATTACTAAACATATTGCTTTAAACATGTGCAAAGTCTGGTGGCGTAACTGGAGGCTTCTTTGAACTGAAGGTTTTGAGCTTGTAGCAGGTTGCTCACCTGTTTTTGAACCGCGTTATCATAAAGCTCTATTACCACCCAGTGTCGGGCTCTTTTTGCATGGTAGAAGCAAAGAGAAGTGGAAGAGAGAATTCAATGAACTTGCAGAGCATCTAAATGAATCGACCAATAATGTCCTAAGATAAGCTTTGAGGCCCTACTTGATCAACAAAAGGAAGTTCTTCTCGACATTGGTTGTTTTGTTTGTAGGGAAGGATGAAGATTACGTGAGCTAAGTTCTTGATGAATGCAACTCCTAACCAATTATTGATGTGCAAGTACTAGTTGAGAAGTCTTTGATAAGTATCAAAAATAAGATGATTCAAACGAATGACTTGCATCAATTAATAGCCAAATATATTGTCTGTCAAGAATGCCTGAGGAGCCAAGTAAATGCAGCAGGTTTTGGTCGTAGGATGAGATACGTGAAGTATTAGCATTAGATACTGTAACTGCAGTATGTGTAAGCTTTGTGAACTTCCAACATGTTGTCACTATAGAATGAACCGGTGAAATCTATTGAAGAAATTATGGTCTTTGATTCTTTTGATAATCTTGGACTACTACCAGCAATCGGGCTGTGGGAGTACAATCCAGAAGAAGATTTGTACATTAGACTTGCTTCTTTAGCAAATTTGAAGAGGCTGAAGTTGCTCATCCTTCGAAATGCATCCTTTCCTAATGGAGACAAGCAATGTCTCGGTCCAGAGTTGAGATGGTTTGAATGGCTTGGATGCCCTTCAACAATCTTTCTGACATTGTGCAATGCAGAGAAGCTCGTGGGGCTTCATATGCTGTACGGTCTTGTTCTAGAAATGGGGACGGAATTCAAGCTATGTCCCTAGGATTGGTAGGTTTTACAATATAAATAAGCCAATGGGAAAACTAACTAGTGTATTTTCATGTCTCATTGGCAGAACCTTTCAATGGTCCCAAATGTTAAAAGTTTGATGCTACATGGGTGCGTTCGATTAATTGAGAAGCTTGTTGTTTGGATCTCAAATCTTGATTAAGACTCGAGACTTGTCCTGTTATCCTTCAAATTGAAGTCAAAATATCTCAAATTCCTACGCTGAAGCGCTCCTGCCCCGTGGAGTTCCTGACCATCTCGGCACAAATGGAATCGCTGCTACTACTTAGTTTAAATGAAAAAGCAATGGAAGAATTGCTGGATTCATTTGAGGATCTCGTTTCTCTCCTAATTCTGTTCATTAATTACTGCAAGAAACTTTCAGTTCTTCCAATCAGCATTCATAGGTTGTGAGCTCTTAGGTGTATTTACGCAAATGGTTGCTCGAAGCTTCGTAAGTTTCTGCAACATGGAGAATAATTCAGTCGATTCAGATTGCACCATCGCATTACCGAATCTAGTTCATCTGGATCGAAGCCGTTGCAGTCTATCAGAAGTGAATTTTCTCATGGAAGTTACCTGTTTTTCCACGTTGTGCTCCTTGTCCCTAGCAGGTAATGCTAACACCACTCTGCCTGCGTGCATCAGTAAGTTTCACAAGTTGGATGTTCTTGATTGTCGAATTGCGAGCAGCTTCAGCCGAACTTTGAACTTCCCCGACTGCTATGTTACTGTAGAGATTGACCAGAGTATTACAGTCAGAAATGACTCCTTATCTCCGTCAAGAAGATCCTACGAAGATTAGACAAGTATAAGTGAGAGAGTGAAAGGCCAAAGAGAAGTATGAGTAGAGCTTGATTTTCTCGTGATTATGTCATCAATTGAGCGTGGACTTCATAAAGCTTCAATTGTAAGCTAGTGGATGGAGGGCGACGATTTTCTGTTTCGTTCCAAAAAATCAATTTCTTTTTCCGTTCTGGCATGTTTCTGAAAAAGTTGGTAAATGTAAAAAATTTGTTGGTTCAAAGAGTCACCGATCACCTGATTTCCCATTAAGGAATTACGGACACTTTTTTGAAATTTTCAGGTAATTTTCCTTGAATTTTGATTCGAATCTAACCTATGATTAACGTAACTTACTTAATTGTATAGAATGTAGTACATGATGCTTTCTTTATCTCAAATTTGAAAGGATGATTAAGGGCGTCGGACCTTCGTGGAATTATACATTTGTGTACACTGCGGGCAATTTAAATATGGACAGATGAAGTCCTTACTTATTGAATAGAACCACATGTAAAATGGAAGTGCGGTCCAATAATTCAAGTAAAGAACACTGTCAATTTGGGAGAATTACCAAAAAAGTTTTAAACTTCTTGCAATTGTGCCAATTCAATCTTAATTTTTTTTTGTCGATCCAATAGACTCCCACGTCAAGACCGGTAGGCCAAAATTGACTGGATAGATTGAATTGACACAATTGCAAAAGATTTAGGACTGAATTGGCCAAAAAAAAAGTTCATGACTAAATTAACAAAATTGCAATAGATTTTGAACTTTTTTAGTAACTTCTCTCATCTTATTAAAGTATAACATAAACGAGTTTTGTCGTCACATTGCTCTTTTTTCTCAATTGATTTAAGACTGTTTACCATATACATTCCCTAATGCCAAATGTCTCCTCTGCCTGGGATTAATTTAAAGGTCATCATCTGTTTGTTGTGCTTGAAAATAGGGAGTGGTAAGCTTTCCGAATCAAATAGCCTTTGTCCTATTGTGCCCTGAGGGAAAGTTTTTAGTTTCACGAAGGATAACCGCATTGAAAGTCCTAAAACTTGTCACGAAAATATAATCGAGTTCTAAAACTTTCAAAAAGTATATTTAAGTCTCAAAGCTTATCGTAAAAATGTATTTGAGTTCTAAAACTTTCAAAAAGTGCAATCAAATCCTAAAACTTATCAAATTAGTTCAACAAGTCCTTCCGTTAATTGCACTTTCCGAGAGTTTTAGGACTCGAAGCACTTTTATGATAAGTTTTAGAACTTGATTGCACTTGTGAAAATTTTTAGGCCGATTACACTTTCATGACAAGTTTTAGGACTTTATCAAAATCTTGTTCAGCTTTTCTTTATGATTTGCAAAGCACTTTTTGTCACGCCCGACTCTCGAGCTCGCGACATCCCTACCAAACTCGCCACCGGTCATAAAGGATAGCGTCCCTGGTACACTATCGACCTACGAACCTACGGCGCATGCGGAACGTGCAACACTCCCAAACATGCAAGATCAGCGGGGATAGCACAAGTAGAACACCACAACGGTTATTTCACAAAATGCAATTTCATTCATCAATCAAAGCAGATGAATATTAACCCTCTTGAGCTACAGAAAACATAATTAACCCCATTCTTCGGGCGGCTCACTAGGACCTCAAAAACATACACGGTCAGGTAAGGTTAAGCCCATCATCTACTCCCAAAAATCTGCTCTAACACCCAAGCCCTAACATCCACGGGCTTCATCACTTGAACCCGAAATGGTTAAACGACGGGGTGAGAAATAAATCTCAGTGAGTCAACGCCTAAGCCCGGCTAGGGCGTTGATTCGCTTCGGACGTCCTAACAGACAACCATAATATCACAGAGCGAGATAATTCAACCACATGCAAGCTTACCGGTCTTCGCCAGGCATAATGCGATGCGACGACTCAACAGTCAAATCAACCACTCCAATTCATTGGCAAAAGATCACATCACTTGCATGCACATGACTCCACACGAAGTCCATTTATTAACTCGTGACCCACGCGACCATGCGTGACACCGACTCACACGACCGGTGTGGTCCCACACTACGGCCGCGGTGTCATCTCGCGAGACCAGAGCATCGTCCCATATCCTCTCGGCGACGGCGGCCGAAAGCTATGTATCCAGCCGCGGCGGGCGCGGCATAGCAAACAGGCATTCCAATAAGGAGCGTCGGTCCATCACAAGCCGCGGATCCGACAATCCCTTAAATCCGTGCGACCGGCACGGGGCATGGATTGTCGTGCATCCGGCAAGTCGTGTGATTCCGATCGACACGGCACGATCATGTCAGGAATCCCGTCACCATTCCGTCATATGACCACTCAACTCATTCGACAATCAATCAATTTTTATCTTTATGTACCGCCGAATGCTCACACAATCGTGCCCAAAGACTCGGCCCTCGGCCATTTTCATGCTAAAATGTGCGGTTGAGTTTACACGCGGTCATATGAATGCGCAATTATATCAACCGACAAACCAATCAATTTGGGGCGATTAACCTCTAATCGGACCCCCACTACAATCAACAGGCAATCGACATTCCCAAATCAACATTTCATGAATCAATCGTTCAATTGCAGCCACCAATTATTAATTCAAATTTCGATTTTCAATTGATAGCCAGTTGCGCACTGCCTCTCGACCTATCGCTCACTCGCGATCAATCACCACAATCAATCAATTCAATCAATTAGCCACAACCAACCTAGCTAATTGACTAACTTAACTAATTACGGTCATTTAGCCTAAACCACGTTTCTATCTAGCCCGACCGTAATTAATCTACCTAAACACCCTAATTAGCTAAATAAATCTAATTCCGAACGCAATTAGCGTCCTAGCCAGGAGTTAGGGGCTAACTCACAATTTTAACTAGCTCGGGCGGTCTCAACTCGAGCGACGGCGACACGAACTCGGCTCGGCCCGACGGCGACGATCGGCGACGATCGGCCCACTTGAATTTTCGGCTTCCAACTCGGCCAAAGATGGCCCGATGGACTTGGCGACACCTCGGGACAGCGGCACAGGACCCGAGGGTGGTGGCTGGTGGTCGCCCGTGGCCGGAACAGTGGCGGCCGGCGATGAACAGTGCTCGGCAGAGGTAAAACAGGGGAATACAGTGGCGTTTGGGGCTGTTTTGAGGCGGTTCGTGTGGTGCAAGGGCTGGGGGAACGTTCAGCCACGACCGAGGGACTTCGGGGTTGCCGTAGGTGGCGCTGGTGGCGGCGGCGGACGGCCGAAGGCGGCTGAAAGGTTGCTGGGCAGATTCGGCACAAAACAGAGCAGAGTTGGGCAAAACAGGGGAGGTTCGGTCCGGGTGGTTCACGGCTCTATGGGCGGCGACCGGCGTCCAGCGGCTCCAGGGGACGACTAGAGGTGGAGGGCGACGGCTTGGGGTGGTTGGCGGGCGATGGGTCTAGGCGGAATAGGCTGGAACAGCCGCGGCGGCCCGGGCGACAGAAAACAGGGCAAGTGGGCTTCGGTTCTGTTCTGGGGCTGTCGGACGGCTCCGGGGCGGCGTACGGCGGTGGGGCGACGTCTAGGGGTCGAGGGGAAGATGATGTGGTGGCCGGTCGTGATCGGGAGTGGCCGCAAGGGCGGTCGGAGCTCGAACAGCCCACTGGTTCCAAAACAGGGCAGGCGCGCGAGCTGGGCTTCGGGTGGCTGTCCGGCGGTGATCGGCGGCGAGATGGCGGCGCGGAGCGACGACTTTGGTGGTACAGTGGTGGACAAAGGAGGCTGAGGGTGGTCGGAGGTGTGGTGGCGCAAAACGCAGATGAAATGAGGAGGATGGTGGCTCGGTTCAGGGGGCAGGCGCAAGAACAGGGGAACAGAGGGTTCTCGGCTGCTGTTCGGCTTCTTGCAGCGGCGTACCGCGGTGGTGGCGACTTGACGAAACTGTGGAGTGGCGGAGGAGGTGTAGGTGGTGGTCTGTGGGTGAAGTTGGCGCACGAAAAAAATGAAGAAGAAGAGAGAGAGAGAGAGGCTCGTCTGTTGAAGAAAATAGAAGAAGAAGAAGAAGGGCGGTGAGGGAGAGAGAGCAACGTGAGAGAGAAGAGGAGGAGGAGAGAGAGAGGTGTTGACCAGCTTTGACTGAAATTAGATGGTGATGGGACATCCCTTGTCCCATCGCTCATTAAACTCCCTTGTCTTATGTGCATTAGTACTGCGGGCATTTGAATATCGGGTAATTTGGGACCGTTGGACATTTGGCTCAACCGATCGGAAATAAAATTTGGATTTTTCACGGGTTAGGCTCGGTTCGGAATAGGTCTACGCGAGAGGATTAAAAATCCTAAATCGCGGTGATCACGATTTCGAGACCCAATCGAAATCGAACGACATTTCGAATCGTCCAAAATTCGTCACTTGATCCTTGTGATCCGAAATTCGCACCAACTAAAATTCAATTCTCTTTATTTTTATTGAATTTGGGCAAATTACATAATTTGAATTTCCCGGGCGTCACACTTTTTGAATTTGAAGTTCTGAATTTGTCCTACACATATCCAGGATATGGATTATTGGCATGGTTGGTACTTTTAAAACTATCAAATAGATATTGATAATTAACTCAAATAACAATTCAATGGATATGCATCATAGGGGTTTAATAAATCGCACATGAGATCCACTAGATCAAGATGTCAAAGTCTATTGATGAAAGTATACTGTGCTTATATGTATGCAAATGCCAGGTATGATTGTAGTGGTTGTATTCATGATGTTATAGTAAATTCATGCCATGGATTTGTTTCTGCACGTAAATGTAGTTGGAAGTGGCCACACCACTCTAGCGTGCGGTGGAATTACGAGTCTTCTTCCTCTTTGGGCGAGTTTACAAGGATTTCTTACTAGAGTCATATTTAAAAAGGGACAGGGAGGTGCTCTGGATACACCATACGATCAAGTGAATTCTTGTCACCTGTGCTTCAATCATGATCATGTGATCAAGTTAGTTTCATTGTTTTTGCAGGGCCTTAAAACCTTGAAGTCCATTTACTTCCACGAATGCAAGTCGCTGGTTTGTATGCCTGACCTCAGTGGTACTCCAAATCTTGAGATGTTGGATCTCCACGAGTGCGAAAACTTGGAGCGTGGCCCTGAATCAGTTGCATATCTCCACAAGTTATGGTTTTTAAATTTAAGGGGGTACTCTAAATTGCAAAATTTCCCTGATATTCCAGATAAAAACGAAAGCTTGCGAGAAGTTTGTTTAGACAGGACTTCATTTGAGGAACTTTCTCCATCCATAGAAAATCTTGTCTCTTTGAAAAAAGTGACGCTGAGAGATTGCAAGAAACTGGCAATCCTTCCATCCTGCATTTATAGGTTGCAAAATCTTGAAGAGTTGGATCTTAATGGCTGCTCAAAACTAAAAAAGTTTCCAAAGGAGGAGGATTCGAGTGATCCCCATACAAAGACGGGATTTCCTATGTTATTGCGGTTGCACCTTGCGTGGTGCAATCTATCAAAAGTAGAATTCCTGGAGAATCTTTCATGTTTTCCCTGCTTACAATCATTGGATTTGTCGGGAAACAATTTTACTAATCTTCCTATATGCGGGCAATTGTGGAATTTGTGGTTTTTGGATGTGTCGAAGTGCGAACAACTCCAAGATATCCCCTATTTTCCAGTGAAATTGACACGTGTAGATGCAAGTGGTTGCAAATCTCTGAGTAAAATTCCCTCCGAGAGAATATATCCAGCTATATGCATGTCATGAACTGGTCCCTAATGGGTTCTCCCTGAATGATTGGTTCAAGCCTGAGGTTAGGTTCTCTCTCTCTCTCTCATTATTGGCTGCATAGAGCGCTTATGTATTGTTAAAGGCTGAAAATCCTGGATTCTATATATTTGGTGGAACGCAAAGGATATTCTCTTTATTTACAGAACTCATAGTTCGTTGTTGAATTAAAAGGATCACCCAATAAAAAAACTTCAATAACACATGATCATCCAGTTACAAAATCTGTACCAGGAGGAGAGATGCCAGAGTAGTTGCTTCCCAATAAAGATGGTTATGTATCTTTCGTGGCTCCAAAGGGCTTTTATAAGAAGATCCTAGGAGTTGCTTTGTGTTTCGTAATTCGAGCAGAAGGAATGAGGTCTTGCCAATTTGAGTTTACCGCATCCGTTAATGGCAAATGCACGGAAAGCCCCATGGCGGCCATGTCACTAGATTCGGACCATGTGTGGCTTTTGTTTATGGATCCAAAGAATGTGTGGACAGTAGACGATTTTGGTCCAAATGACTTGAGTCATTTCCACTTGAGCATTGGAATATCTAGAAATCAAAATATATACGGAGATAGGAGAGGAATTGTGAAACAGTTTGGATTCCGACTAATATGCAAGCCACCAGAAAACGATTTGGAGATTTCGCACGAAGATAATCCAACGAGGTGAAAGTTCAAATGAAACAAAAGATGTACAAGATGGTGAAACGTGCACTGAGGAAGGAGGATTGAACATAGCTGACTTCTCAAAAGAGGTCTCTCTCTCTCTCTCTCTGCGCGCGCATGCGTGTGTATCTGCATATGTGTAATTGAATGAAGTACCCTCACAAATTGATAATAGAAACTAACGAAGAGCTCATCAACCATATGGGCTTCTCTTTGCCTTTGGCCCTGGAGTCTGAGGAGGAGGAGTCTTTTGGTAAATTTTCTGATAGGGCTAGTCAATTTTAATTCGCATAGGTAAAATTATGTAACTGGCAACCTGTTGGTCATGTCAGCTCATATTAATTTACCAACAGGTATAGCTGTCGATATGAGTCCATGACTCATTTTTAACCCATATTTTGAATAAATGCATTCTATATGGATTGTTAGCTTTGAGAAGGCCTACTAAAAAGGGGTCCATAAAATTGAAGCTAAATCTAATGGGTCAAAAATAGGTTACATATAGAACCCATTCACACATAACCCATTTTCGACCCATAAAAAAGTTAAGTCATCATTGTACTTGAATTGGGTTACGGATGCTAGCCGCCCGCCGCCTGCCCTTATCGACCACTGTTGCCGCTCGCCGCCTGCCCCCCCACCGACCATTGTTGCCGCCTCGCCACCGCCGCCAATTGTCGTCCGCCGACCTCTGCCACCGCCGACCGTCGCTTGCCGACCATCGCCACCCATGGCTAACTGCCGTTTAAGGATAGACTCGGCGTCCGGTGCCGCCGTTTGATCGCAGTGGCTGATGACTCGTGCGGAAAGCTAATGGCGATGTGTGGTGAAACGTATAGCAAAAGTAGAGAGTCGAACATGATTCCAAATTTTTGAGCGACCAACACAAAATGTTGCGATGAATAAATCATTCAGTACGGCCAAAGCGAAGCTTCATGAATTAGAATGAATGCGAAGAAAGTTGAAATCGTTGGACGAACGTGCATTAACCTTCGAGATTATTTTGCGTGAATGTCAAAGCTGTGTTCATTTGCTACCAAATGCAGGAAGGGGATACAAAGCTTGGTTTTCCTTTTTGGTTGCAGGCTTTGGTGGCGATGAAATGTGGGGCACCTGTTCGTGTTGGTCCAAAGACAATTATATGGAGAGAGAGAGAGACGGTTAAAATGGGAATAACAGAGGAGGATGCGTACGTCTTCCAAGTACGTTGGATACATAGCAGTTATACACATACCCTCGAGAATTGTCGAGATGGATCCTGATTCCTCCAATTATACTTGTCGAAATGTTCAATAACGATATCGAACATTTTCAGGACTCGGGTTAGGTTTGCTATCGCTTTGTAACATATTTCTTAATGCGTGAATGATCAACATCTTGAGCGATGTACCTACGAAGTTGACTCCGACCATGCGCATTGCTCAATTGAACGGACACACCCACACTTGACCTAATATTGGTTCATGTTATTATTGCGTCTCATGTCGCGTCCAAAAGTTATCATTTTTATTGTATGAAAATATTTTAGAAATATCATTTTTTTTACTATTTTTTAATGTTTAATTTGCTTATTTTATTTGATGCGAAGTTTTTATCCACGTAATAGATACATGTGAAGATCTTAAAATAGGTTAAATGAGTTGTGTAGATTTTTCTAGAATATTAGTGTGTTTTGGTAATTTGGGTCAAAACGGGTCGGGTCGAATATGGGTTGGTTAAGGTTTGGGTCGGGCATGAGTTATTAAATATGGATCAAAATAAGTTAGACGGGTCAATATGGGTTGGACCATATTCAACCCGACCCGACCTACCCATTTAACACATTGACCAACAAGTTAGCAATTTAGGAACCCGAAATGCAACAATAAGCTATCATTTTTTTTTATAGATTTACCTCTCAAAACAGAAACTGAATGGTAAACATATTAATTTACCGACGACATACATTACTGACATAGCTCCATTTTTAAGGTAACCAGTGATCAACAAAGGGAATTTACCAATTCCAACTAGAATGAATATTATCTACTTGTTATGCAGAGGTTTACAAGACGTTAACCGTGCCTTTTCAACCTATTAGTGTTGTTTGACAATATATATATATATTGTCAAACAACACTAATAGGTTGAAAAGGCTAAATTAACGTCTTCTAAACCTCTGCATAACAAGTAGATAATATTAGTGTTGTTGTTATCTATATACGATGATGGTGCTAGAGATGCCAAATCTAAGCATGAACTGCCTTTTGACAAAATTGCAATTATTATAGAGGAATATTTAGGCATGGGTTCATCAAAGATGATAATACGAATGTCGGTGATCGTCGCCAATTGTGCTATGATGCTATGACAAGTCCATTTTTGTGGAAGGGAAGACTTGATGCAAGTTTTACCAAGTTAATCTATTTGTCAAATTTGCATTGGACTATAACGCTTTGTGATTGATTTTGTCATGAAACTATGTACCTCTCTTTTAACTGAAATGAATATTTCCTTTTGATGAAAAAAAAATTATTGTTGAATTGAATTACTTACAACATAGGCATGCTTTTACTGGAGTCTGTTACTAACAATTTGAGGAATTTACAAAAGGCAAATTCGATAATAAGTTATCAAGCTGTTTAGAGATTTTTACTATTACAAAATCAAATTAGATATGTGCAATTCCAATTTAGACTTTTCGATCAATTGTTCCTGGAAATTGTTGACGTGGCATCTAGTCATCACCGCCTTTCCTACGTGGCATGTTGACGAAGAAAACTTTACTTGAATATGATGTCCTACATGAATTGTAGCAAGTTCCGGTGATAATTGTCCAAATAGACTACATTAAAATGTTACGCAAGTTTAAGACTACTTTGGCAAATTTGAAAAGTTTGACACTGAATTCGTATCGATACAACAAATTGAAGACTAGATTGGTATTTCTTCCGGGTTTCATCTTTACCAACATTACCAATAAGGATGACTCTTCCTTTTTGAGTTGTCACCACAATTCACATTTCTTCACTCTTCAAAGAGTTAAACAAACTTGCATTTTTTATCATATGTCTTGAGCAACCGCTATAACTGTTGACACATTATAGAATTGGTCCCAAGATATACATGCAAAGAGCACATTTAGCCAAATTGGATCCTTGAGAGTTAGTAGAGAATGTACCATTAGGAAACACATATCTTTTCTACTCTTCTAACAACACCATTTCTCAAGTAGCAATTATGCGCGGTGTCCATATTTACCACAAAAGTTCCAAGTGAACGATGCATGAGAAGCTCAACCAATATCAGTATAACACTTTTCCTATTTTGAAAAGGTTGCTATCCAAGACTATTCTATAATGAGGAAGTCTTTGTTTGTCAAACACCGTGTTCAAAGTCATAATACCCTTAGTAAAAGTTTTGCAAATTGGCATTCAATTCATCAATTTTCTTTTTCAAATCCTCCACTTCCTTTTGAAACTTCTTAACATTTTCTTTGATCTCATTTTTGTGATGCTTCAAAGCCATGTTTTTCTTTTTCAAAACCATCACTTTTTTTCTTCAAAGATTGCAATTTATCCTGCAATCTCTTCTTTTCATCAATAAGAGAATCATTTAATTTCTTTAACAAAGAATTTTTCTTACTAACCTTCCAGAATCTACGGCAGGATCATCCGAGGCATCTTGAAGCTCTTCAAATGCATACAAAATAGGATCATTTACCGCTTTTTCACAATTGCTACGAGTCATGAGACAAGGGAAAAAGACATTACAAGTGGCGTAAATGATGTACGAGACGCATTGGAATGTGATAACATTTTTTCTCGATCACTTGTTGCTTCAACAAGATGCAATCACTTTCTTTTGGACCAACGAAGGATCAGCTACACAAATTTGAACGAAATCGAACGTGAGTGGAGATCAAAGTAAACTGCGAACTGGGAAAAGGCGATGAAAATTGAGGCCCTTGTGGGGCATGTGTCTGGCTAACGAAGACTTGGGCCTTGCCTGAGCTTCTCTGAAAGAAACGGAGACCGGAAGGAAGGGAGGAAGATGTGAACAAACGAAGGAAGAAGCCTTTTTCTTTTCTTTTGGTTTTAGGGTTTGTAACAACTTTTTTTGGGACAAAAGCACACATATTCTGTCTGCCAAAAAACTCACATGCTTGTTGGCTGGCAACATTTGGCCGACCAGCGAGTACAGACCTTTATGTGAGACTGATTTAGTCACTTTAAATCATTATTTAAAATAATATTTATTCTAGGATTTTTTTTTTAAAACGACTCTACTTCATGTGTTTACTTAGAATTTTTTGAATAATAACTATCAAGCCGTTTCTATTAATAAAAACAAAAAACAAAAAATGAGCCACTAGAATGAAAGCCATGGATTCGCTCCAGATATGTGCATGTAGAAGTAAAAAGGTTGTGGGGGCCGCCTGCCCGTCAAAATCAACTTTATCTTTCTTCTTTCCATGGCAAAGTCGCATGGAATTAGACGTGGCCACGGGCTGGGAACTACCGGTTCCGGTTTGTGAACCGGTGGTTCCGGTTCGTGGCCTACATGGAACAAGAACCGGCCCTTGAAGGGGTGGTCCCAGGCCTGGGCGGTTCAAGGATTGGTTCCGATTTTGATTTCAAATTAAAATTTAATTTAAAATAATAAATTATAAAATGAAAAATAAATAAATTATTAATTATAAATTATAATCAAATTGTACATCATAATCAAATATGAGGGAAAAAAAGGGAGAAGGAAGGGGTTTGAACTTAATGAATTATCATTAAACGCCTACATATCTTCTTGGGGATAGAAGAATCAAAGTCTATGTAATTCTTTTACCTTTGATAATCCCAATTTCCCTCGTCATCAATCGTCGCTACCCGTTGTGGTACCCGTGGCGGTGGTATCTCCACTATCATTATTGAAGAATTGGCTCGTCTCGATCCAAATCTTGTTGTCGAAATTTAGCCTTTGTCCAATCATGAAAACAAGCTTGAGCCTCCACAAGATCCGGATTTAATCTTGAACAACGGTCGTCCAAAATTAATCCTCTAACGCTAAATGTTTATTCAACTGCAGTAAGAAAAATGAGTTGCTAATATCTCGTCTTGAGATGAGAGCTGAGGATTGGGAATCTTGTTGAATGATTCTTCGACCACTCTAGAATTTTAAAATCTATACTTGTGTTCGAATCACGAAACTCAAAAGTAATGGTTAAGTAGTTTTCTAATTCGAAAATATTACCTATTGCTCCCTTTTGTCTTTTTGCCTATTAATAAGCAGATTGTATCATCTACTAAGTTTACAACTCTCATCCCTTTGTGAAGCATTAGGTTGAGAAGATCCACTATCACCTAAACCATATCTACTACAAAATTCATTATTCTTTAACCTCTACTTGTGTAGTTTTAATATCTACTTGTTTCATTCAAATATAAACAATAATAATAATAATAATACTTTAGATAATCATACGTACCATTTAATTTAGTACATGGATTGAAGACAATAGCAACCAAATAAACAAGATGAATGCATACATAATAATGCAGCCATTTTGCTTTCATTGCTATAATAGTCGAGCTAATTGAGCATCTTTTTCATATTCACAAAAAATATCAAGCAATGTTAACACACTCTATTAAAAATGCATGCGTAGTAGAATAATAAACACCGGATAGAGTATGAGTTGCATCATTAAAAACTTTCAAAAAATCTAAATTTTTCTTGCAAACAACCCAATCTTGCGAAAGTAAAATAATTTCGGAAACATTATTAGAAATAAACTTACATAATAAATTTTTATAAGCAAAAGATTGATGAAGCAACTCGTAAGTAGAATTCCAACGAGTTGGAATATCTTTTGGAATTTTTTTGGTTTTTTTCCATGTTGTTTACAAAATTTGCCCCATTCTTTCATAACTTGGTGACGACTCCACAAAAATTTAATTGCTCTCTTTATTGGAGTGAGAAAAGCCTCAAGAGTTCGCAAACCTTTTTGTATACATAAATTTAAAACATGACAAACACATCTAATGTGAAAAAATTGTCCACCAAAAGAGAGTTTACAAATATTTTCTAAATCGGGAATGGAAGCGGTATTTGACGCGGCATTATCAAAATCAAATGAAAAGACTTTATTAATCAAATAATATTATTATAAAACTTGCCTAATTATTCTATAAATATTATTGGCCGTATGCCTTTCATCAAACACTCGAAATGCAAGTACTCTTTTTTGAATGTTCCAATCGTTATCTATCCAATGACATGTGATACTCATATAAGAATGAATTTGCCAAAGATCGCTCCAAATGTCACTATCCATATGCACACGTCCATTGAAATCCTTAAAAAAGTTTTGCAATGCCTTTTTTTTTTTTTTTATAAACCCTAAAAAGTTCACATCTAAGAGTAGTTCTCGGAACATGTTTTGCTTTAGGGAGTACATGCATTGTTTATAAAAAAATTCAAACCAAAATTTCCACAAGTAGTAAACGGTAAATGTTCAATGGCAACATATTGAGCTAATATTTCTTTATAAAGTTCATCACTCAGAACGAAATAAAGGAGAAGTATTAGGATTGTCGACTTGGAAATTTGTTGTTACCTAGTGTCAATCCCCATTGTGTTGCATGTTTTTGTATCGGATGCCGATGATATGTTCCATAGCCGTCTCCTTTATTAAAATTGTATGATTTCGTACAATATTCGCAGTTTATCTTGTACTTGTCTCCGCTTACATGTACCTTGTCGAAGTGTTGCCATAAGTTGGATGTACCCTCTCGGGCCTACTGTTCCAACTCCTTTGCCGTTGATGTTTCTTCGATGCCGGGAGGAGGATGAAAACTTTCTTGGGTTGGGACGTGCTCGACGTTGGGAACATAGTTGATATTATCATCATCATCTACCCAACATGTAAACTCACGAGGATCACATTGATCATGAGGTTGAGGATAATTGGATTCCTCTATCCCCATTTGTATCGGGCTCTTTCCCCTATTACCACTCCGCTTTCACTTGCCATTTTTTTCGAGAGAATTGAGTGGAAAGTCGATTCGGAAAATTGAGCTGGGATTGAGAGAATTTGAGAGAATTGAAAGAATTTGAGAGAATTTGAGAATTGAGAATTAAAAGAAATAGAGAGAAATGGAGAGAAATTATGAGAAAAAATGAAAGGGGTGGGAATGATATTTATAGAAAATTTTAGAATGAAAAAAAAAGAAACCTCTTTTTTTTTTTGCGGTTAGGAACCGCCGGTCCCTACCAACGGGCCGGTTCCGATTATTCCATGGGCCGATTCCGGGCCCAAACCGGCCTGTGACCATGTCTACATGGAGTGAAGCTACCACGAAAGTGATGAGCAAATACCCCCTTTGGCTTTTGACAAAGCAACAAAGACAAAGAAACAGAAAGGAAGAAGAGATATCATCAACTCACATTGAATTCCGCGTAATTAGTGGGCTCGATTAACGTGAACAAAGTTCATACGTAACATTGATTTCGATTAGAAACAAAATAAGCTAAACTCTAGGCGCAATGCCTGCCACATCCAACGTTAGCGGACACTTTACACTTTCGAAATGCCATTTCTTTATTAAAGTCCAAACGCAGATCTCCTCTTTTGGACTAAGTAATTTGAACGGAACATGTTCTTTCACATCTCGACGAGCACTCGTCTAGATTATCCATTTCTTTTGAAAAGTACTCACACTTTGATTTGATAGGGAGTGACATTACCACGCAAATGAATTCCAAAAGAAAGCACCCAATGCAAAAGGCCTGCTGCAGCGAAAGACCATTCGCTCCAAATAATAGAAAATAAGCAATTGGCCTACCAATTAATTATTTCAATGCGTTTTCCCTATAGACAATCTCTCATTTCTCTGAACATTTTACACTAGAACCAACAGCATTACTTTCGATTGAGCAAAACGCCATATCTATTTTGATCTCGAGCTATGAAGGGAAAATGTATTTATTATCCAATTTGAAAGTAAAATGCCTAATGCATAGAAAATGTGACCTACCGATTATTGCTGACGACACAATCGGGTTGAAACCCTTTTCTCAAATCAACACAAGTATCTACGTACATGCATGACAAATTAATCTTGTGTAGGAAATTACGATTAATTTGGATTGCTTCATTCCCATTGTATAGTGATCTATCTCTAGTAAGCGAACCATCAAAGGGCATAGCAAAAACTCACGCGAATTTTGGCTGCCAAGATACTAGCATGCGATAAATCACGAGCCGAGCTTGTTGAGCCCACCGGGCACCGCCTCCTCCTCTCCAGTTTCTTTCCTCTTTCCTCTCATCTGCCTTGCCCACAGTGCTAGAAATTAACGAAAAATAAAGAGAATACCGACAAGATCCAATGGGGAACAAAGTCTCATTGCTAGCGATCGCCATTTTCCTAGAAGCCACAGCCTAGCATTTTATTGGGGAGCCAAAGGAGTAGCTTACCTTTTAAGGTCTCGGATCATCCTGCAGCACCTTCATTTTCCAAAATTACAAGAGAACATACCAGCACCTGCCTCGTTCTACCAAATTCTTATGGTGGTTGCTGCTGCTATGTCGTGACCTAAAAATTTGGATTTGTAGAATAATGGATTACTATATTAATTAAATTCATTAGGGCCAGCCTTATCACCTGGAGGGGGTGAACATGTGATAATAAAGAATTGTTTAAAAATATCACAGAATTAAAATAAGCAAGCTCAGAGTTTCATTTAGAGTCTAATCAAGCATAAGTTCTTAGATGATCTCGAGTCCGATTGTGCACAATTTAATTATCACAAATGAAGCACGAGAGATTAAGGGATAGAGAATTTTGCATGTAGAATTTATAGTGGTACGACATTGTTTAAGTTTATGTCCACTTCTTTATGCTTGACAATAATCGACCGAATCCCACTCGTGAATAGCTCGATGGTAACAACACAGGTGACGATTCTTGAGTAGGTAGACTTCACATCTAATACTCTCACACTTGTATAAGAACATCTAAATATTGCAGTGTTTGGACTAAGAATATATGAAGAACCTTGAAGCTTTATTGAACTTTGGAATTGTAGATTCTAGACTCTCTCCGGAAGATCACTCTCCAAGTTTTCCATTTGGCCCAGATTGTATACAAAGGATTTCTTAAAAGTTGAGAAATAATTTAAAAAAAAAAGAATTTTTCATTAGATTTGATCGCCCATACAATCGTGATTTGGCTTTTCAAAGATAGAATACTTCGTTTGATAAGCCGTCTCCCATTTTATCGAACAAGGTGGGTCCTACGATGAAGGGTGGAGTTGATCACAAAACCCAGGAAGAGGATCTTGCTGAACTCTGAAGACGTCATTAGTGTTGGAGCATCAAGAATCATGGAGACTCGTTGGTCGAGGACAAGAGTTCGCGAACAAAGTTTCAGATTTTGTTTGGGCAAGGAATAGAAGAGAAGATGAGAAGCACATAAACATAGTATGGGGATGGAGCAGCAAGGAAAAAGAAGAAAAAACCAATAGAACAAATGGGCCTACATTTAAGTCAGCGTTGTGCAAGCATGTGAAAGGTGGAAAAGGCAAAGGGTAAAATGGTCAGAATGCAATTGATAGAGTGTGTGAGTCAAACAAGGAGCGGAAAAAGTGTGACCCTAATTTTATTGTCAATTAATTTCAAAATATCATACTTTTCCATATTGGAGATATATCCCCATCTCACGATCATTCAAATTTCTTTTCGACGGCTTTTTTAAACATTTAGGTCTTTTGCACACAAGTAATATATTTTTTTCTTTCCTTCCGAATGCGTTTCTTTTCATTGTCATACATGTGGTTTTAATTGTTCACAAATCTAATGATTTACGAAGTTTTCAATCATGTCTAAAATGTTGAGATACACGTGTGAGTTATGTTCGATAAGTGCCACATTGGATAAACCTAACACCTGGTGCTCATGCATAAGGGGGAGATTGTTGAAATACACGTGTGAGTTATGTTAAAAAAAGTCTTCATCGGAGAATCGATGTGGTCTAAATCTTTTGAGTGAAGGTGAGTCCAACCTGGATTTGTTGACGAGCTCGGACTTAGACTCTCTTGGCTATTTATTCAGGTGAAGGTATCGGACTTTTATTCGCGCTCCGAACGTAAAATGAGTATCATAAAATGCCCCGTAAAATCTTAAAGAAGAAGAAAGAAAACCGATATTTGTCAGTTTGGATTAGGATGTAGAAATCCCCACTGCACCGGCGTGACAAGGAAAACAAATAGTTAAAAGATTAGGCCAAAAGAAAAAAAAAATCGAAACTTTAGTATCTACCGATGTGATGAATTAGCAATTTTTCATATGACTAAATAAGGGGAAAGTACAATTTTAGTATCAAAAGTTATGTATGGAGATCATTTTGGTGTTAAAAGTTTCAATTGGAATACTTTAGTGCCAAGTCGGAGAAAAAATGATTACTTTGGTGCCTCCAGCCTAAATTGTTCAACGTGCCTAGTAGGAATTCACTTTTTGAAGCAAAAGCTCGTGAGGGATTAGGAATTCATAATTGATCTAACATTCGAGTAGTTGCGTAATGTCATTTATGTACTTTGCAAAGAGAAAAAATCTCATGGGTTGCGAACGACACGTCCTATAAGACACAGCGAAGTGTACTATTGGGGAGCCAATGGACTCGCTAACCTTGAGTTACTGTATTTTCCACATAGGTTTAAAAAAAAAAGACGGCTTAGAGAATTTTCTCTTTATTTTTTTGTTGTTGCTAAAAAGGCATTAAAAAATCCTAAATTATGCTGATCGTAACATATTCACCCTGTATATTTTTAGTGACACAAAAATTCCAAACTTGTAAACGTGTTTTTGGGATAAATGTGTCACGAGAGGTATAATTTTGAGATTTTTGAGGTCAATAAAAAAATACGATAAATGTATCACACGTGTCTAAATTTGAAGTTTTGATGTTACGAAAAATTTAAAGTAAATGACTTACATATATACAAGTTTGAAATTTTTTGCATTACAAAAAATAATTTAAATTAAATATGTCACAGTGACATAATATATAATTTTTAGTGATTGTTTCCCAATCTTTTTAGATGAGAATTCAATATCCACGCCTTTCCTTTGAGGGGGGCCCAATTAAGGACAGAAGATCAGAGCAAACAAGACTTCGGGGTATCTGTGAAAACGTGTGAACAAATAAAAGTCTTCTCCTTTTGTAAGAATCCAATGTCGATGTCGGGGCGTTGAGCTGAAGTTGGTGGGGGCCTCTGGAAAGAAGTAAAGAATCCAACGTCAATTTTGGCTTTTAGCTTCTCCAAGGAACACGGCATTATTATTGACGGATTGGATTGGATTGGATTGGATCATCAAAGCAACTTCTTCCCATTTTTCAACACTTCTCACAAAGGCTTTCTTTTCGGAAAAAAAAAAGAAAAGAAAAGCTGATAAAATTTGTCATTTATGAAATGTAGGGAAAAGGGCAAAAAAATGCATTTGTGGCTCTCTGCAGTTGGTGCGAAAATATTCCCATTTTTTAAGGCGCACCTGGCTAGGCCCCCGCGAATATTACCATTTTTCAAGAATAGTGATAAAATGAAGGAGAAAATAACTTTTTTCGAAATTGGCCTGCGAAAGCACATGGATCAATACAGCCAAAGTGAACGTAAATATTCATGAGCGACTTATAAGAGCAAAGATTTTACATCTCCAAGCAAAGTGAAAGAGAAAGAGCTATTAAATTTACCATACACCCACGGCGAAGCATCTTTTTATTGAGATCAATATTTTATTATCCATATAGGAAAAAAGAAAAATGAGGACTGAACAAATGGAAGCCATTTCCTCGAAGCCAAATCAATCAATCAGACAATTCGCATTTAATTACGATAGTATGATATTGTGGTCAGAGAAATTTAACCTACGTTGAATAGTCAAATTTATTAACAATTCAATTAAGAATAAATTTAACATTAACCAAAGATATGTTAATGTTAAATCCCATAAGTAAGGTGTGGGCTCATCCTTCAGCACCTTTATTAAAAATATTATTTATTGACCCCACGAGAACAGGAAGTCATGCATCCGGGAATCAAGCAGGAATATGCAGAGAAGATCAAAGAGCGAACAAACTACCGCTAACAAAGCATCAAATCTTAAGCCATTCATTGCTCGTTGTTAACCGCTCTCGTTTCTCGTTTCCCATGGCTGCTGCTTCTTCTTCTTCTTCTTCCAAGCGTAGAAGGAGTTACGATGTCTTCCTGAGTTTCAGAGGCAAGGACGTTCGCAACAACTTCCTCGGTCATCTCTACACAGCTCTAGACGGGAGAGGCATAAACACTTACATGGACAGTGAAGAACTGAGGACGGGGGAGCAAATATCGCCAGCACTTATGGAGGCGATAGAGGAATCACGAATCGCCATCGTCGTTTTCTCTGAGAACTACGCCTTATCGAAATGGTGTTTGGATGAGCTGGCAAAAATCATGGAGTGCAAGGAGCAAAGAGACCTATTGGTCTTTCCGGTGTTTTACAAAGTGGAACCATGCGAAGTGAGAACGCCGAGAGAGAGTTACAGAAAAGCTATGGCTAAGCATGAGGACAAGTATGGGAAGGATTCGGAGAAAGTGAAGAGATGGGAGAAAGCTCTTTTTGGGGCTGGTAGCTTATCTGGGCAGCATTTTACAGATGGGTACATGAGAACACTTCTAGCTTCTGCTACTTCAATTAGTGTGTTTCTTTTTACACTTAATCTTCTCTAAGATTTGGCATCCCATAAAGTAAGGGGTAATTTTGCCTCATCTCTCCCATCCTCTCTCTTGGGCTTCTTTTATACGAAGCTCATACTACATGCTCTTGGACAGCCTCAAAGAATTCAATTTCCGTGGCTTCAGTAACAATGAAAATATATTGCACTGCATTTTTAGGTTTCTCTTGGTTTTGTTTGGTTCTGCAAGTTGTTGAATTTCCCAGATCTCTTAAACAAATACTTTATTTCCTTCAATCCTCCAGTTCCATTCATCGTGCTGGTAACGGATGAAGTTTACTACCAATGTTGTGGATAGCCTCTGTCGGCCTTGATTTCGTCTGCATAATTGTTACTCATTTTCCAGAATTTTGATGTATGAAGCAGGACGATTCAAGTTACTGGAAATATATATATATTTTTTTTAGGTCTACTTAGCAACTCTGCATAATTTTACTACCCTTCCCTTGAAGACCGTGATCATCGGAATCGATAAATAGATGTCAAAACGTAACATTTTCAAAATTTTCATCTTTGCAGTTTTTAGCATCAGAAGCATTGTCAAAATCTGTAGGATTAGGACTATGATTCTCAGGACTATTCCCTCGTGATTTATTTTATTGCCATCTGGTACACATTTGCCAAGATCTTGTCTGCTTAACTTTAGTGGAGTCTTTTGACCCAAAAAAAAAAAAAAAAAAGCCTTTAGTGGAGTCTCACGCTCTTCGCACTTGTGATTTGAGAATTTGATTTGATAGTCATATTTGCCCCGACGGTTCACCTAATATTTTAATAATCATTTCTGAATCATATGATACTTTGTGAGTGCGTTTGTTTGCCAAAAATATCATCTTGTACCTGATTTTCATCTTCAAGGATTTCTCCTTTAATTTTTTCGGATTGACCAATAGATGCCTGCGAACTTCATCTGTCTTCTCAATCGACCAGTTCATTCTTTTGGCAAGTCTTTGACAGTGTTCATGGCCACAGTCAATCAACGGGTGATACCAAAGGTTTTTTTCCTTGTACTCTCTGGTTCTAAAATGATAAATAAGGACTCTGGGTCTTTTGCATAGCCAACAAATATTTGCTTTCATTCCAATACAACCATAGCCTGTGCTCTCATTCTCCTTCTTTCTCTTTGGACATTGCTTCCACGGATGCCCCTCTTGCTTGCATACCCGAAAGTTTTTTCTTTCTGCACAACAAGACAATTTACAAGAAAGAGAATCAGCTGAGACATTTTTATCCGGAGGAACATACCCTATGTCAAATTTGTAATAACTAAACCAGTCTTGTAATTTGAGAAGCCTAGTTTGCTTAGCTTCTTTTAGATTCAATCTCGGGAATCTCTCGACATATTCAGAGTCAGTTCTCATTACAAAACTTTTTGGGGCTAGGAAGATGTACAGAAAGTTCTTTATACAATTTTTCATAGCAAGTACTTTCTTTTCAGACATCAAATAAGTGAGTCCATAACATCAAGAAAAGCACCAAGAAGGCCTCAATGGACTATCCTTTGAACAAATTATGATCTTTTCCATTTGGATAATCGGGCTTATATAAAGTCCTTTTCGCTGTTATAAGCTCATCAAATCTTCTATAATCAATGAATATCAGAGCTGCTTCCACCAATCCTCAAGATTACCTAGATGTTTGCCTACCTCACTAGTGATGGTTACCATTATAAGCTCATCAAATCTTCTATAATCAATGAGCATTGGAGCTACTTCCTCCAATCCTCAAGATTACCCAGATGTTTGCCTACCTCACTATTGATGGTTACCATTATGGTCAGTTGATCTTTTTACATGATCTAAAATGAATGGTGTTACCTTTCTTGCTATATTTTTTGGACTTTAAGGTCTTGATTTGAAGCTTGTCCCTTTTTTTTTTTTGGTCAATAAAGGCCTGCTTTAAATTCGTCTCTTACATGAAGCCTTTCAATGAACGTGGGGCTAAAATCGTTCACTTCAAACGTGGGGCTAAAATCGTCCAAAAGGTATTGCTTCACTAAGAAAAGTACCACATAAATGGTAGACATTTAGACAAATTGAAGGAAAAACAAATAAATTTCAATGAACTTTGTAAAGAGATCCAGACAATGTCAATCAATGTATAGTATATCCAATAATTTACTGATATTAATAGTTGCAAAACTAGGTTAACATAGAACAACATGAAAAATATGGTCTTCAACCCATGCAGTGACATCTTGCTAGTTGAACACATTAGGGCATTCATCACCAAATATATCTGCGGACTAGTTTCGACTCAGTCATTCTCTTTGAATATTGTTTCGTTGGTCGAATTCTTTGAATATTTACTAATTATTTAGATTTCTCTAAAAGCAGCTCAACTTATTTTCTCTTGCTAGATATGAACCGGGGTTTGTACAAGATATCGTACAAGAGATCTCAACTCAACTAGATCCAGCACCATTACATGTGGCCAAATATCCAATTGGGATTGATTCCCGAGTACAAGAGCTTAAAGCAATCTTAAATATGCAGTCCAAGGATGATGTCCTTATGGTAGGATTATGGGGACATGGAGGTGTAGGGAAGACGACCCTTGCTAAAGCCATTTACAATGCTGTGTTTAGAGAGTTTCAAGGTTCTTGTTACTTGGAACGTGTTAGAGAAAATTCCAAAAATTCCAACAATTTGGTTCCTTTGCAAAAAAAATTGCTATCACAGATATTACTGGGGAAGAGTTTAACAGTTCATAGTGATGGTAGAGGACGTCGGTTAATTCAAGATAAACTTTGTAATAAGAAAGTTCTCATTATACTTGATGATGTCGATGATCAAAGACAGCTAAATGCTTTAGTTGGAAACGGTGAGTGGTTCGGTCAAGGGAGCAGGATAATTATCACTACAAGAAATAGGCACTGCTGACTTCTCATGGGGTGGTCTCGGATCATATTTGTGAAGTAAAAGCTCTCAAAAGCGGTGAAGCTCTTCAACTTTTGAGAAGGCATGCTTCTCTAGCAAATCATAAAATAGAAATCACCAGCAATCTTGTTGACAAGGTTTTACATTATGCCAATGGACTTCCTTTGGCTCTCGAGGTGTTGGGTTCTTTCTTGTGTGGTAGAGAAGAAGATGAATGGGAAAGTGCCCTAAAAAAACTTGCCGAAAGTCCCGATAAACAAATCAATGATGTGCTAAAGGTGGGTTATGAAGGATTGGAGGACTATGCAAAGGAGATTTTTCTCGACATCGCATGTTTCTTCAAGGGCTGGAGTATACCGGACATTAAGAAAGTTCTTGATAGTTGTGGTTTCCACACAACTATTGGGCTAAAAGTTCTCATTGAGGGCTCCTGGATTAGTGAAGAGGAAGGGACCTTTCAAATGCATGACTTAAGACAACTAATGGGCAGGGATATTGTCAAGGAAGAATGCCGTGACGATCCCGGTAAACGGAGTAGGTTATGGCTTTATGATGATGTTCTTGATGTTCTATCCAGAGATTTGGTAAGAATTGTTAGTGTATGAGAATTCACATTCTATTATTATCTTTGATTTTGTAATTACAAGATAACCTTAATATATCCGAACAAATATACGGGGACAGGTTGCAGTAAAAGCCATAGTTTTGAAGCTACCGGAAGTAGCGAGAGATGGATATTGGTCCTAATGCTTTCACAAAAATGAGAAAGTTGAGGGTGCTCATCCTGCATAATGTTCATAATCCTTTCCAAGGTCCCATCCATTTCCCAAACGAGTTAAGGTGGTTTGAATGGCCTAACTGTGCCTCAATTCCAGAATTTGGCCGTGGTGAAAAGAAGTTAGTTGGACTTGATCTCGCGGAATACCAACGTCCAATTTGTGCTGAAACAATTTCAGGTGCGCAAATACTTGGCCCTTTTCTTATTACTTATAACTGTAGGTATTAAATCTGATGAGGCAACATCTGCGATTAGTATATCCTTTATACATATTAAAGCATCAAATGTAAGCTGTCAATCTAGTACATGAACCAGTGCATTTAAGATCTTTCCGTCGTAAATACTCCTCCCTTCTAAGTGGCAAGTTGCTGGTTATAGTTGAAATACATATAGGGAAGAATTCATTTTTCCTAATACTTGTACTTCCATTGATTTCTTAATTTAGTCCACGTGCTTTAATTTTTCTAATCATGTCCATGTGTATTTTAAGTTCTCTAATGAGGTTATTTTATTTACTCAAAGTGTCTAATCTAGTCTTTCCGGTATCAAATCCATCTAAATCCAAGCAATGTGATTATCGAAGGGCGCCACCCAATTCTCTCCCCCCTTCCCCCTTCCTCTTTCCTTTGGTGCGACCTGCCATGCGGCATTTTATTCCACGTCATAATGCGGAGTCATCCAATGGTCGCGTCAGCTAAACTTGACCGGAATTGGTATCCAATATAATTGATTGGATAATTTATGTAATTTGTTAAAATCATAAGGATAAATTATTTGCCCGTGGACATATAGAAGTAGTTACTTGTTCACCGGCATTTTCTGCATTGATGTTTACAAAGTTATGATGTGTGAAATTATTGTATCTATTGGTTCCAAATTGATTTCATAATTCTTGCAGGGCTTTGAAAAATTGAAGTTCGTTAACTTCAGTGAATGCCGATCGCTAGTCCGTATGCCGGACTTCGGTGGTACTCCAGATCTTGAGGAATTGGATCTCGGTGGTTGCAATAACTTGGAGCGTGCCCATGAATCAGTTGCATATCACGACAAGTTACAGTTATTGAATTTAAGTGGGTGCTCTAAACTTCATCCCCTCGATGTGCTCGAGCTCAAGAATCTTCAACGTCTCATTCTTGCTAATTGCTCAAAATTGCAAAGATTCCCTAATGGTCTGGATAGAGCCAAACACTTGGGAGAGCTTGATTTACATGGGACTTCAATTGAGAAACTTCCTGTATTCATAGAAAATCTTGTCTCTTTGAAAAGAATGGATTTAAGAGAATGCAAGAAATTGGCAATCCTTCCATCTAGCATTTACCAATTGCGAAATCTTCGAGAGTTATTCCTTGGAGGCTGCTCAGAACTAACCAAGTTTCCAAAGAAGGAGGGAGATTCGAGTGATCCCCATATAAAGATAGGATTTCATAATTTATATTTTTTACAACTCTCGAATTGCAATCTATCAGATGCAGAATTCCTGGAGAATCCTTCATGTTTTCCCTCCTTGGGTTTTCTGATAATGGATGGAAACAAATTTACTAACCTTCCTACAACCAGGCAACTATCTAAATTGCACAGTTTGGATGTTAAATATTGCGAACAGCTTCAAGAGATCCTCGAGATTCCAAGCCAATTAACTCTGAAGGCAGATGGTTGCAAATCTCTGAGTAAAATTCCTTCCTTCACACGTCACAAAGGCAGCATCAACTTGAGTATGTGTCAGGAACTGGTCCGTAATGGGTCCACCATAAATGATTTGTTCAAGCTTGAGGTCAGTCTCTCTCTCTCTCTCTCTCTCTCTCTCTCTCTCTGTGATTAATATGGAGTCATCTACATGTTGGCTGAACCGATTGTTGGTATATTGAGGTTGAAAATTCGGGATTGGTGGACTAATTTAGAAAAACAGACATATAGAGAGTGATTCTATATGTATATGTAGTGGAGGTGGCCATAAGATAACGCAAAGGATATTCTTTTATAGAACTCTAGTTCACTGTGGAATTACAAGGATCACAGCATGAAAAACTTCAACAGTACTTGTTCATCCAATTACAAAATGTTCAACAATACATATCCTGTTTCCATCAATTATTCTTTGTAATGCGATTGGGAACTGCAGCTAAACTCTATGACTATCCACTTAACTCATTAAAACTCTTTTTTAGATGCCAATTTCGTAAAACTATCTAACAGTCTACATCTATCACAGCATGTGCGTGCCAATCCTTACTTTGAAGCTTGTCTTCCTGGAGGAGAGATGCCGGAGTGGTTGGTCCGCACTAATGAGGGTCATTTATCTTTCATGGCTTCAAAGGACCTGTTTGAGAAGTTCATAGGAGCAGCTTCCTGTGTTGTATTTCGAGGAAACAAAGGACAATCGCTTACATTGGAGATTCGGGTACTCGTTAATGGAAAAACTCGCGATTTTCACTCTATGCATTACGAAGTGGATTCAGATCATGTGGCACTTCACTGTTCTAAATTTTGGGGAGGAAGAAACCATTTTGGTCCAAATGACTGGAGTCATTTCCAGTTAATCATTACTGCATTTAGTCATGCTGTTGTGAAAAAGTGTGGATTCCTACTAATATTCAAGCCGCTAGGGAATGATTTGGAGGTTTTCCGTCAACATAATCCTTCGCTGGATCCAAATTTACTCTACATGGTTCGAGATGACGATAGTCCAACGAGCACAATGGAAGTCAATAGTCCAATGGTAGTCGATAGTCCAACGACCACATTGGAAGTCGAAAGTCCAACGAGCACAATGGAAGAAAGTTCAAATGCAACAGAAGATTTACTAGTCAGTAAAACTAGCACAGAGGAAAATAGTTCAAGTAATTTAGTACCCAAAGGGTCGAACATCGCTGACTCCTCACTTCAGGTCTCTCTCTCTCTCCCCCCGTGTGTTTGTGTGTGGATTGATGGAGAGTATATATTGGGTGCACTGGGTGTTTGTATACTGCAAAAACTTGAAATGCTAGACAAACAAACTAATATATGTTGATTCTTTTACCTATATGTAATAGCGGTTCTGGGTGGAGCATGAAGATAATCAAACCAACACCGAAGGCAACAGTTCAAATGAAAGAGAAGGTTTACAAGATTGTCAAACGAGCCCAGAGGAAGATACTTGGAGCACAGACGAAGAATCGGACATGTCAGTTGAGGTCTCTGTCTCTCTCTCTCTCCATGCGCATGCACTCGTGTGTTGATACGGAGTGTATGTTAGGCCTTGGACGCACTGTGTTCGTGGAATGCAAAATCTGAAAATTTCATGTAAATCTAATATGTGATTCTACGTATATTTAATAGAAGTGGCTAGAGCACGTGCAGGGGAATAATTTCTTTTGTAACGAGTATTGTGCATAAACGTAAACAAGGATCAATGCATCTAATTATTAAAGAACGATAGCTTAGGTCGAATTACAAGAAATATGCTCAATTCAGGCGCTTCTACTTGAACTAATTACAAACTTTAAATAAAATTTCGTGTAAGCTATAGAAGAGAATTTATTGACGTGGATTTTTTTATATATAATCTTCGGCATATATTACATTGCTCTTACGATAAAGTCATGTCATATCAACATTTACAATCAACATTAACATCAACATCACTTTTATTCCAAACTAGTTGAGGTCGGCGGTTGATGAACCCAAATAAAAATAAACACAATAAAAGCAAGACCGCTTGAGGGAAAAGAAATAATTATATAAAAATAATATATATATATATATATATATATATATATATATATATATATATATATATATATATATATATAATCATATCAACATTTACAATAGTAGAACTAAACATATCAGTAAGCCAAATAAAAAGTACTGGTAAATTATTGAAATAATTAGTAATTTAAAATTATCGAGTTACTATAGGTACTTTCTTGAAAGTGTTGGTAACTTATCAATGTTGTCAACTAAACAAATTTTCAGTCAAAATTTTATTGGCAACAAAATTTGACAGTTTCTTTTGCCTTTCACTAGTACGGGGCAGTGTTCCAATTTTTACACTACGGAACAATAAAATTGTCCCCAGGTAATTTGCTCCAAATGACTGGAGTCATTTCTAGTTAATCATTAGAGTAGCGAGTCATGCTATTGTGAAAAGTGTGGATTCGGACTAATATTCAAGCCGCTAGAGAATGATTTGGAGGTTTTGCTAAATCTAGCTTTACTCCACATGGTTCGACATGACGATAGTCAAATGAGCGCACCGGAAGAAAGTTCAAATGAAACAAAAAATTTACTAGACAGCAAGACTAGCACAGAGGAATATAGTTCAAGGAATTTAGTCCCCAAAAGTTCAAACATGGCTGACTTCTCACTCTCTCCCTGTCCCTCCTCCCCTCCCCCCCTCCTTCTCTCTCTCTCTCTCTCTCCTTGTGCGTGCGTGGAGTGTGTTGACACGGAGTGTACGTTAGGCGCACTGGGTTTGTATAATGCAAAAGCCGAAAATTCTAGATAAACCAACAAATCTGATGTGAAGTGATTCTTCACCTATATTGGAGTGCCTACAACCCACCTGCAAGGGAATTGTTTCTGTTGCCTGAGTATTGCATATAACGTAAGCAGAGATCAATGCATCTAATTATTTGAGAACACTAGCTTAGGTTGAATTACAAGGAATATTCTCAAATCAATTGAGCTAGTTACATACTTCGGTAATTCTAACAATTTATTCATTTAACAGAAGTTGCGATATTATCTCGATTCCCGATGATTACCGGAAAGTTCGCCCTGTTTGCCCCGGGGAAGAGATGCCGAAGATGTTCGCCCCTGTTGAAGACGATACCATATGTTACATGGTTTCACAAGACTTGTATGATAAGTTCATAGGATTGGATCTCTATGTGGTTTTCTGTGTAGAAGATGGAGAAAAGGAAATATCTTTCGACATTGTGCCTTGCATTAATGACCAACAGCGGAATGTGCTATCAGGAACTCTCGGTTCATTTGATTCGGAACACATATGGTGTCAGTTTCTCGACCAAATGTGCTATGGGGATTTTGTCAGGGGAGAAGTTGATTTTGGTCAATTTGATGAGAGACTTTTACGATTCAGCCTTAAACTTAAAGTATCAGGTGGAACCGTGAAAAAGTTGGGACATGGGATGAGATGCAGGGAAATAACAAGATGATTTGAAGGTTGTGCTTGAAAACAATCAATTTGTAAATTTAGCTTCACTTACTTCCCTTTCATAGTTATTGTGGTGTCTTTAGAAGGGAATTTCTTCTTTTTATTATCATTATGGCGTGTTTAAGATGCGTACTTTTCATCATCATGCCAACTTCATTTGATTTAAATGTGTTCGTGATCCTTCTGGATCATGATCTCCTTGATAAATTTGTTAGATTCTGCACAGCAGGCTTAGTTACGTGTCATTTACTTATCAATTACTGATTTCACAGCAAGTTTTTGCTTTTGGTCGAGTCTGATCGGTATCCCGGGTTAATTCTCAGGTGTCTTTCCACGTCTGTGATAATTCTCTAGTGTCTTTCAATGTGCGGTTTATTTCTGTATTCAATTTTTACGTGCCTTTTTGAAGTGTCTTTCCATGCCGATCAGGTGTTTTGCACGGGCATAGGAGTACCAACTAAAGGGAACCAATCCCGCAATACATATGCAGCGGATTACGCAGAATTAATAAGTCCTAGAATCATCTTGAATCACCGATCGGAAAAAATACATCATAGAACAGACGTACCTTGTTTTCCATAGATTAAATGTACCCAATGTAGCGAGAGATCATTCGTCCAATTGACGTTTGGGAGAGATTCGTCGTCGTTTTCTCTTTCTCTGTACATTGAGTGTCTAAAGCGAGTCCGTTAACGACAGAAGGGGAAAACGTGATTCACGCTCACATTCGAAAATGATACCTGCATTTATCAATTATCCATGTGGGTAAAGGGCTGTGGTAGCCTACATGGGCGCACCACGGTCCTTTCCATACACCCTTATTTTCCAACATCTTTCACTCTCTCATGAAGGGCTATCCATAGCTCCACTTGCCCACGAAAGATCAACAACTCCCACTTGCCCACTAAGGGTTAAACATAACTCTTTCTCTCTTTTCTACAAAATTCATATCAACAAATAATCCGTGCGACTAGCGTATTATAGAGCTCATTGCCATACATCCATTGGGAATATATAGCAGCCTTAAAATAACAAGTTAACTCGAGTGGATTCAAAGATGCGTACCCTAGATCAATAAGTCATATTTACATCATATCTCTCTTGATCTCTTTGAGTATTTCGAATACATTGCATTCACAATCATGATTAAACTCAAATAATTATAATTGGTCGATCCGTGAATACAAAGATAGAATGTGACATCAAAACAAATTGATCTTCCTCTTTCTTTAAATCTCTCAATCTCAGTTCAACTCATTTTTCTAGAAATGTCCCATTAGATCGAATCAATCTCATGACCATTGGCAACACTCCAAGATAGCGAACACCGAATAGAAATTTTGAGAATAAGTAAGAGTCGTGAGGGGACAAATTTGAGGAACTCTTATCCTCAAGAACAAGTCTTAAAATCATCTTGAATCACTGATCAGAAAAATATATCACAAAACGGACGTACCTCGTTTTCCACATATTAAATGTACCCAATACGGCGAGAAATCGTTCGTCCGATTGATGTTCGGGAGAGATGTTCTCTTGATTAGCAATGCAAGTGCGTGTATCGAACAAGTAATAAAGTGATGAATAAAAGTATCGTTCCCACGCGAGATTGTAGACAAATCAATCAAATTACTTACTAAAGGTGAACAATTCTCAAGTTTATCTAACCAATTAAAAATTCAACAAAGGAATCAAAATTCTAAAGAAAAATAATTAACCAAGGCAGCAAACCAAAATAAAAAATAGAATGCACAAACTAAATGTAGAAATTTCGAATGTAAAGAAGCAAAGAACAAGGTATTTCTATTAAGGATGAAAAAAAGTTAGAGCATCCGATTTCACTTAACCAATCAAGATTAATTAACCAATCTCGTCATGCAATCAAATTGAATTTATAGTGTGATGGTAGAACTTGTTAATTTAAATAACTATCCTTGGTCCGGTATAGCAACCCTACTTGGATTTAGCAACCCACACTTGTTCCATGTGAATTTAAGTAAATCCAAACGCATTAAGATCTATGAACGTTCCCGGATTCAATAAACCACCCTCGACCTACTACCGAAACCACACAAAAAACTTAAGATATCTCTATCTATGATGAACTCATGGCTATATATCGTAAAGCACTCGCATGGAATCTTCTTTTGGTCTCAAACATGCAACCAAAATCATTTAAGTGGTGATCAAACACTCAAAAGCATTAAGAACATGATATACAACTCCCACATATGAATTCTAAAATTGGATAAACGAGTCTAGAAAATTAATCAATCATAGTTAAGATACATCGTAGCTCTAACAAGAAGTAGTCTAGAACATAATGAAACTTAAATTAAAAACGATGAATAAACTAAACATGATGAAAAACTAGAACAAGTTCACCAAGAATAATCAAGGATTGACTTTGAATTCACCTTCTTCTTCTTCTTCACTTGGCATCCGACATTGAAAGGAAGAATAGAAGCAAAACCCTAAACATCATATGAAAAAAAGACGTCTCCTCTCTCTACTCCTCTTCAAAATCACGTTCCTTTCTCTTTTTTCTTCATATGGATATCTTCTTGTTTAAAAAAAAAAAAAGAAATCTTAATCACACCAGAATAAGATTGCAATCAAAGATTCTTCCCAAAGATAGACTTCTCTTAAACTCCTAATTTAGCTTGGATTTTGAATTTCTCCCCAAGATAAGCTTGATTCTCCTTGATTTCAAAATTGCATGGCTGAAGATTGGATTACCTACAAGATCATTTAAAAATAAATAAAGTAGACATCAAATTCAATTAAAACTAAGCAAATATTAAGTCTAAAATAATAAATAAACTCTATATAAAATAGAGTTATCAAATACCCCCAAACTTAACATTTTGCTAGTCCTCGAGCAAAAGCACAACTAAAAACACAAATTTTCTGTCAACCATAGTTGCTCGAATTCTCAATGAAAAATAGCAGAATCAATGCACAAGTTAAGTCTAAACCTAAACGTGCAATCCGTGTATGTGTGAAGTCCTCAACTTCTCAACTCATATGCAACCTAGATAAATCCACGTTGATATGCGAAACCTCAAACTCAAAATCCACTTAACCAAATCTCATAAGTTTGTCGATCATTCCTCTCTCCACTAATGTAGACCATAATAGCCAAACGTATTGTCTATCAAGATGCCCTGACGAGCCAAGTAAATGCAGCAGGTTTTCGTCGAAGGATGACATTCGTGAAGTATTAGCATCGGATACGGTAATTGCAGTATGTATAAACTTTGTGAACTTCCAACATGTTGTCACTATAGAATGAACTGGTGGAATCTATTGAAGACATTATGGTCTTTGATTCTTTTGATAATATTGGACTACTAACAGCAATCGGGCTGTGCGAGTACAATCCAGAAGAAGATTTGTACATTAGACTTGCTTCTTTGGCAAATTCGAAGAGGCTGAAATTGCTCATCCTTTGAAATGCACCCTTTCCCCATGGCGCCGAGCAATGTCTCGCTCCATAGTTGAGATTGTTTGAATGGCTTGGATACCCTTCAACAATCTTATCAACATTCCGCAATGCAGAGAAGCTCGTGGGACTTCATATGCTGTACGGTCTTGTTCTAGAATGGGGGAGTGAACTCAAGGTATGTCCCTAGGATTGGTAGGTTCACAATAGAATGGGGGAGTGAAACTAACTACTGTATTTTCATATTTTGCAGAATCTTAGAAATGTGCAGTGTGTCGATTTTGGTGAAAGTTTCCTTAAAAAAAAAATTCCTAACGTTTCAATGGTCCCAAAAATGTTAAAAGTTTGATGCGACATGGATGCGTTCCACTAGTTGAGATCCATGAATTTGGAGAAGCTCGTAGTTTCAACCACGAATCTTGTATAAGACTGAAGACTTGCCCCACTACATCGAAGTCAAAATATCTCAAATTCCTGCTCTGAAGGGCTCCTGTCTCGTGAAGTTCCCGACCATCTAGGCACAAATGGAATCTCTGCTCATGCTTGGTTCAAATGAAAGTGAGATCGAAGAAATTAATGCAATTGAAAATCTCTTCTCTCTCCTAATTCTGTTTATGAATGACTGCAAGGATCATTCAATTCTTCCTAGCAGCATTCCCGAGTTGCGAGCTCATGGGAATATTTATGCAAACGGTTGCTCAAAGCTTCATTAGTTTCCATGCAAGATGGAGAATAATTCAGTCGATTCATATATAGCCGTTGTATTGCCCAATTTAGTTCCATCTGGATCTAAGCAATTGCAGTCTATCAGAAGGGGATTTGCTCATGGATGTTGCCCGTTTTCCACTTTTGTCGCAATCTAAAAAATAGGCTAATGGATTATCGGGTTAATTAGATAAACTAACCTAATTCGGACCCTCCCAAGTCCTACCAAATTGCAACTTAACTTCAATTCATGAAAAATTATTTAATTGGAGCCGCTATTAATCATTTACGGTAGGATGATTAGAAACCTATATAAAATAGTGGGAGAACTATTTTATGTCTACGAATCGAGAAAATGAGTTCGGGGACTTGGTTATATTAATTGGAAAAATTAACGCCCTTTCGGTACCAATATCATGAAAAATTCCTTTTGATCGATCGATGTGAATTTGGTGATTAATTTGGAGAAATATAAAACCATATGATAAAATGATTTGATTTTTTTTTTTTTGTGTTTTTTTGGCAATAATAAAGTAAATTGAAAGCAATCAAAAAATTGAATAAAAATAAACAAAAATGCCCATAATATACCTTTAAACCCGAATTTTTTTAGCCATAGCAGAATTTTATCCGCTACATCCTCGAAGATCCAAGCCGGTATGCGGATAATTGTATAGAATAACATCATCCCTTTTGCCAAAGGGCAAAACACAAAATTCTATACTAAATTACTGTCCTATTCCATAAGATTATGTCTAAGGCATGTAATTTATTTTCCGACTTAATAAGGCACATGGAAGCATATATTATGAGCATATTTTTTTAAGTGCAAACTTTGTACAAAAGAAAAATAAACAAACATGACTAGACGAGAAGTAAAAGGGCTAATTTAATTCAAATTTTCGAAAATTCTAGGGGTGGCCGAAATTGTGAAGCGAGGGCCCACCTTTCCTCATCCAAAATCCAAATTTTAATTTGAGAAAATTATCTTTAAGATTTAAAATTTTCATTCAGATAATTCTCGGAAAATATTGGATATAATCCAGTTCGAACCGAATCTCATAACATGAATATCCATAAAAGATAAGGCAATTAAACCGCTAGATAAACCATCCAACCAACTCGCATGTTAGAGATAATCATCGGAATCAAAAGTCTATTCACAACAAGTCAAACATTATCCAATTAAGAGCCTCTCAAAAATTAGATATTATCCAAGCTAGCTTGACCTTTATCCGCACTTAAAAGATTATCAAATAATTTACATTTTCTCGTGCTTAGATCATGGAGTTTCATCACTCAATCTAAAGCCACGTTCATGCACTTTTTTGCTCAGAGTGCGAAACTGAGGAACATTTTCTTATTGTCTAATTGTTTGAACCAGCTTTGAAGTGACGGAGTTCCTAGAAGTCAATTAATAGTCTTGTTGTATCTAGCAATATCACCTAGAGAGGGGTGAGTAGGTGATTCGAACAATTTTAAAGTTTAATGCGAAAATAAACAAATTAAAGCAAGATCTAAATAAATTTTAGTAGCAGATTCATAACAAGAATATGCAATTGTCTAAACACAATTGAAAGAGCATTAGACTTTGAGAGAATTGTACACAAAGTTTACAAGTGGTTAGGCTTAGATATGCACACAAAGTTTAACGTTAGTGAAGTTCATTTGTAACATCGCTTTATACTAGTGACAAAATAAGATAAATTCTTGATCTTTACTGATGGGTCGTATATGCTTTTATATTCATCTTGAAGTTGTTATCCCACAAAGACTTGATAACGGGTCCTACACGCTCTTTGTATGCATGTGGTCTACAAAAACTCTCCTAACCGGTTCATGTACGAACCCAACATGAAGCCTTTTATCCTCACCTCCTTCCCCACCATGTTCAATAGATTTTGCACGCCTTCTCTCTCCATGCAAACCTTGTTTTTATATCACATGAATATAAAGAGTATATAGCATCTATTGTCAAGTGAGTAGAGAGCTACATGAATATAAAAAGTATATAGGGCCCATTGCCAAGCGATGTAGAACAACAATTTCAACAATTCCTACCCCATCCAAAGTCAGTGAACCCTTTACACTTTTGAAGTGCCATTTCTTTATTAAATTCCAAGTGCGGATCTCCTCTTTTGGACTAAATAATGTGAATGGAACGTTTTCTTTCATACCTCAACGAGCGCACGTCTAAAGTATCCATTTCTTTTGAAAAATACTTGCACTTTGATTTGACAAGGAATGACATTAGTAAGCAAATGAATTCCAAAAAAGCATTCAATGCAAAAGGCCCTACTACAGCGAAAGATCATTCGCGCCGTTCCAAAGCAATAGAAAATAAGCTATTGGCCTACCAATTAATCATTTAAATGCGTTTTCCCTTTAGACACATTGCTTTGAACATTTTACACTAGAACCAACCGCATTACTTTCAGCCAACCAAAAGGCTAGATCTATTTTCATCCCGAGCTATGCAGGGAAAAGGTATTTATTATCCAATTTGTAAGTAGAATGCTTAATACATAGCAAATGTGACCTATCAATTATTGATGACGACACACTCGGGTCGTCACCCTTTTCTCAAATCAACACAAGTATCTACGTACATGCATGACAAATAAATCTTGTGTGGGAAATTAGAGCAATTTGGACTGCTTCATTCCCATTGTATAGAGATCTATCTCTAGTAAGCGAACCATGAAAGAGCATAGCGAAAAATCATGCGAATTTTGGCTACCAAGATACCAGCATGCAACAAATCACGAGCCGAGCTTATAGAGCCCACCGGGCACGGCCTCCTCCTCTCCAATTTCTTTCCTCTTTCCTCTCATCTGCCTTGCCCACAAAGCTGAAAATTAACGAAAAAGAAAGAGAATACCGACAAGATCCAATGGGGAACAAAATCTCATTGGTTGCGAACGCCATTTTCCTAGAAGCCACAGCCTAGTATTTTATTGGGAGCCAAAGGAGTAGCTTACCTTTTAAGATCTCGGATCATCCTTCAGCACCTTCATTTTCCAAAATTACAAGAAAACATACCAGCACCTGCCTCGTTTTACCAAATTCTTATGGCTGTGGCTGCTGCTATGGCTGTTGCTATGTCGTGACCTAAAAATTTGATTTGTAGATTAATGGATTATTATATTAATTAAATTTATTAGGGCTAGCCTTATCACCTAGAGAGAGTGAATATGTGATAATAAAGAATTGTTTAAAAATATCGCGGAATTAAAATAAAGAAGCTCAAAGTTTCATTTAGAGTCTAATCAAGCATACGCTCTCGGATGACTCAAAGTATAACTGTGCACAATTTAATTATCACAAATGAAGCACAAAGAGAATAAGGGATAGAGAATTTTGCGCATAAAATTTATAGTGGTACGACTTTGTTCAAATTTATGTCCACTTCTTTACGCCGACAGCTAATTGATTGAATCCTACCAATGAATAGCTCGGAGGTCACAACACGGTGATGATTCTTGAGTCGGTGGACTTCACATCTAATACTCTCACATTTGTATAAGAACCTCTAAGTATTATAGTGTTTGGATTAAGAATATATAAAGGACATTGAAGCTTTATTGAACTTTGGAATTGTAGATTCTAGACTCTCTCCAGAAAAATCACTCTCCAAGTTTTTCATTTGGACGAGATTGTATACAAAGGATTTTTTAGACGTTGAGAAATAATAATAAAAAAAAGAATTTTTCATTAGATCCGATCGTCCATACAATCGTGATTTGGCTTTTCAAAGATAGGATACTTCGTTTGATAAGCCATCTTCGTCTTCCATTTTATCGAAGTGCCATTTTTTATTAAAGTCCAAACGCGGATCTCCACTTTTGGACTAAGTAATCTGAACGGAACGTGTTCTTTCACATCTTGACGAGCACTCGTCTAGAGCATCCATTTCTTTTGAAAAGTACTTATACTTTGATTTGACACAGAATGACATTACTAAGCAAATTAATTCCAAAAGAAAGCAGCCAATGCAAAAGGCCCTACTACAACGAAAGATCATTCGCTTCAAAATAATAGAAAATAAGCTATTGACCTACCAATTAATAATTTCATTTCAATGTGTTTTCCCTTTAGACAAGTTCTCATTTCTCTGAACATTTTACTCTAGAACCAACCGCATTATTTTCGACTGAGCAAACGCTAGATCTATTTTGATCCCGAGCTATGCAAGGAAAAGGTATTTATTATCCAATTTGTAAGTAGAATGCTTAATGCATAGAAAATGTGACCTACCAATTATTGATGACGACACACTCGGGTCGTTACCCTTTTATCTATTCAACACAAGTATCTACCTACAGGCATGACAAATAAATCTTGTGTGGGAAATTACGAGCAATTTGGATTGCTTCATTCCCATTGTATAGAGATCTATCTCTAGTAAGCGAACCATGAAAGGGTATAGCAAAAAATCGATACGCGTGTGGTCTCATAGCCTATGTTTTACCTCATAAAAAAATAATAATAGTGTAATAAAGGTTTATGGTATGGGGCTAGTAAAGGTTTGTTAATTTATATCGTGCGAATCACTATCTTCATATAAGTTATCCATAACATACCAATACCCGCCTCGTCCACTTGGATATGTTGATGAGCTCGGGTTTGGACTCTCTCTTGGCTATTCATTTAGGTGAAGGTATCGGACTTCTACTTGCGCGCTGCAAACGTAAAATGGGTATCATAAAATGCGTCGTAAAATCTTAAAGAAGAAGAAGAAAGGAAACCGATATTTGTCGGTTTGGATTAGGATGTAGAAATCCCCATTGCACCGATGCGACGAGGAAAACAAATAGTTAAAAGATTAGGCCCAAAGAAAAAAGAAACAGAAACTTTAGTATCGACCGGTGTGACGAATTAGCAATTTTTTATATGATTAAATAATGATCGAGAAATCAGACAAAAAAAATGATCTAGAAAATAATGATCGAAAGGCTATTCAAAAGATCATCATGAAAATATGCTCCAAGAGTAGTTATTGCATAATATATTACGTGCTCACCAAAAGGCAATCAAGGATCATGCGAGGCCAACGAAGCTCGAGTAGGTGTCGGCGTTCCTGATCAGCTTACTTCACCATGATCAAGATCACACTTGTCTGACACTCGTCGGCTGCGTTTGCTCATCGTTCTTGGAGCTGCGGTAACCCTTGCTCTCCGGCGGCGGAGCTCAAGCTGAGCTTGTTGAGCTCGACAAGCCCCACTGCCGCCTTCTCTGCAATTCTCTCATCCCTCTCTCATCTGCTTTGCCCATTAACACAACCTCTTTTCCTTAATGATCCGCTGTTATTTTCTCAGATGCTTTTTATCCTATTTTCCATAGAGAGAACTATTGCAACCTAAAGGCGGTATGACAAATCGTATTTTCGTTCCCTACAATTACATTAGTTATAGATTTGGGTGAGACAAGAATTCAATTTTTCGTGCTTAGTAGGAATTCACTTTTTGAAGCAAAAGCTCGCGAGGGCTAGCAATTGATATATCTTTCGCGTAGTTGTGTACTGTTATTTATGCAATTTGCAAAAAAAAAAAAACTCATTGGTTGCGAACGACATGTCCTATAAGCCACAGCGAAGTGGACTATTGGGGAGCCAATGGAGTAGCTAACCTTTTTTAATGATATGAGTTACTGTATTTTCCACATAGACTAAAAAAAAGACGGCTTAGAGATTTTTCTCTTTTTTATTTTTTGCTAAAATGCATAAAAAAAATCCTAAATTATGCTAATCGTAACATATTCACCATATACATGTTTAGCGACACAAAAAATCTTAAATTTGTATATGTGTGCTTGGGATAAATGTGTTATAGAGGTACAATTTTGGGATTTTTGAGGTCAACAAAAAAAATTAGAATGAATATGTCACACTTGTATAAATTTAAGGTTTTTGATGCTACTGAAAAATTTGAAATAAATATTTCACATATATATAAGTTTGAAATTTTTAACGTAAAAAAATAGTTTAAATTAAATATGTCACAGTAACATAATTTATAATTTTTAGTGATTGTTTCCCTTTCTTTACGCCTTTCCTTAGAGGGGAGCCCAATTAAGGACAGAAGATGAGAGCAAAAGAAGACTTCGGGGTATCTGTGAAAACGCGTGAACAAATAAAAGTCTTCTCCTTTTGTTAGAATCCAATGTCGACGTCGGGACGTTGAGCTAAAGTTGGTGGGTGGGGGCCCCTGGAAAGAAGTAAAGAATCCAATCTCAATTTTGGCTTTTAGCTTCTCCAAGGAACACGGCATTATTATTGACGGATTGGATTGGACCGCCAAAGCGATACCTTTTCAACACTTCTCATAAAGGATTTCTTTTCGAAAAAAAAAAATTCGATAAAATTTGTCATTTATAAAATATAAGAAAAAGGGCAAAAGAATGCATGTGCCCTCTCTCTCTGCATTTGACGCAAAAATATTCCCATTTTTAAAGGCGCACCTGATTAGCCCCCCCGCGAATATTTCCATTTTTCAAGAATAGTGATAAAATGAAGGAGAGAATAACTTTTTCGAAACTGGCGTGCGAAAGCACATGGATCAATACAGCCAAAGTGAACGTAAATATTCATGAGCGACCGATAAGAGCAAAGATTTCACATCTCCAAGCAAAGTGAAACAGCAAGAGCTTTTAAATTTACCATATAGCCACGGCGAAGCATCCTTTTAACGAGATCAACACTTTATTATCCATATCGAAAAAAAATGAAAAATGAAGAACTGAACAAATGGAAGCCATTTCCCTAAAGCCAAATCAATCAATCCGACAATTCCCCTTTAATTACGATAGTATGAAATTGCGGTCAGAGAAATTTAACCGACGCTGGATAGTCAAATTTATTAACAATTCAATTAAGAATAAATTTAACATTAACCAAAGATATGCTAATGTTAAATCCCAAAGTAAGGTGTGGGCTCATCCTTAAGCACCTTTATTAAAATATTCCTTGTTGACCCTCGAGAACTGGAAGTCATGCGTCTGGGTATCAAGCAGGAATATATAGAGAAGATCAAAGAACGAACGAACTACCGCTATCAAAGCACCAAATCTTAAGCAATTCATTGCTCATTGTTAACCGCTCTCGTTTCTTGTTTCCAATGGCTTCTTCTTCTTCTTCTTCTTCCAAGCCTAGAAGGAGTTACGATGTCTTCCTGAGTTTCAGGGGCACGGACGTTCGCAACAACTTCGTCGGTCATCTCTACACAGCTCTAGACGGGAGAGGAATAAACACTTACATGGACAGTGAAGAACTGAGGACGGGGGAGCAAATATCGCCAGCACTTATGGAGGCGATAGAGGAATCGCGAATCGCCATCGTCGTTTTCTCTGAGAACTACGCCTTATCGAAATGGTGTTTGGATGAGCTGGCAAAAATCATGGAGTGCAAGGAGCAAAGAGACCTATTGGTTTTTCCGGTGTTTTACAAAGTGGAACCATACGAAGTGAGAACGCCGAGAGAGAGTTACAGAAAAGCTATGGCTAAGCATGAGGACAAGTATGGGAAGGATTCGGAGAAAGTGGAGAGATGGGAGAAAGCTCTTTTTGGGGCTGGTAGCTTATCTGGGCAGCATTTTACAGATGGGTACGTGAGAACACTTCTAGCTTCTACTACTTCAATTAGTGTGTTTCTTTTTATACTTAATCTTCTCTAAGGTTTGGCATCCCATAAAGTAAGGGGTAATTTTGCCTCATCTCTCCCATCCTCTCTCTTGGGCTTCTTTTATTCGAAGCTCATTCTACATGCTCTAGGACAGCCTTAAAGAATTCAATTTCAGTGGCTTTAGTAACAATGAAAATATATGGCACTGCATTTTTAGGTTCTCTTGGTTTTGTTTGGTTCTGCAAGTTGTTGAATTTCCCAGGTCTCTTAAACAAATACTTTATTTCCTTCAATCCTCCAGTTCCATTCATCGTGCTGGTAACGGATGAAGTTTACTACCAATGTTGTGGATAGCCTCTGTCGGCCTAGATTTTCGTCTGCATAATTGTTACTCATTTTCCAGAATCTTGATGTATGAAGCAGGACCATTCAAGTTACTGGAAATCTTTTTTTTTTTTTTAGGTCTACTTAGCAACTCTGCATAATTTTACTACCCTTCCCTTGAAGACCGTGATCATCGGAATCGTTAAGTAGATGTCAAAACGTAACATTTTCAAAATTTTCATCTTTGCAGTGTTTAGCATCAGAAGCATTGTCAAAATCTGTAGGATTAGGATTATGATTCTCAGGACTATTCCCTCGTGATTTATTTTATTGCCATCTGGTACACATTTGCCAAGATCTTGTCTGCTTAACTTTAGTGGAGTCTTTTGACCCAAAAAAAAAAAAAAACCTTTAGTGGAGTCTCACGCTCTTCGCACTTGTGATTTGAGAATTTGATTTGATAGCCATATTTGCCCGACGGTTCACCTAATATTTTAATAATCATTTCTGAATCATATGATACTTTGTGAGTGTGTTTGTTTGCCAAAAATATCATCTTGTACCTGATTTTCATCTTCAAGGATTTCTCCTGTAATTTTTTCGGATTGACCTATAGATGCATGTGAACTTCATATGTCTTTTCAACCGACCAGTTCATTCTTTTGGCAAGTCTTTGATAGTGTTCATGGCCCCAGTCAATCAACGGATGATACCAAAGGTTTTTTCCTTTTATACTCTGATTCTAAAATGATAAATAAGAACTCTGGGTCTTTTGCATAGCCAACAAATATTTGCTTTCATTCCAATACAACCATAGCCTGTGCTCTCATTCTCCTTCTTTCTCTTTGGACATTGCTTCCACGGATGCCCCTCTTGCTTGCATACCCGAAAGTTTTTTCTTTCTGCACAACAAGACAATTTACAAGAAAGAGAATCAGCTGAGACATTTTTATCCGGAGGAACATACCCCGTGTCAAATTTGTAATAACTAAACCAGTCTTGTAATTTGAGAAGCCTAGTTTGCTTAGCTTCTTTTAGATTCAATCTCGGGAATCTCTCGACATATTCAGAGTCAGTTCTCATTACAAACCTTTTTGGGGCTAGGAAGATGTACAAAAAGTTCTTTATACATTTTTCATAGCAAGCACTTCCTTTTCAGACATCAAATAATTGAGTCCATAACATCAAGAAAAGCACCAAGAAGGCCTCAATGGATTATCCTTTGAACAAATTATGATATTTTCCATTTGGATAATCGGGCTTATATAAAGTCCTTTTCGCTGTTATAAGCTCATCAAATCTTCTATAATCAATGAGTATCGGAGCTGCTTCAGCCAATCCTCAAGATTACCTAGATGTTTGCCTACCTCACTAGTGATGGTTACCATTATAAGCTCATCAAATCTTCTATAATCAACGAGTATTGGAGCTGCTTCCGCCAATCCTCAAGATTACCCATATGTTTGCCTACCTCACTATTGATGGTTACCATTATGGTCAGCTGCTCTTTTTACAGGATCTAAAATGAATGGTGTCACCTTTTCTTGCTATATTTTTTTGGACTTCAAGGTCTTGATTTGAAGCTTGTCCCTTTTTTTTGGTCAAAAAAGGCCTGCTTTAAATTCATCTCTTTTTCAATTACATGAAGCCTTTCGATGAACATGGGTCTAAAATCTTTCACTTGAAATGTGGGGCTAAAATCGTCCAAAAGGTATTGCTTCGCTGAGCAAAGTACCACATAAATGGTAGACATTTAGACAAATTGAAGGAAAAACAAGAAAATTTCAATGAACTTTGTAAAGAGATCCAGACAATGTTAATCAACGTATAGTATATCCCATAATTTACTGATATTAATAATTGCAAAACTAGGTTAACATAGAACAACATGAAAAATATGGTCTTCAACCCGTGCAGTGACATCTTGTTATTTGAACACATTAGGGCATTCATCTCCAAATATATTGCGGACTAGTTTCTGACTCAATGATTCTCTTTAAATATTGTTTCGTTGGTTGAATTATTTGAATATTTACTAATTATGTAGATTGCTCTAAAAGCAGCTCAACTTATTTTCTCTTGCTAGATATGAACCGGCGTTTATACAAGATATTGTACAAGAGATCTCAACTCAACTAGATCCAATGCCCTTACATGTGGCCGAATATCCAACTGGGATTGATTCCCGAGTACAGGAGCTTAAAGCAATCTTAAATCTGCAGTCCAAGGATGATGTCCTTATGGTAGGATTATGGGGACATGGAGGTGTAGGGAAGACGACCCTTGCTAAAGCTGTTTACAATGCTGTGTTTAGAGAGTTTCAAGGTTCTTGTTACTTGGAACGTGTCAGAGAAAATTCCAATAATTCCAACAATTTGGTTCCTTTGCAAGAAAAATTGCTATTGCAGGTATTATTGGAGAAAAGTTTAACAGTTCACAGTGATGGTAGTGGACGTTGTTTAATTCAAGATAGACTTTGTAATAAGAAAGCTCTCATTATACTTGATGATGTCGATGATAAAAAACAGCTAAATGCTTTAATTGGAAATGGTGAGTGGTTCGGTCAAGGGAGCAGGATAATTATCACAACAAGAGATAGGCACCCGCTAACTTCTCATCGGGTAGTCTCGGATCGTATTTATGAAGTTAAAGCTTTCGAGCATGATGAAGCTTTGGAACTTTTGAGAAAGCATGCATTTCCAAGAAATCGAAAAATCGAAATAAGGAGCAATCTTATTGATGGCGTTTTAGATTATGCTAGAGGCCTTCCCTTGGCTCTTAAGGTGTTGGGATCTTTCTTGTATGGTAGAGGAGAAGAAGAATGGGAAAGTACCCTACAAAAACTTGCCGAAAGTCCCGACAAGGAAATCAATGATGTGCTAAAGGTGGGTTATGAAGGATTGGAGGGCTATGCAAAGGAAATTTTTCTGGACATCGCATGTTTCTTCAAGGGGTGGAGTATACCGGACATTAAGAAAGTTCTTGATAGTTGTGGTTTCCACACGACTATCGGGCTAAAAGTTCTCATTGAGCGCTCCTGGATTAGTGAAGAGTATGGGACCCTACGAGATGCATGACTTAATACAACTAATTGGTAGGGATATTGTCAAGGAAGAATGCCGTGACGATCCCCGTAAACGGAGTAGGTTATGGCTAGATGATGATGTTCTTGATGTTCTATCGAAGATGCGGTATGATAATTCATATTCTATGCTTATCTTTGACTTTGTTTAATATAGTTTCAAAGTAACCTGAATTCATTCAAATTAACTATGCAGGAAGCTTCTACAATAAAAGCTATAGTTCTAAATTCACGAGAGCGAGAAGAGATGTATATTGGTCCTAATGCTTTCACAAAAATGAGAAAGTTGAGGTTACTCATCCTGCATAATGTAGACAATTCTTTCCAAGGTCCCATTCATCTTCCTAAGGAGTTAAGGTGGTTTGAATGGCCTAACTATGCCTCAATTCCAGAATTTGGCGGTGGTGAAAAGAAGTTAGTTGGACTTAATCTGCGGAATGCCAACGTCCAATTAGTGCTGAAACAATTGCAGGTGCGCATATACTTGGCCCTTTTCTCATTACTTATAACTATAGGTATTAAACCTGATGATGCAACATCTGCGATTAGTATATCCTTTATACATATTAAAGCATCAAATGTAAGCTGTCAATCTAGTACATGAACCAGTGCATTTAAGATCTTTCCGTCGTAAATACTCCTCCCTTCTAACTGGCAAGTTGCTGGTTATAGTTGAAATACATATAGGGAAGAATTCATTTTTCCTAGTACTTGTACTTCCCTTGATTTCTTAATTAATGCGAAGTCATCCAATGGTCGCGTCAGCTAAACTTGACCGGAATTGGTATCCAATATAATTCATGGGATAATTTATGTAAGTAGAAGGACTTGATTTGAAAATTTAAAGTGCAGTGATTTTGATTAATTGAAAGTACAATGATAAAAAGTTTTATTTTCCTTACATATACCATAAAAGAGGATGAGTGAGCTCAACCATCACGACTTTGAGCTGAAAATTGAAACAAAAACTTACTGGTAAGCTATGTTGTGGAATAGTTGGTAATTTAAAAATACCTTGTAACTTAAAAGTGTAGCTGACTTACTAATCCATTACGGACTTACTTAGTTTTCAGTCTAGATTCTGTTGGCAACAGAATTTGACAATTACCAACATCTTTTACCTTTTACCAGCACGGACTGGTAGAGTCGTCCCTATGTAATTTGTTTTAAACTGTATGGACAATTTATTTGGCCACGGCCAAGTAAACAATTACTTGTTCATCGAAGTTTTCCACCAATGCTTCTACGATAAGCAAAGTTTATTGTAAATGTAAGTTATATGGACAGACCGCTATTTTTTTATTTAAAAAAAAACAGAGCCAGATTTTGAAGATGATATTTATCTTAGCTTTTTTTTTTCTTTGCTCCGAAATGACTGTCCAAGTTGATTTCGTTGTTCTTGCAGGACTATAAGAAATTGAAGTTCATTAACTTCAGTGGATGCGAGTCGGTCCGTTTTATGCCGGACCTCTCTTGTACGCCACTTCTTGAGGAATTGAATCTTTATGGGTGCAAAAACTTGGAGCATTTATCGGATGAGCTCCCGTGCAAGAATCTTCGACTTCTTGATCTTAATGATTGCTCAAAATTGCAAAGATTCCCTGATATTCCATATGAAATCAAAGGCTTGCGAAAACTTAATTTAAGGGGGACTGCAATTGAGAAACTTCCTGCATCCATAGAAAATTTTGTCTCCTTGGAAAGTTTGGATGTAAGAAATTGCGAGAACTTGGAAATCCTTCCTTCTAGCATTTACAGGCTGGGAAATCTTGAGTCCTTCATGCTTGACGGCTGCTCAAAACTAACCCACTTTCCGAAGGGGGAGGAGGATTGGAGTAATCCCCATACGCAAGCGGGATTTCCTAAGTTAGAGATTTTAGACCTTGAAGGATGCAATCTATCAGAAGTAGAGTTCCTCCAGAATCGTTCGTGTTTTCCCTCATTAGAACGTTTGTCATTGTCGGCTAAAGTTCCTACATTCAAGCAACTATATAAGTTGAACGAATTGGATGTTTCGGATTGCCAAGGACTACAAGAGATCCTCAACATTCCAGAGCAATCTTGTTTTGGATATGAATGGCATTGCACATCTCTGAGCAAAATTCCCTCCGACATTTGTTTCATTGACTATTCTGCAGTTTCATTTGATGAAGCGGACCGTAATGGATTGACCATCGCCGATTTGTTCAAGCCTAAGGTTAGACTCTCTGCATCTCTGTGTGTGTGTGTGCAAATGCATGTGATTAATATGGAGTCGTGTAGATGTTGGCTGTACTGATAGTTTATATGCTGCAAAAGGCAGAAGATCGTAGATCGGTGGGCTAATTAAGAAAAGCAAACATGGAAAGTGATCCTGCGTATACATATAATGGAGGTGGCTATAAGGTAACCCATAGGACATTCTTTCTGTGGAATTACGTGGATCACCCAACGAAAAATCAAATAATGCATATGCTCATTTAATTACAAAATCGTCCATGATATATATATCCTAGTTCGACCAATTAAGTACGAAAAGGACTTTGTAATGCTGTTATTAACTATAGCTAAACTCTAGGACTACCCTTTTACTTCATTGAAGTGCCTCTTTTTAGCTGCCAATTTGGAACAACTATCTAATAGTCTACATCTATGACAGCATTCTCGTCCCACAAAATCTAGCCTAAGTTTTCCTCTACCTGGAGGAGAGATGCCAGACTGGTTGCTCCCTAATAAAGAGGGTTATATATCTTTCATGGCTTCAAAGGAATTATTTAAAGAGAAGTTCTTAGGATTAGCTTGTTGTGTTGTATTCCGAGGAAAAGAAGGACAAGAGCCTGGATTGGCCTTCAGGCCTACCGTTAATGGCAGATATGTGCATCAAGAAGGAAGAGGTTTCGAAGTTGATTCGGATCATGTGTGGCTTTGGTATTCCAAACCATGGGGGGTAGAAGAAGCTTCTGGTCCAAATGACTGGAACCAATTCCAGTTTTTCATTAGAGCATCACGTCATGGAATTGTGAAGAAGTGTGGATTCCGACTAATATTCAAACCACTTGAGAATGATTTGGAGGTTTGGCGTCAACATAATCCATCGATGGATCCAACTTTACTCCATGAGGTTCGGCATTACGACAGTCAAACGATCACAATGGAAGAAAGTCCAAATGGAAGAAAAGACATACTAGATAGTAAAACTAGCACAGAGGAAAATAGTTCAAGTAATTCAGTCCTCAAAGGGTCGAACATGGCTGACTTCTCAATTCAGGTCTCTCTCTCTCTCTCTCTCTCTCTCTCTCTCTCTCTCTCTCTCTCTCTCTCTCTCTCTCTCTCTCTGTTTTTTTTTGTGTGTGTATGTGATTGATACAGAGTCTGTGTTGGCGTCACCGTGTATTTGTATCATGCAAGAGCTGAAAATAATAGATAAACAAACCCATATAGCGTGATTCAAATGCTACATGAGATATTACGTAAGCAAGGATCAATGCATCTAATTATTATAGAACAAAAGCTTAGGTCGAATCACAAGGAACATGGTTAATTCAAGCGCTTCTACTTGAACTAATTACAATTTAGGGTATTTCTAACACCTTATTTGTCTAACAGAAGTATCGATATTCCGTAAGTTGTCCTTGTCCAGATGTTTGCTATGGAGGAGAGATGCCGGAGGAGTTCGTCCCAGTTGAAGACCGTACCATATGTTTCATGGCTTCACAAGGCTTGTATGACAAGATCCTAGGATTGGCTCTCTGTATTGTTTTCAGCGTAGAAGATGGAAAACAGGGAAGTTTCTTTCGTCATCGAGCCGTATGTCAATGGCCAAAAGCGGAATGTGCTATCAGGAACTCTCGATTCATTTGTTTCGGACCGCACGTGGTTTCAGTATCTTCATTCAAATGTGTTGTGGGGGGTGTTGCAGGGAGGAGTTGATTTCGCTGAATTTGGGGAGAATCGTTTGCAATTTCGCCTTACTGTTGAAGTATCAGGTGGAACCATGAAAAAGTTGGGATATGTAATAAGATGCAGCCAATTAGAGGATGATTTGAAGGTCGAGCTTGAAAATAATCAATTGATGAATTTAGCTTCGCTCTGTGAGGATTCAAAGTTGGGATATGTACGACACCACCTTGACGAACGTCGCCTGGGTATGGAGGGAGACAGTGTCAAGGAAACAGATGAAAACAGGATGTGGTGGGGGAACAGATTAGATTAAATGGACGTTTTGTCCTTCTGAGGGAAGGGAACTACTTCATTTTTGTTATTATTATGGTGTGTCTAGGAGGGAACTACTTCTTTCTTATTATTTTTATGGAGTTTTAACGTGCAGGATTTTCGTTAACGTACTGGTCATGAGTCCATACAGAGAAATCATCGTTGATGAATATTATGGAGTAAATATTTCATCATTCCTTGTCAATCGGATCATGATTTCCTACGGCAAATTGTGGCATTTTGCACAACATGCTTAGTTACGTGTCATTTACTGATTTCACAACACTGGTATCCAGTGTTAATTCTCATGTTGCCTTACAATTTCCATGTTAATTCTCAACTTTAAACAATAGTTTTAAGCAGCTAAAAACTTGTACACTGAAAGCCAACTTCCAACAGATGCGCGACTTTCAGCTGAAGCAGCAATGTCACACACCAATCTCTCTAGTGATTGATGATTGATAAGGCAGAGAACGAGGGGCACAGAGTCCCTTTGCTCTGCTTTGTTCAGTCCAAAAATCTACGAGGTGAGAATGAGCCATCCATGACTTTGACTGATGGCTTGGGCGTAGAGTGAGAGTTTGGACCTTCCAAAGCCATTGACAACTGCGGGAACAAGATTATCTCCTACAGCCAGGCCTTGTCATTCCTCTCTTTTGTCTGAGGAAATCCCGCTCTGTGATGTCCGCTTGGTGTTTGTGACTTTGTCTAACTGAATCCATAGTATAATTCACGGATTTAATTGTTTTGACTATTAGATTCCTGAAATTAGTTCCAGTTTTTTTTCCTACTATATAAAATGCCTGATCAATTTAGATGGATAAGTTTATATCATTTTTCAGTCAATTTCGTGTAAAATCTTTGGGGACGATTGCTATTGTCCCCTCGATGTAATGCTAGAATGAAACCGGTGTACGATTGTCGTGTCTTGTCGACTATCATGGATAAGAATTGTTCTTATTTTTTTTGGAGGTGAGTCTATTTTTAAACTCACCCTGTTGGTAGATATCAATTAGCATCTATTTGTTTTTCTCTCAAACCTATGAAGTTGTTCGTTTTTGTATTGATCTAATAAGGACTTATGTTCTGCAAGTATAGAAGTACCAACTATGGATGGAAAGTCGAATTTAGATTTTGAAAATAGTACTTAGCGGAAGACTCTACTTGAGCCTTACAAATGCCGAGAGAGACAACAGAGCACAGGGGAAGTTTCTGTTTGAATTTGAAAAATTGTGAAGCTGGGCATTCTATGTGAAGATAGGGTAAAAGTTGATCATGTCAGTTTTGCTACATCTCGGTACTTAGTACTATGATTTGGATAGTATAATCTAAATCTCAATGGAAATTTGGAGTGACGAATTTACTCTATTATGGATGGAAGATGAATGCGGTAAAGACCGTCGTATTGAGCTTGCCTGCACCAGTAGAAGCAACTATTGCTTCTGATGCTTTCACAAACATGAAAATTTTGAGAACTGTCATTTTGTTTGTAGTGCATATCTCTTCACAAGGTCTTGTGTGTCTCTCGTAACGAGCTAAAATGGCTTCAACGGATCAATGTCCTGGATTTAGAATTTGGCTCTGCTCCAAAGAACCTTGTTGAACTAGATGGGCTGGGGGGCAAATTCTAAGGTACGCCCTTGTGATGATTAGCTTTTCCTTTTTATAGCTATCAATATTTGCAGAGCTTATTGACTGAACTGTTTTTTTTTTTTTTTTTGCAAAATTTTAGAAAGTTGAAGTCCATCAATTTCAGTCCATGCAAGTCCCTGCCTAGTGTTTCTAACTTTTCATTGGTTTCAAATGTGGAGAGCTTAAATCTTTATGGGTGGGAAAGCTTGGTGCAGGTTCACCAATCTATAGGACATCTTGAATAGTTAAAAAATTTGTCACTACAATCGTGCTCTAATCTTAGTATCTTCCTTAAACACACTCAAAGCAAGTCTCTTCAAAACCTTAATCTCTCGTTTCCCGAAACTTGAGAAGTTCTAAGATATTTCGGGAAAGATAGAACATCTAGAAGAATTTAATATAGAAAGGACGGTAATTAAAGAACTTCCAGCATCAATTGAAGTATTTTTTCCGAAAGGACATACGTATAAGCATTGCGAAAACCTCGCAAGGCTTTGCGAAATCTGGAGGATCTGAGTCTTTGAGGCTAGCTTGGATTTTGTCATGTTTTTTAAGAAATTGGAGGATTCAATTGATGTTGATGGCAATCTGGGATTCCCAAGTCTAAACCAGCTAGAACTTGTCAAAAGTAGAGCTCTTTCGGAGTTCTTCCAGTTTTCACAAATTTGTGTACGCAGAACATTCGAAAAACAAATTTACTCATCTACCGACATGCATCACCAAGTACGACATTTTGGAATACTTGTATGTTGATAAATGCGAGCAACTACAAGAGATTCCTCAGCTTCCATCAAGTATTGTCTATCCTAAATGCTAGTAGCTGCAAATTTCTGCAGAGGGGGCAATATGGCTGTTGTGTCATATCACACTCTCTAGCTCTCGCTCATACACGCGCTAACTCCGAATGCTTGATATGCATACTAATAGTTTAGCTGGTACACTAAATCCGGAGATGAGAAAAATTGACATTCTCCTAATTGGAAGAGAAATGCCAAAGTGGAATCTCCATTGTAAAGACGATTCCATCTCTTTCATGGTTCCCCAGAACTTGTGTGACAAGTTCTTGGGGCTAGCTCTCTACTGTTCTTGGCCTGGAGGAAGGAAAAGTAGTCGATGCTTCATGTGAGGTCCAAATATTTGTCAATTGCCAAAGGGTGATTTGGCATGTGAGAAACTTGTTTTCATTAGATTCTGATCTTGTGTGGGTTGAAATTCACTCGCGCAATGGACTGTTTGAAATAGAGAAGCTTCTATGAAACAATTGGAGCCATTTCCAAGTTGCCTCAGAGCGAAGCTCGAAGAAATGTGGATTCCGTCTAATGTGCGAGCAGCAGGAGGATGATCTGAGGGTCATACTCCAACACCCTCAGCAGATAAAAACAGATTGGATATACGAGGATAGAGACTCTGAGGAAGACCATAAATAGACACCGAGGAAGAAGATACAGGTTTCGCATCATGCTACTAGTACTAACATGGTTGAGGAACCGTCTTTTCCTGGCTTTCTTTATGAATTGTGATGCAGAGTGCATTAGCCCAAACTGCTTGTCGAATGGCCATGGTCTTCCAAGTTGTTCTCTGAAATTTAGAGCTTAGTTGTAGAGTGAGAGTTTAGAGCTTCCAAATCCATTGACATCTGCGTGAAAGAGATAACCTCCTACAGCCAACGCTTGTACCTTCTCTCTTTCGTCTGAAGAAACCCCACTCTGTAATGTCGACCAGGTGTTTGTGATTTTGCCCGACTGAAATCCAGCTTTAAACCACCTGCTCTTCCCAAAAAGAAGCAAACCCATCGTTTAATTCACGGATTCAAAAAGTAGCACATCCGCTTCATTTCTCGTTCCTCGTCATTGAAGTGCACTTGGTAATGAACATTCCTTTTTCCATCACCAAGTTCAATTTCATCAGGGGCCTCATCGATGGGAATGGAACCTTTGATTTTGGTCAGAACACAACTTTAAAGACCAGAAACTCTTCACAAGTAATTGGCCTTCAAGGAAATGCTCGAAATTATAAGTGAGGGTTCAAGCATCATTCCATTCCAGTAATTTCGTTTAGTCCCAAGCCTGCTTGCTTCTTAGGTGGACACACCTTTTGCGCCATGCACAGCAGAGCCTTTCCAAAAGAAAGCATCACAGTTCTGCTCAATTTGTTCTCTTAGGCAAGACGAAAATATCGCAGCAGTAGTTCACAATTATGTGTATTACAATGCCAATAAGTCCCAATTGACCAGCATGATAAGTTCATTAGCCGTCCAATGACTTTGTTTGTGCAACACTTATCAGATAAAAATTCCCAATTTGCAGTCAACATTCTTCAATCTTCCCGGATCAAAGGCAACCCCGAACTTCAGATAACAAAGAACCAGCCCTAAAGTGACTGAGTTCCAAGAAGTCACTTTAACAGTTTTGCCCTGATTTTAGCTCCAAACATCTCGGTTCTTTGAGGTCGAATTTCTGACCAGAGATAATTGTAGATTTCCTCAAAACCAGATTTTACAGTTAGAAATGACTCCTTATCTCCATTCAAGAAGATCAGATGATTATTAGCAAAGTAAGCAGAATGTTGGTGAAAACTTGCACAGTCATCACAAACAAATAGAATGAGACAGGATCACCTTGTCCTAATCCATTCTGCCCTCTAAAGTAGCCAACAAGCTCCCCACCAACAATCATATAGCTTGGTGTCGTAATTGCATCTTTCCGCCTGACACGGTTCAATTTCACCTGAGTATGAATCCAGGCCTGAGTGTGTGTCCAATACTAGTAAAAATCTCTCAATACATAAACATTACATTAAAGTAAATCATTTGAAGAGGTTTTTAATGTCAATGTGAGTAACACACAGTAGACGTATCACGTAAGCTCAACGAATGAAGAAAAGAGAATTTTGCACTTCGGAGATGTAAAGACCAGATTAAAGAAAAGTGGGCAGAAAGGTAATCAATGAGGCTCGAGTGAATGATGGGTTCTCGATCAGCTTCCTTTGCACCATGATCAAGATCGGGCTTGTCACGATGCTGGCCGGTGATATCGGGTTGTTTTTCTTGGCGCCGCTGTAACTTGGCTCCCTTGCGGCCAAATTAGTGCCGATTTTAGTGAGACAAGAGTTCAACTCTTGAACGTGAGTTAAAGGATTTCATTTTTTTTGGTTACGTTAAACGCAAAAAAAAAAATTAGGGTTAATATCATGAAAAATCACAAATAAAGTTTGCACTAAAAATCTCAAACTAGTACACATATGACAAATTAACCCAAAATAGATTTTAGGTCACCAAAACCCTCAAACCGGTACACTTGTGACATATTTATCCTCCGTTAATTTATGTCTTAATTTTATCGTGAAATTGCTAAGTTAAATGACACATGGCAATTACTAAATTGACATGGCAAGTCAACGTCGAAATTCATATCGTTTGTGATAAATTTGTCACTAGTGTATCGGGTTGAGGTTTCGCGACCCAAAAATTAGTTCGGAGTAAAGTTATGACATGTGTATGAGTTTGAAATTTTTATTGACCCAAAAATTAGTTTGGGTAAATTTGTCATTAGAGTATCATGTTAGGATTTTTTGTGGTATTAACCCTAAAAAATAAGATTGACTAACGTCCGAAACAAGCAGATTGGCCGGCAACCGATTGTAGGGGTGGTGACAGATGGTGGACTTGTGGTTGTAAAGACGGGCACTAAGTTATACCGAGCATGTTTTTCTAAAATGACATTGTTTATCTTTTAATCTCCGGAAACAAAGAAGCTATTTTTTTTTTACTTCTTTTTTCTGTTTCAAATCTAATCCCGAGAACAAAAAAATCAACTGACATACACAAATGGATTTTTGTTCTTTTCTGTTCCGGGGAACAAAAGAATAAGAAAATAGAGAATCGAAATGTTATCAAACACGCCCTTAAGTGCCATCGCTAATTATTTTTGTGAAATCCCTATAAATTTGCAGAGGCGGACATCTTTGAAGAAAACAATGAAAACCAAATCATCATTCATGGGGACATTAATCAACATCCACGCGGTTAATAAGGAACTAGCTCATTGCTACGTGCTTACTGGATTCAATCGAGATTTTCAGTTTTTATATCTCTATCATTCTGTTGATTGAGGATTTCTGGTTTCTAAATATGGCCAAAGATAATCTGGATGTATTTCAGTGTCTATGCCACATGAGAAATTGGTGTAATTTGACAATCGTGTGCTGAAGAGTTAGACCTCCCACGTTCGCGTTGTCTCTGATATTACTTCCTTGTTTTTTGATAGAACGACTTTGATTCTCTTGCGATGAAGATTTTATTTGCACCCCAAGCTTTAAATGTTATGTCCCCACTAATTTTGGAAATATTGTGTCCGAATATGCATTTTTGGTTCGAATTGATATATTTATTGAGAATTAAGTAATTGGCCTATCTTGAAGTGAGACTTCAAGTCACGGGTGAATAAAGGTTTTTTAATTACATGTAGTTGCAGTGTAAAGTTCAGTCCAAATTATAAATCCAAATTGATTTTGCAGTCATCTCTAGAGTCTAACACGTACTTCAATACCATTCATGCATGGACCACTTTCACTTCACATTCGTGAAAGATTGTTAAGATACCCAAAATCTTCGACCGTCAAACCTACGATTTTGGTGCACATGGTGGCACCACTGATCTCATAGCACCTTTCATTCTATAATGAGAAGAACTCAATTTAGTTAACTCAATTGATTTGTGTCCGGCCCACCAATCTATAGGCACATCGATCATCACTCACCAATTTGACACGTAGCCACATCAGATGATTTTTTTAAAGAGATGAGATACTTTATTTTCCTTATCAGAAATGGAACGACAAGCGGCTAAAATTTGTCTTATGTTTTTTTTTTTTCGGTAAAAAAATTGTCTTATGTTGACTGGCCAAATTCATTACCAATTCAATTAACCATAAATTCCACATTAAACAAAAATTTGTATCGATCAGATATCTACCTAACACGGAACTGTGATCATTAATGAAGACAGAATTCACGCATATCACCGACACTTCAAGAACAAAGTACCAAATCTTAGGCAACTCGTTGCTCATTGACAACCTCCTCTCTTTCCTGATTCTAATGGCTTCTTCTTCCAAGCCAAGGAGTTACCACGTTTTCATGAGTTTCAGAGGGTCGGATGCCGCAACGGCTTCCTCGGTCATCTCTATACAGCTCTAAACCAGGCAGAAATATGCACTTACATCGACAGTGAAGAACTGAGGAAGGGAGAGCGCTTATGAAGGCGATCGAGAAATCGCGAATTACGATTGTCATTTTCTCCGAGGGCTATGCTTCCTCACCATGGTGTTTGGAAGAGGTGGTGAAAATCATGGAGTGCAAGGAGCAAGGAGATCTCATGGAGTTTCCAGTATTTTACAAACTGGAACCTAGGGAAGTGAGAACACCAAGAGAGAGTTATAGAGAAGCTCTCGCTAAGCATGAGTCCAAGTTCGGGAAGGATTCAGAGGAAGTTGAGACATGGAAGAAGGCTCTCTTTAATGCCAGTGGCTTGTTCGAGTGGGACTTAAGTGATGGGTGTTGATACATAAATTTTGACTAACATTTTCAGTGATTTTTGCATAGAAAATTAGAGCTAATCTTTTTATTCTAAACAAAAATAATTAAAATCATGTTTCATATTTAATTTTGTCATTCATGCATTGCATCTGTATTTAATGGACCAACGGTGAAGTGGCCAGAATTGATCATGCAAATTCGACACGCAAAAAAAAAAAATTGTGCTAACAAATTTCGGATCATGTTGGCTGAAAATTCCAAGTAATAAGGCCAAGATTGGGATTTAATTGAACATAATTCAGCCATTTAAGGACTCAACTGAAAAGGGTTTTAGAATTGAGACTATTTCGTAATTAAACGAAAAGGGTAAACCCGAGTTCACCATTATAAATAGACACGTAGGGTTCACGTTCGGGAGGAGGCCAATTCATTGTCATACACGGCCAAAGAGATATCGAAACCAACGGCGACATTGAGGGGAGGCCACTCAATTGCGAATACACGGCTACACAATTACAGATTCGGTTTCCAGAGAGCCTCATAGTGGAGAAGCCGCAGAACACAAGATCTTGAGAGAGAGAGAGAGAGAGAGATGTGGAGCTTCACAATTTGAGGAGCAGAGAGCAGAACAAGGGTTGGGGTTGGGGAGAAAAAAGATGGAATTAACGTTTCCATGGTGGAGATAAAAAAGTTTTCTTATTTTTTTGTGAGCTTTTCACCCTTTACTGTTGTGGTTTCATCTTTCTCGCAGATTACATCTTCGTGCAAAACCACAGGCAGGCGAGATTAGATCCAACCCCGCCGAGTCCTAGACTGCCGTTCCTCAGCCGCTCAAAGAACGCTCGACATTGCACGCCAACGTCACTGCTGGTCCTTCCTCAGTGCTACCCCCACGATGATAGCCAAGGAGCCCTGTCCGATGGTCCCTTACCCGGCACTCTCTAGTTCAATCCTTGACTAGATCCCGGTGAACTTTTAATTTTCGGCGTACAAACAGCAGGTTCGCGGAGCCAATCGCTGGGGTGTTCTCAATTCTTTTGTGCAGGTGGCATGAGTGATACGTGAAGAAACATCACAGAGGAGGAATTGAGAATAGAGAAAGGCTTTCGATTCTTCATAAAAATTCCATCTTTTAATACTCCATCATCATCTCTTATTATTTGTTTTATCTGGTCTCATGCACAAATGCCACATATCACGGTCACTTGAACACTTGCAGATAAAGGAAAAGACAAAAGGTGAAGGAGCCAACGACCAAAGCACACTCGGCAACCCATGGTCTTCCCTGTGGTCTACCTTTTCCTGATCCGTGACTGAGCCCTCTATTATTCTCCATCTTGTTTCATTTTATTATTATAGGTTAAGCTTGAAGAAGCTATTTGTAAGTCCAGTCCTCTCAGTGGTGTCCCCGTAGCAACCTCAAGCGCCCAAAGGAGAGTTGGGTCTTCGTCTTCACAAAAGGACACAACCTGTTGTGCCAAAGCGAAACCTCCCGCTATAGTCGCCCCATGAGTCCACCGAGAGTCCTTTCCCGATCCAAGATCCACGAGCCGATCCCCATTCATCGTCGTTTCGAATTTGGGAGCTTATCCGCAAATTAGGTAACGACCCTATCCGAGAAATATTCTGAATATTTGTTGTCTAATTTGAAGTATTTGCATATCTCGTTGGATAAGTTGCATATCTTTCTGAATTAAAAATCCCTATTGAGAAATTCTTTTCCTAATAGGCAACGTTTTTAAGTCGAACATATCTTACTCGTCGCCATTCAAGTACAATCCTCCGGCTTTGCACAAGCGGAAATTTAGCTAATTCGATCTATTGCCATTTAGATCTCATTCGCTATCTTCGTAAGCTGATTTTAATCTTTTTTCGGAAAAATTCGAGAAGTGGATATTCATGTTGATATTGAATGCTATGTTGTCTTATCTGTAATTTCGGATTCTCTCTTGATGGATATTATTTTGATTTTAACTCTACTATCCAAGAGTCCTAAAAGATTTAGTAAGACACGGTTTCCTAAAAACCTTATCTAATTAAAGCTTTAGTAAGATTTGGTTTCTTAGAAACCTTGTCTTATTGGATAATTTGGAATAAAATCAAGATAATCAAATCATTCATGTTTATCTTCAATTTTTGAAAATTCACATAAAAAACACAAAATATCTGCTCATGCATATCTTGCATGTCTTACACATATCTTTGCTTATCCATGTTTTGCATATCTCATATCTGCATATCATATTTTGTATTTCATATCTTCAAGTATCATCATGTTGTTGCATACCATATTTTTCGAAAATCTCATGTTTGCATGTCATTATATTTTCACGTGTCATATTTTTTTTTTGTGTCTGCATATTTGCATATCTTATGTTTGCATCTCACATTTGCCTATCCAATGTCTGCATGTCCCATGCTCGCACCTCATGTTTGCATGTCATGTCATTCGTATGTTATACGTTTACATACCATATCGTGTCATGTCGCATGTTTGCATCCTATATGTCACTTTTTGCTATATCATATTCGCTTTGTCATTATGCTACATCATTCGGATGTCATATAGAGAACATGTTTAGGTTCATTCATGTTAGGCTAGTTGATTTAATATTTGATTCGTTAAATTAAAATTTCATGTCGTCTAGGTTAGATGAAATCTTCGCATGATATGTGGTCCTTGCATGTTTAGCTTAATTGATTGCATCTTGTTTGTATGCCGTCCACGTTATTCATGTCGTGCATAGTTAGGTTAATTTGTCTTGCATTTTACATCATACTGCATTAATGCTATGTCATCTTGCGTGCCTTAATTAGTTATTTGAACTTTGCATATAAGGCAAGATTGCATGTTGTTGCTTGTCTTGCATTGCATTCTCATATATGCATATTCATGTCATTTAGCATACTTTTCATGTTATTTGCATTTCGTGTCATTCATTGCATATATTTAAGTAAAGGCAAAAACATAAAAATCACTGAACTTTGAGTTGATTCAATTTGAGTTGCCAAACTTTAGGATTTTCATTAAATTTGAGGTACCAAAAGGGCACTAGTTTCAATTAACTAGTGTAACCGAGTCCCCAAATACTCGATCTCTAATTCGCAGAAGTAAAATAGTTCTAATCAACTTATCAAAAATTACTAGTGGCGGCTCCAAATCTTAATGCATCATAATAAACTAAAGTTGCGAATTGGTAGGGCGTGGGAGAGTCCATATTAGGTTAGTCATTAAATTAACTTGATAATCCATTAGCGTATTTTTTAGGTCGCAACAATGGGTAAGTAATGTTGATGCGACGCACTGCTTTGTCGTTGCTTTTTATATGTTGAATCACGACTCACTCTATTGTTTTGTTTTTTAATTTTATGAAATTTATTCATATATTTGAACCACCGAATCAACGTGTCAAGTACTTTTCTGGATTTTGTCAGAGATGAAGCCAAGCTTGTAAAAGGTATAGTCAAGGAGTTATCAATGCAGCTCCACCGAACACCCTTACATGTTGCTAAGCATCCAGTTGGAATACATCACCAAGTGGTAAAGCTAGAATCAATGATAAATCTGAAGTCTGAGGATGATGTTCTCTTTATAGGGCTATGGGAAAGGGAGGTATAGGAAAGACAACTATAACCAAACTATTTCATAATGTTATCTTTAGACAATTTGAGGGTTCATATTTTTTTGGCAAATGTTCGAGAAGCTCCAAAAGATTTCAAGGATTTAGTTGCTTTACAAGGAAAATTGTTGTCCGAGATGTTACCGGGACAAAAGTTAGCAGTTTTTAGTGTTGATGGAGGTGTTAATGTAATTCAAGAGAGACTTTGCCACAAAAAAGCTCTCCTTGTTTCGGACGACGTCAATGAAGTAAAACAATTAGATGCTTTAGCTGGAGAGCATAAGTGGTTCGGCGAAGGAAGCATAATCATTGTTACTTTGAGAGATAAACATCTGCTAGCTTCCCTTGGGATAGATGATTATTACATCTATAAAGTTGAAACTCTAGATTATTACGAATCTCTTGAATTTTTCAGCAAGCATGCTTTTTCAAGAAACAACAAAATAGTCATAAGGAGGGATCTTGTGGATCGTGCTTTGCTTTATGCAAATGGACTTCCTTTAGCACTTGAAATATTGGGCCGTTTCTTACGTGGTAGTAGAGAATATGAGTTAAAAAGCGCATTGAGTAAACTTGCCAATAGTCCTAAGGAAAAAACCAATGGTGTCACGCCCCCAACCCTTCAGAGCTCGATAACATCCCGTCACGACCGTTTATTTCGATTATTCCCAAGATCCAACGGCCAATAAAAATCGAACTTAATGCAATTGAAATGAACATACGGAAGCGATTACACATCTCCATACATAATACTAAAGATGACTCGGGACAAGAAGGTATGTCTGTTCACAACACCAATTACGAGTCCAAAGGTTTCAATTCTAACTTCCAAACAAAATGAAATCCTTATGGTCTCAAAAGTAAATCCATTTTCTACGGTTATTTCCTCGAATATTCATCCTTGTCAAGCTCGGTTTCCATCATCCGGGGACCCGAAAATGTTAATCCCACGACGGGGTGAGAATAAATCTCGAAAATCAACCCTAACCCTAAACTAAGTCACTAGTACCTCCAGATTACTTCTCAAATCAAAGACGTCAATAACACCAAGTATAGATATGATGCGGGCGCAAACATAGACATTGGCAATTTAAACAATCACAATAACCAGGACATTCGGTAGTTCGTAACTAAGCTCTACGTCACCGGTACGCAATCTCATTCTCGATATCAAGGCTCGCGTAATAACGCATCGGGCTATCTTGATGTACTTGGCAATACCTGCGTAATAACGCATCGGGTTTATGTATAATTGCTAGGACCCGCGTAATAACGCATCGTGTCAAATCCCGCGTTTAACGTCTCAAGATAAATATCAAAACCCCGCGTCATAACGCCTCGGGATATAAATAAACTCATCACCCGTCATAACGCATCATGTTAACACAACTCATATATTCACCGGTCAATCGATCAAACTTAATCTCAATTAAAATATTTCCCATTGGCCAAGGGTTCACAAATATGATTCTTATTTCAACTAATGTTATGATCGAGTACGGCTCGACTTAGCGAGCATTTAATCCATAGCACATGAGAATACTCAAAACCACATTACACTAGGCCCGGCACAAATTGCACCGCCACGCAATCAAGTCAACAAGCATAATTCTCGTCAATTCAATCATAATTCACTCTCGTGCCTTACAAAGGATTAAATATCATACAATCATTCAATTCATTCGACCATGCATAATTCAACTCATAAATCACCCAATTGGATCACAAATTGGTCCCTTAGTACCCTAATGTCTTAATAAAGAGTTAAGGGCAATTTACCTATTCCAATGAGCTAGTCACGACCTTCAATTCGAGCTTCCGAATCCAAGATTAATTCTGTCCAAAACAGAGCAGATCGCCAATTAAGTTTCGTCGCGCCGTTTAGTCACAATTCTAGCTCTAATCACCAAACCACTTCACATACTCTTCATTAACACACTAATATACATCGTAGCATGTCTAAACGACAAATTCAAGACAATGCGACATCAATTCCAGCCTTGAACAGAATTGGACAGCACCTTCCCAGAACAGAGCAGAAACCGGTTCAGCTTATACCACTTCCAACAGTCCATAATTTCATCCTAAGCTCCCATTCAATATGAAATCAACTTGCTAAAATCTTCCTCTATATGTTTAATAGGTTCACCAAAAAATTGAAGCCAATTGAACACCTTGAAGACCTCCAATTTGGCTAATCCTTTCAAGTGTGCAAACTGTCAATTTCTGCTCCTCAAAACCCATCTCAAAACAGCCAAGAACACCCATCAATACTCAACTAAAATTATCATTCCAACTCAGCCAAGTCGAGTACTATATGTCTAGAACATCCCACACAAATTTTGAAGCAAAATGAGCTCTTGAAACCGTTGTAAGAGAGCTCTCTCTCAAACCGGGTCAGATTCAATCCCGACAGGACCTTTGTCCATTCAATCAGACCTATGGGAAAAAATACCGGGCCAAATTTTGTTCATAATATATCCCTGGAAAGCCAAGACAATTATCTTTCAAATGGAGGTGACCTTACCTCAAAGCGACATCGGACGAAGGAGATATGGCTGAAACAGTGAAGGGCGTCGGGACTTGTCGGGTTGAGCGGTTTTCTGAGGGTGCAGAAAAATGAAGAGGAAGATGGGCTGGCGTGGAGAGCAAGTGTGGTTGGTCTGCTGAAGCAAAAAGGAAGAGAGAGAGAGAAGTTTCACCACCATTATTGGTTTAGTCAAGCTTGGAATAGTTAAGCACATGGTCAATTAAGACCAAACCTCCAAAATTTGACACTTGTCCTCATGTTAATAATATCCCATGAGCATTGACCATCATTGACCTTCTCATCTTTCAATTTTCAGTAGCCTAAGGGGACAAAAAGACCAAAATTCCCTTTAGACCACTTAAGGTAAGGTTAATGCTTGAGAGGTAAAATGATCATTTTACACTTGTCGTCCAAAAATTTTGATTTTTCCCAATCAAACTACTATCGATGAGGCGACATCCGATTCAAGACCACAATTGGAATTCTTCATTTCTATTTTCCCTAATTTGAGAACCCATTCTATCATTAGCCTTGAAGAGGGTCGAAATTCGGAATGTCACAAATGGTGTTCTTAAGTTACAATGGACCAAAGCACTATGAAAAGGAGATCTTCCTCGATATTGCATGTTTCTTCAAGGGGCGAACTGTAGGGTACGTATGAAAGTTCTTGACAGTTGCGACTTTGACACAACTATTGGAATACAAGTTCTTGTTGAGAAGTCCTTGATATTTAAAGATAGGGGGACCCTACAAATACATGATTTGATTCAAATGATGGGCATGGATATTGTTAAACAAGAATGTCATGATGATCCTGGAAAACGCAGCAGATTATAGCTTTACGATGATGCTCGTTATATTCTATCGAGGGGATTTGGTAAGATATGCTGATTTAGACACTGATTTTATACTCTTATTCTATGAATTTGTATGTTAATTGCAATGCAAAGATTTGATCAATATAGGGAACAAGTGGAGTAAATGCCATAGTTTTGTATTTACCCGAGCCAAAAGAGATATGCATAGGTCCTGATGCTTTCAAAAACATGAGAAAGTTGAGGGTATTCATCATGATTAATGTGCATACATCTTTTCAAGGTCCTATCTGTCTTCCTAATGAACTGAAATGGTTAGAATGGCCTGAATGTCCTCCTTGGAATCCAGAATTGTGCTCTGGTCCAAAGAATTTAGTCGGACTTGATCTGCGCAGAAGCAACATCCAAGTAGTGAGGGAGCGGAGCAATTTAAGGAGCGCATTTAAATGAATAGTCTTTTTTTTTTTGTCGGAAAATGAGTAGTTTCTATTTCTCTATCGTTTATATATCCATGTCTATATGCCTATGACTATATATATGATTTAAAGCATCGAAGAAAACAATTACTAACTCTGATGATGCTCGTTAATGTGCTTAAAATCTTGTGACTGTAGCCATGATAGGGCAGATTCAAACAACAGTTGTATGATAATATTGTAGCGCAATGATAATAGTGTTAAAGAAAGCGAGAGATTATGAGTAGACCATTAATTAAAATAAATGGGTTATATTAAACACGTACTTAAAATAGGATAAATTATTTAACATATAAATTTTGTGAGTTAATTTGAACAATATAACGGATAAAACTTCTAAACAAATAATTCATTCTTAGAGCCAAAATCTTACTTTGAGATAAAAAAGACAAGCAGAATCAATCGAGCATATGAAAGTTATCAAAACAATGATCAAAATAAAGGGCGCAAAAGCGGTAGAAAGTGACAAACAAAGGCATGAAAAGCCCAAGAGCCTCTCTTTCGAGAATCAGATCTTGTTGGATTTTCATGAACTTCGGCATAAAATAATTGCTGACCCTAATCAAGATTTCTCTCTTTTATATAAGGTTAGCGCAGACATAAAAGGTGCAAGTCGTTTGGATAAGGCTGGCCTATGAATAGGACATGCATTGGGTTTTCCTTTTTGATTTTCCATTAATTTGAATGCAAGTACAAGTTCTTCTCTTTTATTTTTAAGACTGTTAAGTTTGTTGCAAGTAAGTTGGAGTTTTTTCTTTTTGGTCAAATAAGTAAGTTGGAGTTCAATTAGGACAGTTTGTACTGAAGAATCAGCAATGTCTAAAGCCAACACATAACAATAAAGATTAGACAGTGGGGTCTGACTAGGACGATTAATTTCTTGGATTTGCTGTTTTATCTTCCATCAATTTTTCGCTTCCTATATAGTACACTCGTATTGTATGGGCTACGTTTAGGGAGATTCAATCTAGTTTAGGGGTGGCTAACACTTGCAAGGGAATGATTTCCAACATAAGCAAGGATCAAGTTGGCTAATTATACCACCCACCGGGGTGGCGCCGCTGGTTCGCGCACTCTTCCTCTCGCAAAAGGTCGAGTGTTCGAATCCCGAGGCGTCGCAGGTGACTTAACTGGTGGCACGTGTGTGGTGGCTAGCACGTGTTGCCCCCGTGGTTTACCCCCGGCTGCCGGCCGTGCGGGGGTTCCCCGGGTCACCAAAAAAAAAAAAAAAAAAGTTGGCTAATTATTATGGAACTCTAGCATTCGTTGAATTACTAGGAATATGCTCAATATCCAACTCTTCTTCTTGAACTAATTGCAAACTTGGGTACTTCTGTTCTAACAATTTAGCCATATAACAGAAGCTTCGTTATTCCTGAATTTATCCTCATTGCCGAAGTGTTCGTCCTGGAGGAGAGATGCCAAAGGGGTTCATCCTTGTTGAAGATGGTGCCATATCTTTCATGGCTTCACAGGACTTTTTCCACAAGCTCCTAGGATTGGTTCTTTGTGTTGTTTTCGGTGTGCCAGATGCAGAAAAGGAAATATCTTTCGACATCGTGCCCCATGTTAACGGCCAAAGGCGGAATGTGCTAGAAGGAACTCTTGGTTCATTTGATTCGGATTACACGTGGATTCTATGCCTCAAACCAAATGCACTGTGGGGTGCATTGGAGGGAGCAGTTGATTTCGGTCAATTTGAGGAGAAGAATGTACGATTTAGCCTTACAGTTAGAGTATCATGTGGAACTATGAAAAAGTTGGGATATATGCTGAGATGTTGTCGACTAGAGGATGATTTGAAAGTTGTGCTTGGAGAGAATCAATTAGTGGATTTAGCTTCAGTTTATGAGGGTTCTGATTCAGACGAAGAGACTTCAATAGGATACTTGCGCAAGTTTCGCATTTTTCAAGGAATTGGAAGCAGCGATAGTGAAACAGATTAAATGGGAAGAGGTGAGCATGGTATGTGTATTGTGTTGGCCTGCAGCTCTTAAGAAAGCAATCATTTGGCCAGCGAAACAAATTCTGGGTGGCATGTGTTTCCTTATACCTCGGGATATCTATATTGTTGTTGGAGTAACATAGGCTTAATACACTGAAAAAACTTTCAATTTTAGCTTCAATTTCAATACACTGAAAATCATTAATTGTCACTTGAATTCTAGATCAACCTATATTAACTTCCCATGCAAAATCTCTTTGAGTGATCTTACATTGTATTTTTCACGTCATTGCTCAATTTTTTCCCCAAATTTTAAATCCAAGAAAAAGTCTTTTGGAGATGAATTTCTATATCAACCCAAACAACGTTGAAATTAGGGAACAAATTATTTCACTCTTAAGAGAGCTTTCTTAAGAGAGTTTTCTCCAAATTCCGGGTGGCATGTGTTTCTTTATACCTCGAGGATCTTCGATTTTACATTCGGTCTTCAGTCTCTTGTGCTTGAGAGTGTTCCATCTCTCGCAGATGTAGAGCTCACGCTAGGGACACTCCGCTCGAGACACTCGGACTTCTCGTGCTTAGGAGTTTTCCGCCTCTTGTTTGTCAGCGAAATTTTTTGGACAGAGGGTTAACGGGGGCAAATTTGTGACTCAAGAAATAGTCGGTGGTTTTTTTATGAGACTAAAAAAATCTAGGTTAAAATTGAGATTAGATGGTAGAATTGGCACATAACCTAAAGTTGTGGCCTTTTCATGGGGAAAAAAAAGTTTAGGATACATTATGAACTTGACCTAAAATTAGGAATTTTTCAGGATACTAAGCTTACCAGCAGATGGCGTAAATCTCTCACGTAACAAATGTTTAGCCCAAGATTGGCTTGTCTCTCCCCCTCGAACCACTTTGGAATTTAATTTGTGTTGAGTCTTATGTTTCTGTATTGCAAACAATTAATTAGCAAATGAAATTTCCTTGTTCGACAAAAAAAAAAAAAAACTGGATAGAAGGTGACTTGGCCCACACATTCAGAGCAAGTGTTAGTTTTTCATATTACCTTGTCAATTGGACCATGATCTCATTTTAAATGTCATGTACTGCACAACATGCCTAGATATGTAGTCTTATGGTAAATTTTCTGATATGGCAGTCAATTTGAAATCCCATGGGTAAAATTATGTAACTGGCGACCTGTTGGTCATGTTAGCTCATAGTAATTGACCAACAGGTTAGCAACTTAGGAACCAGAAATGCAACAATAAGCTATCATTTTTTTTTGTAGGTTTACCGCTCAAAACAAAAACTGAATGGTGAACATAGTAATTTACCAATGGCATACATTACTGACATAGCTCCATTTTTAAGGTAACCAGTGATCGCCAAAGGGAATTTACCAATTCCAACTAGAATGAATATTATCTACTTGTTATGTAGAAGTTTACAAGACGTTAATTGTGCCTTTTTAACCTATTACTGTTGTTTGGCCAAAAAAAAAAAACTATTAGTTGTTGTTATCTCTATACGATAATGGTGCAAGGGACGCCGAATATAGGCATGCACCGCCCTTTGGCAAAATCGCAATTATCATAGAGGAAGGTTTCTATGTGGCTTCATCATCGATAATGATGCAAATGTCGGTGATCGGTTGCCGTGTGTGCTATGATGCTATGACAAGTCCGTTCTCGTGGAACGGAAGGCTTGATGCAGAGTTATATCAAGGTTAATCTATTTGTCAAATTTGCACTAGATTGTAACGCTTTGTGATTGGTTTTGTCTTGAAACTATGTATCTTTCTTTTAACTAAAATGAATATTTCCTTCGACAAAAAAAAAATATTGTTGAATTAAGTAACTTACAACATAGGCATGCTTTTACTGGAGTATGTTACTAACAACAAATTCGATAATAAGTTATCAAGCTGTTTTAGAGATTTTTGCTATTACAAACAAAATTGAATTAAATATGCGCAATTTCAATTTAGACTTTTCGATCAATTGTTCCTAGAAATTGTTGACGTGGCATCTAGTCATCGTTGCCTTTCCTAAATTGCATGTTGACATAGAAAATTTTACTTGAATATGACATCCTACATGAATTGTAGCGAGTTCCGGTGATAATTGGCTAGATAGACTACATTAGAATATTACGCAAAGTTTAAGACTACTTTAGCAAATTTGAAAAGTTTAACACTGGATTCGTATCCGAAGATGAATTGGTACTTCTTCCAGGTTTCTTCTTTACCAACATTGCCAATAATGATGACTCTTCCTTTTGAGTTGTCACCACAACTCACATTTCTTCACTCTTCAAAGAGTTAAACAAACTTCCATTTTCGATCATATGTCTTGAGCAACCACTATAATCATTGACACATTATAGAATTGGTCCCAAGATATACCTACAAAGAGCACATTCAGCCGCATTGGATCCTTGAGAGTTAGTAGACAATGTACCATTAGGCACCCCATATCTTTTCTACTTTCTAACAACGCCATTTCTCAAGTAGCAATTATGCGCAGTGTCCATATTTACCACAAAAGTTCCAAGTGAATGATGCATGAGTAGCTCTACCAATATCGGTATAACACTTTTCCTATTTTGAAAAGGTTGATCCAAGACTATTCTAGAATGAGGAAATCTTTGTTTGTCAAACATTGTGTTCAATGTCATAATACCCTTAGTAAAAGTTTTGCCAATTGGCGTTCAATTCATCAACTTTCTTTTCAAATCCTCCAATTCCTTTTGAAACTTCTCAACATTTTCTTTGATCTCATGTTTGCGATGCTTCAAAGTCATGTTTTCCTTTTTCAAAACCATCATTTTTTTCTTCAAAGATTGCAATTTATCCTGCAATCTCTTGTTTTCATCAATAAGAGAATCATTTAATTTCTTTAACAAAGAATTTTTCTTACTAACTTTTCAGAATCTACCACAGGATCATCCGAGGCACCTTGAAGCTCTTCAAATGCATAAAAAATAGGGGCATTTACCTTTTTTCACAATTGTTACTAGTCATGAGACATGGGAAAAGACATTACAAGTGGCGTAAATATTGTAGGAGGCTCATTTGAATGTGATGACATTTTTTCTCGATCACTTGTTGCTTCAACAAGAGGCAATCGCTTTCTTTTGGACAAACGAAGGATCAGCTACACAAATTTGAACGAAGTAAAACGTGAGTGGAGATCAAAGTAAACCGCGAACTGGGAAAAGGTGATGAAAATTGAGGCCCTTGAGATGCATGTGTCTGGCTAACGAAGACCTGGGCCTTGCTTGAGCTTCTTTGAAAGAAACGGAGACCGGAAGGAAGGGAGGAAGATGTGAAGAAACGAAGGAAGAAGCCTTTTTTTTATTTTCTTTTCTTTTGATTTTAGGGTTTGTACCAACTTTTTTTTTTTGGGACAAAAGTACATATATTCTATTTGTCCAAAAACTCACATGGTTGCTGGCCCGCAGCATTTGGCCAACCAACGAGTACAGACTTTTATGTCAGACTGATTTAGCTACTTTAGATCATTATTTAAAATAATATTTATTCTATGCTATTTTTTTAATAAAACGACTCTACTTCACGTTTTTATTTAGAATTTTTTCGAATAAAAACTATCAAGCCGTTTCTATTAATTAAACAAAAAAACAAAAATGAGCCACCGGCATCAAAGCCATGGATTCGCTCCAGATATGTGCATGTAGAAGTAACAAGGTGGTGGGGGCGCCTGCCCGTCAAAATCAACTTGATCTTTCTTCTTTCCACAGCAAAGTCGCATGGAGCGAAGCTACCACGAAAGTGATGAGCAAATATCCCCTTTGGCTTTTGACAAAGCAACAAAGACAAAGAAAAAGGAAGGAAGAGGATATATCATCAACTCACATTGAATTCCGCGTAATTAGTGGGCTCAATTAACGTGAACGAAGTTCATACGTAACAAAATAAGCTAAACTCTAGGCACAGTGCCTACCACATCCAACGTCAGCGGCCACTTTACACTTTCGAAATGCCATTTTTTTGAAATGTACTTGCACTTTGATTTGACAGGGAATGACATTTCCAAGCAAATGAATTTCAAAAGAAAGCATCCAATGCAAAAGGCCCTACTACAGCGAAAGATCATTCGCTCCAAAATAATGGAAAATAAGCTATTGGCCTACCAATTAATAATTTCAATGCGTATTGCCTTTAGACAAGTTCTCATTTCTCTGGACATTTTACACTAGAACCAACTGCATTATTTTCGATTGAACAAACGCTAGATCTATTTTGATCCCAAGCTATGCAGGGAAAAGATATTTATTATCCAATTTGTAAGTAGAATGCTTAATGTATAGAAAATGTGGCCTACCAATTATTGATGGCGACACACTTGGGTCGTCACCCTTTTCTCAAATCAACACAAGTATCTACGTACATGCATGACAAATAAATCTTGTGTGGGAAATTACGAGCAATTTGGATTGCTTCATTCCCATTGTATGGAGATCTATCTCTAGTAAGCGAACCATGAAAGGGCATAGCGAAAAATCATGCGAATTTTGGCTACCAAGATACTAGCATGCAACAAATCACGAGCCGAGCTTGTTGAGCCCACCGGGCACCGCCTCCTCCTCTCCAATTTCTTTTCTCTTTCCTCTCATCTGCCTTGCCCGCAAAGCTGCAAATTAACGAAAAAGAAAGAGAATACCGACAAGATCCAATGGGGAACAAAATCTCATTGGTTGCGAACGCCATTTTCCTGGAAGCCACAGCCTAGCATTTTATTGGGGAGCCAAAGGAGAAGCTTACCTTCCATGATCGCAGTTCATCCTTCAGCACCTTCATTTTCCAAAATTACAAGAGAACATACCAGCACCTGCCTCGTTTTACCAAATTCTTATGGCTGCGGCTGCGGCTATGCCGTGACCTAAAAATTGGATTTGTAGATTAATGGATTATTATATTAATTAAATTTATTAGGGCTAGCCTTATCACCTAGAGAGAGTGAATATGTGATAATAAAGAATTGTTTAAAAATATCGCGGAATTAAAATAAAGAAGCTCAAAGTTTCATTTCTAGTCTAATCAAGCATACGCTCTCGGATGACTCAAAGTATAACCGTGCACAATTTAATTATCACAAATGAAGCACAAAGAGAATAAGGGATAGAGAATTTTGCGCATAAAATTTATAGTGGTACGACTTTGTTCAAATTTATGTCCACTTCTTTACGCCGACGCTAATTGACCGAATCCTACCAGTGGAATAGCTCGGAGGTCACAACACAATGATGATTCTTGAGTCGGTGGACTTCACATCTAATACTCTCACACTTGTATAAGAACCTCTAAATATTATAGTGTTTGGCTTAAGAATATATAAAGGACATTGAAGCTTTATTGAACTTTGGAATTGTAGATTCTAGACTCTCTCCAGAAAAATCACTCTCCAAGTTTTTCATTTGGACGAGATTGTACACAAAGGATCTTTTAGACATTGAGAAATAATAATTAAAAAAAAGAATTTTTCATTAGATCTGATCGTCCATACAATCGTGATTTGGCTTTTCAAAGATAGAATACTTCGTTTGATAAGCCATCTTCGTCTTCCATTTTATCGAACAAGGTGGGTCCTACGATGAAGGGCGGAGTTGATCACAAAACCCAGGAAGAGGATCCTGCTGAACTCTGAAGACGTCATTAGTGTTGGAGCATCAAGAATCATGGAGACTCGTTGGTAAACCTGAAAACAGGGTCGAGGACAAGAGTTCGTGAAGAAAGTTTCAGATTTTGTATGTGCAAGGAATACAAGAGAAGATGAGAAGCACATAAACATAGCATGGGGAAGGAGCAGGAAGGAAAAAGAATAAAAAACCAATAGAACAAATGGGCCTACGTTTAAGTCAGCGTTGTACAAGCATGTGAAAGGTGGAAAAGGCAAAGGGTAAAATGGTCAGAATACTATTGCAAGAGTGCGTGAGCCGAACAAGAAGCGAAAAAAGTGCGACCCTAATTTTATTGTCAATTAATTTCAAAATATCATACTTTTCCATATTGAAGATATATCCCCATCTCACAATCATTCAAATTTCTTTCGGACGGCTTTTCTAAACATTTAGGTCTTTTGCACACAAGTAATATATTTTTTTCTTTCCTTCCGATTGCGTTTCTTTTCACAGGCATACATGTGGTTTCAATTGTTCACAAATCTAATGACTTACGAAGTTATCAATCATGTGTAAAATATTGAGATACACGCGTGTGAGTTATGTTAGAGAAGCATCACATTAGATAAATCTAACACCTGGTGTTCATGCTTAAAGGGAAGATTATTGAGATACACGTATGAGTTGTGTTAAAGAAGTCACCCACCGGAAAATCAATGTTGTCTAAATTTTTTGAATGAAGGTGAGTTCAACCTGGATATGTTGATTAGCTTGGGCTTAGACTTTCTCTTGGCTATTGTTGACACCTAAATTTTGACCAACCTTTTAATCGTTTATTTTGCATAAAAAATCAGGAATTAAATTTTAGTTCCTACAAAAAATAATTAACTTAGTTTTCATATTTATTTTAGCATACATTGCATTCACATTTTTATCGGATCGACAGTAGATGGACTTAATTCAAGGTTTTGAACTTAATTGAATTATCCCAATTGATCTTGTGCCGAAATTTTTAAGGAATATGGGCTGATTTGAATTTAAATAAGTGTGATTAAGTCTTTCGGGCTTAATTGAAAAGGTCTTGCGATTCGGGTCTATTTCACAAAGAACCATAAGTTAAAGCCCCTAACTTGACCTAATTTTCCCTATATAAGCATCTTTATCCTTCACACACGGGGGGACTCAAAAATTTAGATTAAAAAAAAATCGCATGAGAAGAGAGAAAAAAAAGAGAATTCTTGCTTGTAGCTTTTTGTTGAGCACGACACAGGGAGCTTTTGGAGGAATTCCGGATCGCATCTTTCCATCTGTCCTTCACCGAAGCTTCACGACACGTCAATAATCATCGCTGCCTTATTGCTTCCCCATAGGCGATTGTGAGCTCTAAAGCAACACCAACAAACCTTCCATCGTCGACGTCCACATCAAGTCCTGACGATCCTCATCAAGAGGACTACCTTTGGGTCCTATTGCTGCACCCTTTGCCGCTGTCCTGCTGTTCCAGTTGACGTCCACCGCAGGGCTGGTTTGTGCATCGACGATATCCGTCGCCGGATGATCAGCGATCTGTCTGTGACGTGCTATCCTTGCTGCTCCCTCCGTTGGTTCTTGCGTCGAGCAACATACGCGCAAAGTCAAGTTTTTGTTCTTGACGTCATTGATCTACCACCAACTTGTGTGGTATAGTTTTATTAGTTTGGTTTTCGCAGGGTTGAGCCGTTACCAAAGCAGGATTAGAAAATTGCAGGAAAGAGACAAAAAGTCCATATCAAAGAATTTCCTCCACGCCACTTGATCTTGCCCAAAGCCATTGATTGCCCATCACAAGAGCCATCACTAAATTTTGCCGCAAGCCGACGTGATTTGCAAACCCCCCCCCTCCGGTGGAAATCTGTTCGTGGGAGCGACACCTTCGCCGAGCCAGTCCAAAGGTGCAAGTTTGATTCGCGAGATTTGATTCAAATTCAAATTAGGAAGGCAATATTCATAAGGTATATTTTCTTATCTTAAGGAATATTATCTTGCCTAGTTCGTATATATTTGCATATCTCGACACATATTGCAAATCTTGAATATATTGCAACAAAGTGGATATTTTTTTTTTAAATACAGGTTGATTAGGAAAATTTCCTTTCCTAGTCCGCAACTTGTCATACGATCAAGAACGTCCATCTTTAAGATTATTGATGGAATACTCGATAAGACAAGAATTGGGTTCAATCGTTAATCGTAAGATTACGAATTAAAGATTGACTCAAATATTCGCGAAATATTTCAAAACTTGATTGATATATCCACTTTCTTGATTGGCATTGATTGGCATATTCACTTTCCTAATTTGATTATGAATTGCTTGATTATCACATTTTTCGTAGAATATATCCGTTGCATGATGTAATCTTGAAAATTCTAAAAAAAATTGCATTCATCCATTTTCCATATTTGAAAATTGCATATCTTTTAAAAAATTGCATCATGTAGGAAATTACATATCTAATCTTTCTTATAGAATATTTAGATTAGATTGCATTTTAGGATAGAGTTGCATGTTTAAATAGAATTTTATGTTTAAAATAATTTATCTTTGATATATTAGGGTTTAGGTCAATTTAAACTCTAAAATGTGCAAGATAAATATTGTTTTGACATAATTCTACTTTAGGAAATAAATTCATCCGAAAATAAAAAAATTGATCTTTGCCGCATCATCCATGCCACATCGTCTTTGCCACGTCATCCATGCCACGTCATCCATGCTACGTAATCTTTGCTATGTCATCATTCTTGCCATGTCATATTAGTTTGCATTTTAGCTTAGACTTCATATAGAATTGCATATTTAGGTTTTAATTAATTTGCACGTAACTTAGTTAATTAAAATTTAGTCTTATTTCGTATATTTGCATGTCATTTAGCCTAGCTTTGCATTTAGACCATGACATTGCATCATTTAGGATAGATTTCATGCATTCATTTAAATATCGAAAATTAAAAGAAGAACTATCTTGCGTGGCGCATGCTCTCTTGATTATCTTGATTTCCGGATGTTTAATTAATTGATTGTGCACCTGCATGATGACCTTTGTTAGTGACTTAGGTCAAAATCAATTAATGTTGCATTCTCAAATGATTTTTCATGAAATAAAATGGTACCAAAAGGGCGTTAGAGTAATCTAGCGTAATCAAGTCCCCGAACTCTTAATCTCCGGTTCGTAGGAATAAAATAGTTCTCCCGCTATTTTATTTAGGTTTCTAATCGACCTACCGTAAATGATTAGTGGCGACTCCGAATTCAAAATACATTGCACGTTAATCAATTGAACCTTAAGTTGTGACTTGGTAGGACTGGGGAGAGTCCGAGTTAGGTTAGTTGAATAATTAACTCGATAATCCATTAATCTAAAAAACTCGATTTTTTAGGTCGCGACGACTGGCGACTCCACCGGGGATAGAACAACTTGATTTTTTTTTAAAAACAATTGATTAATTAATCAATTTAATTTTCGAAAAAAATTAAAACGAACCTTAGTGGACTTAGGCCGATAACTTCATGGAAAATTGCATTTTTGTTTGGCAATTGGACTCCGGGTAAGTCCTTAATCATGTGTTAAATGGTTTTGCGGATGGGAGTTATAAGGGGTGGAGTGTTTGGCTAACCTCTTGTTTTGTAGGTTTTGGTGTTTGGAAATTCCTTGTTTAATTATGCACTTTTTGAAGTGGTGATTGGATTTAATTGTTGCGCATGATTAATTACTTTAGCACTACACCACACACTACCCGTGGTCGCACCTGGGCCACTAGTTTTAGGATGGTATCGAGATTGGATCCTAATGTTCTCCGTGAGATCACGGTTGAAAGTTAGTCCGAATTCGATCCCGACCCTCTCTTCAAAAATGAGTTTCAAAAGTTAGAACCCACGCTCGGTAAGATTACCAAAATTGGGTTATAATTTTTAACTCGAGAAGCCGAAGTGAAATGACCCGGCTAATCCTGGTTATGTCGTAAGATTACGACTAATCTTGATTATGTGCGCGAGATTGTCGCCCGTCGTAAGTCTTTCACTTCAATTTGTTAGCCTTTAGGACAGTTAGAATATGGTTAACCTCACAATCCATGTGCATGTGATTGGCATTCTATTTTCCACAGGTAAAGTAAGGTCTCTAACTTTATCTCGTATTTATTATATTTTCGGTCGGTCCTTGATATATGCCAATCAAATTTTGAACTTAACATCATGGTCATTTTTTGAAAAAAATCAAACCGATGAGTCATTTTCAAAGAAAAGAGTGGAGAAAAATCCTTTTTAGAATTTTGTGGATCAATAGAAGATTTTATCACATCTTTCAATAGATAAAAGACTGTTCCTGATAAATTCACCCTTGGAAATTCATTGTGATAAAAGAAGTAAATGTTTCGGGAAATTTATCATATTTCTTCTGAAAAATTCACATTGTTTTTCCTAAGGAAAGTCTATCTTATTTTTGCGTAGAAAAGGAAAACAAAGTTGGACCGATTAAGAGAGTCATGGACTGGCCTCTCTTGAATAACATACTCATTGTTTCTTCCACTTTTTAAGGAAATCATGGGTCGCCTGTAGAGAGAATGGCAGATCAGTGGAGGCCACACTAAATAGAATATATGGCCAGAGAGCGGATTCTCATCAAGATTTTTCAAAAGAAAAAAAAAACGTGAGCAAGAGGACTAGAGATCCTGAGGGGTGGACGATCAAAGAAGGTGTGTTGCTCTTTGTTCTCATGAGGAAGGCCATCATCACTGGAGTCCTTCATCAACGTCATTGCTTAGGCGAATCACTTGAGGAGTTTTGAGCGACAACTAGTCTTTCCGTTGGCTGGTTTATATCCCAACGAAGTTGTGGCGTGGATGAAGAAACGCGAAGTCAGCCTCCACACCAAGCTCTCATCACCCGCCAGATTGTTTAATTGTCTTTTGCAGGTTCATTCGATGAAGTTCCCACCACGACCAGCCATGGTTTTGCCTCAATAAGTTGCACAATCCAGAGCCCTTCTTGTGCCGTAACACCGCAAGTTGTGCCGACGCCGCACCATCGCCGCCACCGCACCGTCGCCGCCGCCGTTGTTAACACGTCCCTGACCATTGCAAGGCCAATACGCACATCCACGACACCTCTTCGTCCTGACCAAGCCCTCGACTTTGCTGAGTATCGGATTCCAAGATTTTGGCGATTCACTCTCACAACATCAGTTTAATCTATACAAGAAAATACCAATAACAGGCGTGGACCGAGACAAATCGGGAAGCAATATTTTTTAGTCATTATAAGAATTACTTTTGTCTTTTTCCTTGATCTCATGCATAGGTCAAAGTGATCAACAAGTGTTGATGTGCTTGAAGAAAAACGTCTGCATCAGAACCGCCAAAGAGAATCGCAACAGAGGAAAAGACTTGATCGTGTCCTTATCATACTCATTCTGTCCGAGCCGTTGAGCAACCATAAGGCCCGATACGTCCACCGTTCTTGTTATCGGTGCTGAATCACCCATTGCACGTCGCCGGCCCCATCCGTAAACAAGATCAAATCGATTTGATATCGGTTCAAATTCGGAAAGCGACTATTTATTGGATAAGGAAATCATGGGCCACTTATAGCGAGAATTGCAGATCTGAGAAGTCAACCACAAGACGACGGCTTGTTGTCTACTAGTTTGGAGCTTCATCACCGTAACATTATCCAGTGAACCTAGTACGGTCCCAATGCTAGACAGGTTGCACAGAGATGAGTTACTCAAGCTTCATCCGACGATTCTCGAGCTAGACGACATGGCCACCCAATGTCCATTGCATTTGGGCTCTTCGACACCAAAATAGCACCCCCCAACGTGCTAGATTTTCTTCTTCTCAATCTACTTGGTTCTCAATGAAACCGCGTTCTCTCTTTCATTACTCTTTACTGCGGTGATAAAGGAGATTGAGCATCGAGGAGCCACCCTTGACCCAAGTGAACACTAACAGTAATAAAGGGACAAAGAAGGCTCAAAGCAAAAGGAGCCAAATTCAGCGACGTTCTGTGAATGAAGTGGCGAAAAAGTTCTGAAAGAGTATTTGCCTAGGAAATGACAAAGTGCTTGTGACGGCCTCCGTGATCCAACATCAACAACACCAAAAAATCCTTGTGGCAACTCCAGTGCTATTTGGAGGAGTCCCTGCATATTTGACCCACTGATGGTCAACTAACATGGCCTCCAAAGTGTTGTTCTTGGGGCCAAAATTTTATTCCTTGACCAAATTTTTTTCTTTTTCTCAAAGAATTTAGGAACATCCAAAGTTGACCTGCAGCTTCTGAGTCCTCATTGCCAGTCTGGTCATGAACATGAGTCTCCCACTGGGCAAGCTTGATCCACAGGGCAACACACGCTTCAAATTTGGCAAGCAAATCTACAAGATTAGGGGCAAGAGGCATGATTCTTAACTCCAAAGCTTGATCCACAAAGCAACACGCGCTTCAAATTTGGCAAGCAAATCTACAAGAATAGGGCAAGACGCATGATTCTTAACTCCAACTATGCATCATGTCCAATCGTTCCTCAGACAACTTCCTATATAAGTTTTGAGTTCCATAATTCACAATCAAGCCGATGTCCATGGCCGACTCCAGTTCATGGACCAACCGAGGCAAATCCATGCTTCGCCCTCGATCGATTCTTTGATCATGCCTTATCAATCGGCGAAAGACGGGACGAAACCGAGACGGCCCAATCTCAAGAGGAATATCTCTTACCCAACATGATCATTTTTTTTAAAATGACCCTCTATTTTTCTTCCTTGCAAGTGCCAAATTAGGAGGTATGCCTTCGATTGCTATGACAGAAGCAAACCGACAATTAGGGCATCTCTCACTTTGTTCTTTAAGACCCATTCATGCACATTTTTCTTGTCCAGGGTCAAGTGGAGAAGCGAGATCATTCGCTAAAGCTCGAAACCAAATCCTCGGCATTTATATACGAGTGGCAATCCATGATCCTCACAAAACTATGATCATCCGGTGTAACCCACATAGATAAAATGAGGCAACCCGATAGTGGACCTCGACTTTGAGAAGGAAGTATGTCTTCTCTATTTCATGCCATTTTCAAGATAACACTACTTGTTCTTGCGGGGGCAAGCGACCCAACTGTGACGATCAACAATATTAGTCAATCAAAGCTTCTCAAGTCTTTACTCGATTTATTATTCGGACACATTTTTTCTTGTGCAAGGGCAAAGTCATGGAGGAGTCACTCCTCGATTCAGGGACTAAACTCCACAACTTGTTTGACCCATTCACATATTCGGGGGCAACCCACAATCCCTCATTCCCCAAGAATTTTTCTCATGCTTGCCTATTTTTCGGGCAAATGCGTTTTGATAAAGCATGGCAAGTTGTTTGAGATTACTACATTTTGCATGATGCTCACCCATTGCATTGTTTATGTATGATTATTCTACATGTTCAATTTACCAACTCCGAATAGGGAGCATAAATTTCATAAATGCATCAAATGTACCGAATGGGGCATGACAGGATGACGAAAGGCAAGCCATTCCACACATGTTCCTCGTTTTAACCCCTAGTGAGTTGAATGGGGTAGCTAGGTTCCGCATTCCCAAGGTAAAGGGTTTTCTCGCGAAAGGTACGATCGCCGAAGTGAAAGAGGCATTCATTCTCCATCCTAAACACTACAGGTGACCATTGCAAGCCCCTTTGAGCGGAGATTTTATTTCCTTATCCCCGTCAAGAACCACTCTACATCGGGATCCTGAAGAAGGTAATTCCAGAGAATTGAGGTAAATGGTTAGAAATTTTCTTGCTCGGACTAACGTTAATCTTCGGGTATTTCTTTGCATTTATACTCGAACTTTAATTTAAGTGCCTTAGGATGACGAAGAGCATTCATTTCTCTATCCTATACACTATACCCTTTGCATAGCCCACTTGAGCCTACAAATTCATTTCTTAAACCATTGTTGGTGATCATTGCTCATTCCAAGACAAAGATGGCACCATCTCCAAGGAGCGAGAAGCGAAAGCTCAGCTGACGAGAGGATTCTTAAGTGAACTCATCTTGTATTTAAGATTTTTCATGTGATGTTTGGCATAATCTTTGTTTGTAAATTATCTTATTGTTGTGATTCCAAATCATGGGATTGTTAAAATCATAGGATTATGAAAATCAAATGCGGCCTAAAAGAAAAGGGCATGCTCTAAAAAAAAAAAAGAGAAGAAAATTGAGGGACAAAAAAAATTCGAAGAGAGAAAGAAAAAAAAAGAACAAGCTCTCTCTAATAAAAAAAGAAGGAAAAGTCGGGAGTCGGAGTAAGAAAAACAAAGGTTGATCCCATAAAAAATTTTGGGCATGAAAAAGCAAAGTGCCTATCAAAAGCAAGGCCAATGCCCATTCAAATTCTTGTTCATTTGAGAAGTACTTCTGAATTTTGAATGTACATTTTTGCATGTTAAGTTGTAAATTTCATGTACATGTTTGCATTGTGTCTTTTTTAAATCCCTGACGGAGATTGGTTGTGAAAAAGACTCCCTAGAAAAGTCGGTTTGCAAAGTACAATTCTCGGTAGAAAACTACCATCCATCATTCAATGACGGTATTCTTTCCCAAGACATTTCCAAAAGACCAAGATCGGTGACAAACAAAGGTGACCACCAACATCAAGCCTTTCCCCTACACGTTCCGAGCCAAAACGAGCCTTTTCGTTCCTCAATTCCTTATCCTAACCTACGTTACAACCCTTGAAAGTCTCTTCGATTAGGGCACTTAAGTTAACGTGGAGTTGAATGGTTTTAAGCATCGCTCGAAGAAATTCGAGCAAGATTATTTCTCTCTCATTTTGCGGGGTTCTTGACTTGTAAACCCAGGGCGGATGACGAAGAACTTCATTTCAACAAAGATTGACTCAATTGGAGTCTCCTTTGTAAACCTTTGACCTAGCCCTCATTACAATCCTAATCAAGACCTCCCGGATCGGCTCGATCGTATCAATTGCAAGATTACTCGGACCCTTGTCGAATGCGGTGATGGTAAGATTGAGTGATTTCTCTTAAATCCTCAGATCAGGATAAATAGCTTTTCTCGAGAGTGAGAGAAAGCCCTTTCGCACGAAGTTCCCCATTCATGTTGCATTTGAGGTGTTCATAATGTGATAATCTCTCCAAACAGAATTGGTAATGCAAACTTGACGGAATACTTATACATGAACCACATTATGAGTCATTGTATTTTTAAACATGCTAGACAGGAGCTAAGGAAATTGATAATGCCAGCTCAACCGAGCAATTGTGCATGATCTCATTGACCAATTTTAGCATGTATACTTGTATAGGTTACCTTTGACACTGTCCGACGGGTAATGCATTCTCGATATTCGAGCCACCTTCCAAGGTCTTGAAATTCATCCATGAATTGTTGAATGAACGAGCCGTGCCAGCGTGCGCCCACTAGGCAACCTCCGGGTATCCGACTTCTCTAATGAAGCTTGCTAATGCAACGAATTCATGAAATTATTGTGACAATTCAAGAGATTTCAGGTATGTCTTTTGATTGCATAGCAAAATCTTGCTTTACACCTACACTTGATCAGCTCATGTGGCATTCATTACACTGCTTTACATCTCCGCTGTTTTGCATCCGAGGAAAACCTCAAATAACAAACATGCATCGATATTCGACCCTTGTCGAGTGTAATGATAACCCCGAGTGATTCTTTTACCCGTATCAATGGTCGGGTTTCAAAACCTTTTTCATAAGAGTGAGTGAAAAGTCCTTTTTGAGTATAGTTTCTCATTCGATTTGATCAAATTTGTCAAAAGGATCGGATATATTTCTTTATTAGCAAATTCCCCAATGGAGCTTCGTAATGTAAACGAAAATTCAAGAATTTATGGACATATCATGTTGTGTTGATAGTTAACTATGTTCATCTCAAGTGATTAAGTAGGTATGATACGAGCAATCCGTCCCGTTCCTTGATTATTCGTTTGGAGAACCCGGGTAAGTTTTCTAAACCCCTTTTAAAATAACAACTCTTCCGATGATGATTGTTATGATTCAATTCAGGCAATATGCCCCTTTCGTACTTATCGATTCCATTCGGTGGTACTCCTCTCAAATATTGTTCAATTTAGGCAATATGCCTCTTTTGTCAGTCGTGAAGACATATGCACTGGCGATCTTGACGTTTTATCAAATCATAACGACGTAGCTCTTATGATCGGATCGCATAGACATATGCACTGGCGATCTCGATGTATTGTCAATTCATAACGACGTAGCTCTTATGAATTCAAACATCTTTAATCGACTCATAATGACACAGCTCTTATGATTTTCGGCTCTTTTATCAAATCATGATGACATAAGCACTCATGATTTTGATCCTTTACCAAGTCACAACGACGTAGCTCTTGTGGTTTTGGCTCATTTTAACCAAATCATAACGACGTAAGTCTTACGATTTTGGTCCCCTTTTGCCAAGTCATGATGACATATGCACTCATGATCTTGGTCTTTTTATCAAGTCACAACGACGTACGCTCTTGTGATCTTGACTATCCTTTTTTTTACTCACAACGACGTAGCTCTTGTGATATTGAAAAACATATTTTTCAAACTCTACATATATCTTCCCTTATTGATGGGGGGAAAACCTCTAATAACGATAAGGCCCCAATACCTCGAGGTCCTCTTGTGATCTTGGTCCTTTCGATTCACAACGACGTAGCTCTTGTGATCTCGAAACTTATTTCAATATTACACATATTTTGCGTCATGCCGCATTAGAGGACAACCTCTAGTAACGGATAAGGCTCCAGTACCTTGAAATCCCTCGCGTTTGCAAGAAGCTTGGAGATTAAGGGAATCATCAAGCATTATGAGATATTTGGTAAAACAAGTATTCTCGTATGCGATCCGTGTGCGATTTCTCTAATATGGAAAAGAGAGAAGTTTTAGCACACGTTATTTATAGTCTTGCATATCATGCATCATTGCATTAGAAAATGGGATTTAACTCCCACAAAAAAAATTATCATTCATTCACTTGCATTTACAAAATTTGGGTTTCAATTTTGGGTCTTTGAGCGTAACCTCTGCGAGCCTCCACTCAAAGAGGGCAATTGTTGACACCTAAATTTTGACCAACGCTTTTAATCGTTTATTTTGCATAAAAAATCGGGAATTAAATTTTAGTTCCTACAAAAAATAATTAACTTAGTTTTCATATTTATTTTAGCATACATTGCATTCACATTTTTATCGGATGACAGTAGATGGACTTAATTCAAGGTTTTGAACTTAATTGAATTATCTCGAATTGATCTTGTGCCGAAATTTTTAAGGAATATGGGCTGATTTGAATTTAAATAAGTGTGATTAAGTCTTTCGGGTTAATTGAAAAGGTCTTGCGATTCGAGATCTATTTCACAAAGAACCATAAGTTAAAGCCCCTAACTTGACCTAATTTTCCCTATATAAGCATCTTTATCCTTCACACACGGGGGACTCAAAAATTTAGATTAAAAAAAAATCGCATGAGAAGAGAGAAAAAAAGAGAATTCTTGCTTGTAGCTTTTTGTTGAGCACGACACAGGGAGCTTTTGGAGGAATTCCGGATCGCATCTTTCCATCTGTCCTTCACCGAAGCTTCACGACACGTCAATAATCATCGCTGCCTTATTGCTTCCCCATAGGCGATTGTGAGCTCTAAAGCAACACCAACAAACCTTCCATCGTCGACGTCCACATCAAGTCCTGACGATCCTCATCAAGAGGACTACCTTTGGGTCCTATTGCTGCACCCTTTGCCGCTGTCCTGCTGTTCCAGTTGACGTCCACCGCAGGGCTGGTTTGTGCATCGACGATATCCGTCGCCGGATGATCAGCGATCTGTCTGTGACGTGCTATCCTTGCTGCTCCCTCCGTTGGTTCTTGCGTCGAGCAACATACGCGCAAAGTCAAGTTTTTGTTCTTGACGTCATTGATCTACCACCAACTTGTGTGGTATAGTTTTATTAGTTTGGTTTTCGCAGGGTTGAGCCGTCACCAAAGCAGGATTAGAAAATTGCAGGAAAGAGACAAAAAGTCCATATCAAAGAATTTCCTCCACGCCACTTGATCTTGCCCAAAGCCATTGATTGCCCATCACAAGAGCCATCACTAAATTTTGCCGCAAGCCGACGTGATTTGCAAACCCCCCCTCCCCTCCGGTGGAAATCTGTTCGTGGGAGCGACACCTTCGCCGAGCCAGTCCAAAGGTGCAAGTTTGATTCGCGAGATTTGATTCAAATTCAAATTAGGAAGGCAATATTCATAAGGTATATTTTCTTATCTTAAGGAATATTATCTTGCCTAGTTCGTATATATTTGCATATCTCGACACATATTGCAAATCTTGAATATATTGCAACAAAGTGGATATTTTTTTTTAAAATACAGGTTGATTAGGAAAATTTCCTTTCCTAGTCCGCAACTTGTCATACGATCAAGAACGTCCATCTTTAAGATTATTGATGGAATACTCGATAAGACAAGAATTGGGTTCAATCGTTAATCGTAAGATTACGAATTAAAGATTGACTCAAATATTCGCAAAATATTTCAAAACTTGATTGATATATCCACTTTCTTGATTGGCATTGATTGGCATATTCACTTTCCTAATTTGATTATGAATTGCTTGATTATCACATTTTTCGTAGAATATATCCGTTGCATGATGTAATCTTGAAAATTCTAAAAAAATTTGCATTCATCCATTTTCCATATTTGAAAATTGCATATCTTTTAAAAAATTGCATCATGTAGGAAATTACATATCTAATCTTTCTTATAGAATATTTAGATTAGATTGCATTTTAGGATAGAGTTGCATGTTTAAATAGAATTTTATGTTTAAAATAATTTATCTTTGATATATTAGGGTTTAGGTCAATTTAAACTCTAAAATGTGCAAGATAAATATTGTTTTGACATAATTCTACTTTAGGAAATAAATTCATCCGAAAATAAAAAAATTGATCTTTGCCGCATCATCCATGCCACATCGTCTTTGCCACGTCATCCATGCCACGTCATCCATGCTACGTAATCTTTGCTATGTCATCATTCTTGCCATGTCATATTAGTTTGCATTTTAGCTTAGACTTCATATAGAATTGCATATTTAGGTTTTAATTAATTTGCACGTAACTTAGTTAATTAAAATTTAGTCTTATTTCGTATATTTGCATGTCATTTAGCCTAGCTTTGCATTTAGACCATGACATTGCATCATTTAGGATAGATTTCATGCATTCATTTAAATATCGAAAATTAAAAGAAGAACTATCTTGCGTGGCGCATGCTCTCTTGATTATCTTGATTTACGGATGTTTAATTAATTGATTGTGCACCCGCATGATGACCTTTGTTAGTGACTTAGGTCAAAATCAATTAATGTTGCATTCTCAAATGATTTTTCATGAAATAAAATGGTACCAAAAGGGCGTTAGAGTAATCTAGCGTAATCAAGTCCCCCGAACTCTTAATCTCTAGTTCGTAGGAATAAAATAGTTCTCCCGCTATTTTATTTAGGTTTCTAATCGACCTACCGTAAATGATTAGTGGCGACTCCGAATTCAAAATACATTGCACGTTAATCAATTGAACCTTAAGTTGTGACTTGGTAGGACCGGGAGAGTCCGAGTTAGGTTAGTTGAATAATTAACTCGATAATCCATTAATCTAAAAAAACTCGATTTTTAGGTCGCGACGACTATTTACTCATGTGAAGGTATCGGGACTCTACCGCGCTTTCCAATGGTAAAATGGGTATCACAAAATGCGCCGTAAAATCTTAAAGAAGAAGAAAGGAAACTGATATTTGTTAGTTTGGATTAGGACGTAGAAATCCCCACTGCACCGGCGCCACGAGGAAAACAAATAGTTAAAAGATTAGGCCAAAAGAAAAAAAAAGTGGTGGGGGCCGCCTGCCCGTCAAAATTAACCTTATCTTTCTTCTTTCCATAGCAAAGTCGCATGGAGTGAAGCTACCACGAAAGTGATGAGCAAATATCCCCTTTGGCTGTTGACAAAGCAACAAAGACAAAGAAACAGGAATGAAGAAGAGATATCATCAACTCACATTGAATTCCGCGTAATTAGTGGGCTCGATTAACGTGAACGAAATTCATACCTTAACATCGATTTTGATTAGTAACAAAATAAGCTAAACTCTAGGCGCAATGCCTGCCACATCCAATGTTAACGGACACTTTACACTTTACACTTTCGAAGTGCCATTTTTTATTAAAGTCCAAACGCGGATCTCCACTTTTGGACTAACTAATCTGAACGGAACGTGTTCTTTCACATCTTGACGAGCACTCGTCTAGAGCATCCATTTCTTTTGAAAAGTACTTACACTTTGATTTGACAGAGAATGACATTACTAAGCAAATTAATTCCAAAAGAAAGCAGCCAATGCAAAAGGCCCTACTACAACGAAAGATCATTCGCTTCAAAATAATAGAAAATAAGCTATTGACCTACCAATTAATAATTTCATTTCAATGTGTTTTCCCTTTAGACAAGTTCTCATTTCTCTGAACATTTTACTCTAGAACCAACCGCATTATTTTCGATTGAGCAAACGCTAGATCTATTTTGATCCCGAGCTATGCAGGGAAAAGGTATTTATTATCCAATTTGTAAGTAGAATGCTTAATGCATAGAAAATGTGACCTACCAATTATTGATGACGACATACTCGGGTCGTTACCCTTTTATCTATTCAACACAAGTATCTACCTACATGCATGACAAATAAATCTTGTGTGGGAAATTACGAACAATTTGGATTGCTTCATTCCCATTGTATAGAGATCTATCTCTAGTAAGCGAACCATGAAAGGGTATAGCAAAAAATCGATACGCGTGTGGTCTCATAGCCTATGTTTACCTCATAAAAAAACAATAATAGTGTAATAAAGGTTTATGGTATGGGGCTAGTAAAGGTTTGTTAATTTATATTGTGCGAATCACTATCTTCATATAAGTTATCCATAACATACCAATACCCGCCTCATCACTGGATATGTTGATGAGCTCGGGTTTGGACTCTCTCTTGGCTATTCATTTAGGTGAATGTATCGGACTTCTACTTGCGCTACGCAAACGTAAAATGGGTATCATAAAACGCGTCGTAAAATCTTAAAGAAGAAGAAGAAAGGAAACCGATATTTGTCGGTTTGGATTAGGATGTAGAAATCCCCATTGCACCGATGCGACGAGGAAAACAAATAGTTAAAAGATTAGGCCCAAAGAAAAAGAAACATAAACTTTAGTATCGACCGGTGTGACGAATTAGCAATTTTTCATATGATTAAATAATGATCGAGAAATCGGACAAAAAAAATGATCTAGAAAATAATGATCGAAAGGCTATTCAAAAGATCATCATGAAAATATGATCCAAGAGTAATTATTGCATAATATATTACGTGCTCACCAAAAGGCAATCAAGGATCATGCGAGGCCAACGAAGCTCGAGTAGGTGTTGGCGTTCCTGATTAGCTTACTTCACCATGATCAAGATCACACTTGTCATGACACTCGTCGGCTGCGTTTGCTCATCGTTCTTGGAGCTGCGGTAACCCTTGCTCTCCGGCGGCGGAGCTCAAGCTGAGCTTGTTGAGCTCGACAAGCCCCACTACCGCCTTCTCTGCAATTCTCTCATCCCTCTCTCATCTGCTTTGCCCATTAACACAACCTCTTTTCCTTAATGATCCGTTGTTATTTTCTCATATGCTTTTTATCCTATTTTCCATAGAGAGTACTATTGCAACCTAAAGGCGGTATGACAAATCGTATTTTCGTTCCCTACAATTACATTAGTTATAGATTTGGGTGAGACAAGAATTCAATTTTTCGTGCTTAGTAGGAATTCACTTTTTGAAGCAAAAGCTCGTGAGGGCTAGCAATTGATATATCTTTCGCGTAGTTGTGTACTGTTATTTATGCAATTTGCAAAAAAAAAAAAAACTCATTGGTTGCGAACGACATGTCCTATAAGCCACAGCGAAGTGGACTATTGGGGAGCCAATGGAGTAGCTTATTTTTTTTAATGATATGAGTTACTGTATTTTCCACATAGGCTAAAAAAAAAAGACGGCTTAGAGATTTTTCTCTTTTTTATTTTTTGCTAAAAAGGCATAAAAAATCCTAAATTATGCTGATCGTAACATATTCACCATATACATTTTTAGCGACACAAAAAATCTTAAATTTATAGACGTGTGCTTGGGATAAATGTGTTATAGAGGTACAATTTTGGGATTTTTGAGGTCAATAAAAAAAAATTAGAATGAATATGTCACACGTGTATAAATTTAGGATTTTTGATGTTACGAAAAATTTGAAATAAATATTTCACATATATATAAGTTTGAAATTTTTAGCGTAAAAAAATAATTTAAATTAAATATGTCACAGTGACATAATCTATAATTTTTAGCGATTGTTTCCCAATCTTTTTAGATGAGAATTCAATATCCACGCCTTTCCTTTGAGGGGGGCCCAATTAAGGACAGAAGATGAGAGCAAAGAAGACTTCGGTATCTGTGAAAACGTGTGAACAAATAAAAGTCTTCTCCTTTTGTTAGAATCCAATGTCGACGTCGGACCGTCGAGCCGAAGCTGGTGGGGGCCTCTGGAAAGAAGTAAAGACGAGTGGACGACATTTATGTTTGACTTGAGTCCATTTTGGCTTTTAGCTTCTCCCATGGAACACGGCATTCTTACTGACTGATTGGATTGGATCATCAAAGCGCCTCGTTCCCAGTTTTCAACACTTCTCATAAACGCTTTCTTTTCGGGAAAAAAAAGAAGGAGAGGGAGAAACCTTTGATAAAAAAAAAATACTCTTGATTTTTAGCAAAGTATGATTGAGCGAGTAAATGGGCAAACAGAAGTATGAGCGCCTACACAAATAGGTTGAAATCTCAGTTGCCTGCTGCAGAACGTTAGTGAAAACTTGCGCTGTCATCCCGAACAAGTAGGAGGAGATTGGATCACCCTGGTCTTAATCCATTCTGTCCTCTAAAAAAAGCCAACCGGCTTTCCACTAGCAATTATAGAGGAGTAAACAAGGAGTAGTAATGCATCTTTCCGCCTAAGTCAAGAACGCAGTGGGAAGACCAATTGCAATCAACAGACTCCACAAATAACAAGAAGATGGAACACAAATAACTTTTATCCTTCTCTCTTTCTTATGGGGTCTTAGGACTCATATCAAGGTTGCTCTATTTACTTCACGAAAAATAAGCTATTTGAAAAATATTTTTCTAAAATCGATTGCTATATCATTTAGAAAAATTAGTGAACGAAAAAATATTTTCATCGTTGATGACAGTTTATGCCTAACTACTTTCATATGGATGAAAAAAATTCATTTATTCATTTTTTAAGTGACATAAGCGATTATTTTTTAAAAAATATTTTTCAAATCGCTCGTTTTCTATGAAACAAATGGATTAGTCCCAGATTTTTTTCCACAGGAGTCTCTAGCGCGCATTTAGTACTATTCAAATAGCTTCTTGATGTAAGTCTCTTGACACAAATAAAGAAGTTCTTTAAATCTATCTCCGACGATCTTGACACCAAGCACATAGCTAGCTTCACTCATGTAGTTCATGCCTGTGGTGCGTGGAAAGTCGAGCTTGGTGCTTTGTTCAGCTTTATCAATTGAACATCCTTTGTCCTAAGTTATAGAACTTTTTTGATAATTTTCTCATCTACATTTTCTCGTTTTTAGATTCGTGGCCTTTCATTACTCAATCCAAAGCCACATTCATGCACTTTTTTGCTCAAGTATTAAACCGAGGAGCATTTTTTTTTATCGCTTTCCAATTATTTAAACTAACTTCAAAGTGATTGAGATCCAAGAAGTCACTTAATAGTTTGGCGCTGATATTGGTTCCAGACCTCTCTGGTCGAGCTTTGGGAGATAATTGTAGAATTTCTCACAATCGGATTTTACAGTGAAAAAATACTCTTGATTTTTAGCAAAGCATGAGTGAGCGAGTAAATGGGCAAACAGAAGTATGAGTGCCTAAACTTGAATTTCTTTTGCACAGGTTGAAATCTCAGTTAATTATCCTCTGCTGCAGTATGTTAGTGAAAACTTGCACTGTCATCCGAAACAAATAGGAGGAGGAAGGATCACATGGTCTTAATTAATCCATTCTGCACACTAAAAAGGCCGACAAGCTCCCCACTAAAAATTAGGAGGAGAAGTGATGCATCTTTCCGCCAAACTCAAGAATACAGTGGGAACACCAATTGGAGTCAAAAGAAAAAAATAGCTTTTAACCTTCATAAGTGAAGAAAGTAGTGGGAATATCATCTCATCTGTTTGTTTCTGCTCCGAAATCAAGAAGGAGGTTCATGCATGTGGTGCGTGGAAAGTAGAGCGTGGCTGCATTGTTCAGCTTTATCAGTGGAACAGCCTTTGTCCTAACATGACTTTGGGAGAATGTGATGTGGTACTCCGGCAAAATCACAAAAGCTTGTAAAAAAATTGTCTGATAAAATAAAGGAGAGAAGAAAATCTGGCTTGTAAAGGGTGGGAAATTTACCTAACACGCCAAAGCGTAAAGCTAGAATTGACGATATTCCTATGTGCCATTTTATTGTGTGGTTCATATTCCTCGTCTCAACGACAAGAAAGCACGTGAGTTCTGTTTCATATTGAGCGGGCTGGGATCCAAAAGAACCGCCCCAATGAAAGTCTCAAGAGAGCAGTGCCCTTTGGAAATTAGAAGGCTTTTATTATTTAAGTCCATAATTTTTTATTGTTAATTTAGATTTGAGATTATGAATAATTATTATTATATTTTTTTTTTTTTACTGTAACGAGAGATGTAAGGTGTTAATTATAGTAGAATTCTTTATTAGATATAATTCTAATTTAAAAGTGAATCAAGATAAAATTTTCGGTAACAGTAACATAATCTATAAATTTTAGTGATTGTTTCCCTTTCTTTTTACACAAGAATTCAATATCCACGCCTTTCCATTGAGGGGGGCCCAATTAAGGACACAAGATGACAGCAAAAGAAGACTTCGGTATCTGTGAAATCGCGTGAACAAATAAAAGTCTTCTCCTTTTGTTAGAATCCAATGTCGATGTCGGAGCGTTGAGCTAAAGTTGGTGGGGGCCTCTGGAAAGAAGTAAAGACACGAGTGGACGACATTGATGTTTGACTTGAGTCAATTTTGGCTTTTAGCTTCACCAAGGAACACGGCATTATTATTGACTGATTGGATTGGATCATCAAGCGATACCTTTTCAACACTTCTCATAAAGGATTTCTTTTCGGAAAAAAAAAAAGTCCTATAAAATTTGTCATTTATGAAATATAAAGAAAATGGAAAAAGAATGCATGTGCCTCTCTGCACTTGACGCGAAAATATTCCCATTTTAAAAGGCGCACCTGGTTAGCCACCGCGAATATTTCCATTTTTCAAGAATAGTGATAAAATGAAGGAGAGAATAACTTTTTTCGAAACTGGCGTGCGAAAGGACATGGATCAATACAGCCAAAGTGAACGTAAATATTCATGAGCGACCGATAAGAGCAAAGATTTCACATCTCCAAGCAAAGTGAAATGGCTTTCTTGTTAGTAACCAATCATACAAATCACAGACACATGTTCAAATGCCCTGTATAACGTGTTTAACTCGCGTAAACACCTAGGTTCTCTCGCCTAGCCATGCCAAAGTCATCGCTCCTTATCACTCCGTATTTCGTCCAAACTTGGATCGAGCTAACTTTGCTCCGACACCACTTAAACGGGGATGTCACGACCCGAACCCCGCCACCGTCGACATCCCACTCGGCCACGACAATGTACAGGTTTCCAAATCCAAAGGCCAACAAATACAATACTTGCGGAAGCGAAAACAATTCCCCGTACGAAAACCCATTAACATCACGATAACTTGGGACGGTAAAACAAACTTATGTACATATATACATAATTGTCACAACCTTCAAACATAGGGCTTTAGAGGCCACTATACAAGCTTGTGACCACTTATAACAAAAAATTATGTGATCGAAGCCCGCTATGCTTCCAAAAGAAAATACTCTACAAAAGCTCAAGAGACCAACTACCCTAGGCCTCGTCCTTGCTATCCGGTACTATATCATCTCTACGCCTCCAACTCATCCTTGTCAAGCTCGGGTGATTGCTCCGCATCCGATAGCTCTACAACCTCCCCATCTTTTCTTGGTACCATGATCTCAGGGGGGAATACCGAATCTCCCGGGCGGATCATTCATTTCCCTGGTTCACATTTACCCCATGAGCAAGAGTAGCATGTGAGTAGCAACAACGGCCTCGGCGGCTTGGGCAATAGCCGCAGCTCGTTCTTGAGTCTACCTACCCATTAGATTTTCAATCTCCTCTAGAGCTCTAAGGACTCCATCCACTCTAGGATCTTCCCTAACTGTAGTTCTTGAGCTAGAAGCTCCCTTAGAACCTCTTTTGAACCTCTACCTCTGGAACCTCTACCTCTGCTTGTCTATCTCCATTACTTTTCATAACACCTGAATCAACATAATTCCACCAAGGAATTAGAAATCTACACCACCTACTCGAGTCCAGCCAGTTCACACCGCTTACCACAACAATTAGCACGTTTCGACTAAATGATTTAACAACAACAACATCAAACATTGAACAATCGGCACGGAAGTAACCAATCATACAAATCACAGGCGCATGTTCAAATGCCCTGCATAACGCGTTTAACTCGCGTAAACACCTATGTTCTCTCGGTCTAGCTATCCCAAAGTCATCGCTCCTTATCACTCCGTATTTTGTTCAAACTTGGATCGAGCTAACCTTACTCGATACCACTTAAACAGGGATGTCACGACCCGAACCCTGCGAGCCGTCGACATCCCACCCGGCCACGACAGTGTACGATTCTCCGGGGATCCAAAGGCCAATAAATACAACACTTGCGGAAGCGAAACAATTCGCCGTACTGAAACCCATTAACATCATGATGACTTGGGACGGTAAAACAAACTTATGTACATATATACATAATTATCACAACCTTCAAACCTAGGGCTTTAGAGGCCAATGTACAAGCTTGTGACCATTTATAACAAAAAATTATGTGGTCGAAGCCCGCTATGCTTCAAAAAAAAAAAATACTCTACAAAAGCTCAAGAGGCCAACTACCCTAGGCCTCGTCCTTGCTATCCAAGTACTATATCATCTCTCGCCTCCAACTCATTCTCGTCAAGCTCGGGTGGGTGTTTCGCATCCGATGGCTCTACAACCTCCCCATCTTCTCTTGGTACCATGACCTCGGGGAATATCGAATCTCCCGGGCGGATCATTCATTGTTGAGGCGGAGTGTCTAAAAAATAAGAGCCCACGACGGGGTGAGATAAAATCTTAGTAAGAAAGCCCCTAACCCTAGGTTAGGGCTCTAGTGCCTCCGAGACACGTCCTAAGCGAGCAATTTCCAACAAATCCTCCAACAATAGGAAAAAATTCCACAATTAAATTCCCGAATATTCCATTCTTTCTCCAAAAATTGCCACACCTTCAAAAAATATTTCACGTTACCCCCATATTAATATTTCACGTCTCGGACCGGAATAAAAATATTCCACGTTGCTCCAAAGCCCGCGTTCCACGCCTCAAGCTATCATATAAAATTTCACGTTGGTCCAGGGCCCGCGTTTAATGCATCGGGCTATATTATAACCGGACAGACTCGCGTAATAATGCTTCAAGCCATTATAAATATTCCACGTTGATCCGAGCCCACGTTTAACGCATCGGGCTATCATATAAAAATTTCACATTGGTCCAGAGCCCGCGTTTAACGCATCGGGCTATATTATAACTTGACGGACCCACGTAATAACGCATCGGTCACTATAACCCTCGTAATAACGCATCGGGTTAAATATCCAGCATTTAAAGCATCGGGATAAAATAGTATGCCGAATCCCGCGTTTAACGCCTCGGGGTAATATAATAATAACAAGGCCCGCGTCATAACGCCTCGGGCAATTTATGGTCTTACAAAATACGAACCCCGCGTCATTACGCCTCGGGGTAAAATCCCACACTTCCTCTCAATTAATCCACATAAAGACCATATACCATAATAATTCCTTGATCGCTCATTCGATACCACACGATCACTTAAATCCTTCCAATCGATCAATCTTCACCGCGTGATCTTGCTAAATTTCCTAATTAGCGGATCGAGATCATCCGGTCTCACCAATTCCCTCTCACGAAAGATCGGAACCACATGATCTTCTCAATTTTTCTCAATTGCCCAATCGATACCACTCGATTAAATTGTACTTGACGAGATACTCGATCGGAACCACGTGATTCACTCACGTTAGAGAATTAATAAATCGGGACCACCCGATAAAGTCACAATAGACCATTGGCCAATCGGGCCACACAAAAATTAATCTACGTCACACGATCGAAATTATACTAATATAGTAATTAATAATTACCGTACGATCGGAATTCCATTAACGTACAATTAATATGTACCATAGAAATAAACTATAGTAACGTAGCAATTAATCCGAGCCGTCCGATGAAAATATCATCACGTGCGATTATTTTCCACCACTCGATTAATCTTCACTAAGCGGGAAATAATCTTGGCCGTCCGATCAAGCTTCCTCAACAAGATTCATCCTAGGCCGTTGGATTAAAGCAAGATAAGCTAGATCAAATCATAGCCATCCAATACTAATCACGCAAATTCACTATTCATTCAAGAACATCATCTTTTCTCTCTCCTCTCATTCTCGGCCAAGGCATGAAAATGGGCAAAAACTACCAATTTTCCACCCAAATCTACTCAATCTCAAGTCTATTAGCACCCTAGATACCTAATCTAAGGTTAGGAACCAACTTACTTCAAGATTGAGCAAGTTTTCCGGCGAAACGTCGCGAGAAAATTCTGGATCTACGGCGGCTCCGGCGGTCCTTGCTTGGCCGGTTTTGTCCCACAAAAATCCAGCGATTCCGGGCGACTCACGACGGTGATTGAGCTCACGGCGGTTCAAGGCGACACCGGTGGAAGCTTGGAAAATTTTTGGTGAGGGTGAGAGAGAGCTATGGAGTTCGGCCAAGAGAGAGAGAGGGGGTGAGGTAAAGAGAGAAAGTAGTCTTGAAATTTTAATGAAGAAGAAGACCAAAATATTAATTAATAAAAGGTTGGATAATATTATGGCTAGACCAAGAAGACTAGTCAAATTCGGCCATGAGGTAAATTGACCAAAATACCCCTCGGCCAAAGTCAAAAATTGGATATTTTCCAAGGGCAAATGGGTCTTTTCCCATATCCAGATCCAAATTTTTTTTTTTTAACCTTTTGGGGCGAACCACGAAGTAATTGTACTTTGGATGAGGAAACGTCTAAAATTTAAATATTGGAACCCCCGAAGGTTCAACGTCAAATTCGAAGCTCGATTCGCGATCAATCTCGATCAATTGAAATTTCAACGTATCTCAAACTAACGAGCGGCTTTTAGGAGTTACGCGTATCGACCCGTGATTAATATTACGTTTAAGAATTACTTGAGCCCTGGCGACTTTGGTTGTCATTTAATTGCGAGGTCAATCACTAGTCCCGATGGACACGACTGTTAGAAATAATTTAGGGACGTTCGGAACCCATACGAGGTCAAACGGAATCACCCGTGATCCAAGCGTAGGGTATTATCCAAATTATTTTTTAATCATTCTAGGATCGACTTATATTGGTCTAAAATATTCCCTCGATAATTTTCATGGCCAAAGAGTCAATCCATGATCAAGTTCTTAGATCCACGTACTTGAATTCCTAGCTAGCCATTCCCATTTGGTTAGTCTGTTCAAGAGGAATCAATTCAGTGAGAATTAGCTGAAATACATCAACGAGACCTTTCATTTATTCAAAACTTCGAAAAAGGGTCGGAATACGGGATGTCATATGCAGTCTATGAAACATATACCTAAAGTTATAAGCTCAGATGGCTGCAATTGAGTGTATAAGACTAAAAGGACTCAAAAGGAAAGATTGAGAAGTTTAAAACCAAACCGATAACCAAAGGTTTCATTCGGAGAGAAGAAGTAGATTGTAAAGTAAATATTACTCAAATCTCTTCTAAAGATTCTTTCGGAGTGATTATGACGTTAATGAATCATTATGATATAGAGCTTTACCATATTGATATTAAAACTTCTTTTACGAATGGAAACATTGATAAAAAAAAAAGTCTATATGATATAACTCGAAAGTTTGCAAAATAAGCTTGTGTATAGACTGAAAAGTCTGTTTATGGTCTCAAGTAAGCTTTTATACAATGGTGCTTGAAAAGTTTCATAGGATTGTCACTTCATTTGGTTATGTCGGGAATAAAGTGGAACAATGAACGTATTGCAAGGTCGGGGGAGGAAATTTATTTTCCTCGTGTTTTATGTAGACAATATCTTGCTTGAGAGCAATTTTCTTGGATTTCTACACAAGATGCAACGGATGTTATCAAAGCATTTTAACATGATTGACCTTAGTAAGGCATATCTTTTCATAAGCATTGAGATCCATGTGAATCATTCTTGATGGGTTTATTTTAGAGGTCATATATTGATTGGAAATATCTACTATTTATTTCAAGTCAAGAATTGCTCATTAAGGAAAATAAATTGAATTTGTCACTTTGTGTTCTCATACGGATATTAAGGAAAGATTGCACCCCTGTGCTAGTGTACTTTGAAGCATCCCGTATGCTCAAGTTTGCACCAGACCAGATTTTACTTTTTCCATGAGACTTCTAGGCGGATGTTGGTCAAATCCAAGTCACGATCACTTGGGTTACTATTAAGGAAATTTTAAGGTACTTAAAGAGGACAAAGGACTATATGCTAATTTATAGACATATTCGGGACTACGACTAGTAGTCTATTTGGATTTAGACCTTGGTAGATGTTAGGATGACGTGAAGTTGACAACTAGATATATTTGAACGTTAATGGGAGGTGTAGTATTATGGAAAAGTGAAAAACAGAGATATATATATTTATCATTCTTTATCAAGTAAGCAGAGTTTATAGCATTTTTTTCGAAGCTACTTAAGCTATTTGGCTCGTAATATATATCATTCTTTATCAAGTAAGCGAGCTTATAGCATTTTGCGATGCTACTTAGGCTATTTGGCTCCGTAATCTCATTAGGGAGTTGACCCCATTTGACTTTGTTAATAGGCCCATACGGTTATGTTGTGACAGTAATTGTATAGTGTTACTTATTACAATAATAGAGGTCTCAAGAGGTCTAAATATATAGAGGTCAAAATTATGACCATAAGGAATTTGTGCATGATGGTGACATTGCCATAGAGTATATTTTCACGAGATAATATGGTCGCAGACCCACTAACTAAAGGCCTTCACCCTTGTGTATTTGAACGACATGTTATAAGCATGGGTTTAGAAGAGCCATGGGATGTTGTTCCGACATGTCATTTGTTGGGCTTAAAAGCATCATGTGATGCTATTTTTTAGTGGGAGATGTTTTGTGATTGCTCTAATAAAGTTTACATTATGTTTATTACTTTTTGTAACATTTAGACAAGTACTCTTCTACATTAAAAAAAAAGTGATTATGAATGTATTGTTTTCATATTGAATACATATCTGTTCAAAATCTCAAGGCATTGTGTAAACCTTGAGTGATGGCCGAGGTATTTATTTTTTGCCATAAACATATGTCTTGTTACACATAAAATATAATATAAAAGTAAGACATATGTTGATTCATTAAAATCATAAGGATGTTCTCTTGTGGCACATCGGAGTTTCATAACACTTAAGGAGAGAGAATGGTGGCCCGAAAGGGGATGACACATAAAGTATCTCAATTATATGAGGTGTTATTTGTTTGCCACACTTGCCACATTGAACCCACATCGATAAAGTTAAAAGTACTTGTGACTTTGGATGTCTCCGTATCTTTTGATGCGTTTTTGGCATGATTCAGTGTTTGAGACATTATGGGAATGGATTGACTATTAAAAATTATCTCTAGACTAATATAAAGATGCGCATATACGGTGCAATTTTAATTTATATAGCCCAAGTGGAAGAACGTAAGAGCTTTTCTAATGTAGGCTAAATTAATTACTATTGTAATTAATTAATTGATCCAATAAAGGAAAGATATCAAGTTTCTTAATTAATCTAATGTGAGGCTAGATAGTGCGGGCCGGTTAAACCTTATCCATAATGATAAGGTCAAGTTATGAACTCTATAAATAGAGCACGCTCCTCCTCTAAACTCCAATGCTCACATAACCTCACATAAAGAGTCGTCACAAAACGCGATATGTGAGGGGTAGTCTTATCGAAGTCGGTGATTCAAGAGGGCTATAGAGGAGAAGCTTGTGAATATCAATTCATTAGAATTCCGCATCAAGAATGACGGATCCCAAACAAGGTATGTAAATTCCTCTACTTTAATATTGTGATTCGTATATCTAAACGTGGTAAACTTGGAGTGTTGTTTAAAGTTATAATCACCGCTTACACTTCATGCATCTGGTGTGACATAGCAGAAAGTTTTTAGTTAAATAAATTACAACTTCAAGTAGAATCAATCGAAATTATTAATTTGATACTTTGAAGTGTAATCAAACTCGTATAAGAAATGAATTTTTTGCATAGAATAATTCTTCAGTGTAGCAAATTCGCTTGGCCCTTCCAAAAAGTAAGAAACCCAACGAAGGAGATTTCATAACTCCCTAGCTCGCCCAACTCTAATTTGAATTACTTACGATGGTGTATTTGATCTTTTTTTAATCTATCAATTTTCATACTAAGCTACGACTTTTATTTAGCTTACTTACCAACTTTTTCTGTACAATTAAGGCACAAACTAATTTTGCATTATTAACTCTTACTTCAGTTAGTTATCACCGTTTGTTCATTTAAATTGCGAACTTATTCTCATAAAATTCCCATATTTTATACCAACAGCTTAAATTGAATAACTGTTACACAAATTGCTAACATTATTGGTAACTTACCAACTTTAGTTCACATTAAGTAACCCAATAGAGTTGCTAGTAAATTAATGAAAACATAAACGTTGGTAACAAATTGAACTAATAGTTGATTACATAAAACTAGTCGATAACTTAATTGGAGACAAATTGATAAACCCTTTGAATAAAGTTGATAATGCTATAGAAGAGTTGGTAAAACACAAGGCATAATAAACTTCCTAAGTAACTCAAATTAAAGTAGGCGGCCCAAAACTATTCGTAACTTAATCAAGAAAAACTCAACAAGTTATTCGATAAAGGTCGGTAATCTTACAAAATTGTTAAACTTAGATTTCCTTTGTTTTGTGGAAAATGAATAATTTGAAAAATATTTTCCTAACAATCGCTCGTATCACTTACGAAAATAAATAATGAAAAATATTTTCATCATCCACAAAATGTTTTAGACATAAGTTGTATTTTACATTGACTAATTATTTTAAGTGATATGGATAATCACTCTTTGGAAAATGATTTATTTTTCATACTACAAATGGGGCCTTAACGCGCTACTAAGAAACACAGAAAAGTTTGTAAATGATAAGAACAGTCGGCAAATTAAACAAATAAATAAACGTTGGTAGCTTATTCAAATGAGAATAGGAAAATAAATTGTAATTAGTTATTTATGTGAAGAGATGGAAGAAGCTCTCTGTGACGCTGGTAGCTTGTTCGGGTAGGATTTGAATGTCCGGTAAGTAGTAATTGATGTGATGCCCTTTGGGTGTTGTTGTTCTGCTAGATTTTGTGTTCAGCTAAAAAGAGGTGGCCGTCTATGCTAATTTGCTTTGAAGCCATCTCGGTTTAGTAAAAGCAAGTCCAATTAAAATAACGGAGGTCCTTTATAAGCTTTGCTAAGTAAAATAATGATTAGTTGACTAAAGTGCTAACTTCCAAAGTCGTGCACATGTATTCTCGATATCCATGTTCATAATAGCTGTTTTTCAAAGATGGATAGCGCAACTAATTAATATATTCCTTTTGTTTTCTAAAAACTAATGCATCAGCTAAAGAGCGAATCTTTTTCATTTCCAGGACGCGCTTTTGGATTTATTAATTAAATAAATATAATCTGATAAAAAAATTAAATAAATATAAAACATCACAAACAAATACAGTTGCTAGCCATCATTTACACTGGCAATGGAAATAATTTTAATAGAGTGAATCTCATGGATCTATCTAGCAGAGTTCACTTCCTAACGAATCAAATTCCGAAAATTGCTTGACAAATTAAAGGTTGTATACTCGGAAGCCTCGTACAAAGGCAGGTTTACAGTGGGGCCAACATTCTTTTACAAATAAGGTGCCCTCTTTTACAAAGAAATGTTCCCATAGAATTGATATTTCGAGAATTTGGTTGCGACACAAGAGGGATTCTGTAAGTACTGGTGGTGTACATTATTACCGAAGACAATGAGGTGTCCTATTTATGGAGGGAAAAAAAATTTAAACAAGCTATTTAACATGACAAACGGCTTGAAATTCGACTGTTGAGATTTTTGGGTGTCTGGTTAAAAGTACTCAAAGATCCACTTGATTAGGTAGACAAATCCAAATTGAAAACTGTAGGAGTCGGGTTGTCAGAGGTAAACTCATGGGGTAGCCTGTTCTGTGTTTTAGGGCAAGGACAGTCTTTTTTCACTCTTTGAAATCCAGCAAAAAATGCTTAGCTACAGCAAATATAGTTCCAAATGAAAAACCACATATATGAATGAGTTTTACAATCATCAAAATTAGATTAGGGTCGACATAGACCTGGTTTTGGAATTCTTGAGGATAGTTGTGAATATTTTTTTCATGTGAATATAAGGTGCATTAGTTTTCTTTAGGAATTGTGCATGATTTGAGTTACATAAATCCATCATTAGAGGCACAAGGAGATATGAAATTGTGAATGGTGATGTTGAATGCTTTGAAGTGCAAGGACCGTCACCATTCCAAATGGCTTGTTTTTCTTAGGATTCGGCATAGAATCATAACAAAGTAAAGCATAGCGAGCAAGAGAAATTGAGGCACTAGATTTTTATCATCATTCACCATTAAACTAGGGTTACGTTCGGCGGAGGATTTCATTATAATTAACACATCGCACCTTTTGTTACATCACTCAAATTACAAGCGAAAAAAAAGTATATATAGTGAATTATTCACGGCCAAACCCAAATTAATAATGAAAAAATATAGGTTCAAAATATAAAAGGCTCTCCGATATCTGAGAAACTTGCCTCCTTGAGAGCCTCACCGGAGTTGGCTCCCTTGGACTCCGCCCTCTTAGCATGAATCGGGACTCACTTGCTTTCTTGTCGAATGAGAGTATAAATCATTTTAATTTTTAATTTTTCACTAATTATTATTCGGCCTTTTTTTCTTTTGTTTTTTTTTCTTTTTGGTCTTAACAATAGAAAAAGAAACTCCCGTGACCTCAGGACATAAAAGAAAAGAAGCAATTAAAGAAAGTGCAGAGAAGGAGGGGACGGCGATGTAAAGGGAGCAGGGGAGGCCGGTCGAATGGGACGTCTCCATCCTGTAATATTACTAAAAAAGAAAAGTTTCGCACGCAAATTTTCAACGCTTTTAGGTGCGCAAAGTAATATTACTAAAAAAAAAAAAAAAAAAATATGACTAACATTCTTTGTTGACCAGAAAGGAAAGTCATGGCATCCCGGCATACAGAATAAAGCGAGACCATCCAATGGTGAGCTAACTACTTCAAACAAAGTACCAAATAATCTTCGGCAACTCATTGCTCATTGTTAACCTCCTTTCTTCATTGATTCTAATGGCTTCTTCTTCCTCTGAGCCCAGAAACGGTTACCGCGTCTTCCTGAGTTTCGGAGACTTGAACGTATACAATCACTTCGTCAGTCACCTCTGCGCTGCTCTAGACGAAGTAGGAATAAACAATTACAAGGTCGATGATGAAGAGCTGAGGAAGGGAGAGCATATATCAAATGAGCTCATCGAGTTGATCGAGCAATCGGATGTTGCGATCGTTGTTTTCTCCAAGGACTACGCCTATTCAACGTGGTGTTTGGAAGAGCTGGTGAAAATCTTGGAGTGCGCGAACCGGAAGCCAAGAGACCTCAGAGTCTGGCCGGTGTTTTACAAAGTGGATCTCCGTGAACTGAGAAAACTAAGGGGGAGTTGTTTAGAAGCTATGGCTAAGCATGAAGACAAGTTCGGGAAGGATTCAAAGAAAGTAAAGAGTTGGAAGAAAGCTCTTTCCGACGCTACTTACATTCGTGGGTGGGATTTTACTGATGGGTACGTGAGATGACTTAAACTTTCGTTTCGTCTTGATCTTCTTAAACTTATTTTGCTCTCTGAGGTTCGGGATCCGACAAAGTTAGGGGTAACTTTGCCCCGTACTCACCCTCACACGCGTACACACTCATCAGACACTCACACGGCGCAGAGCACAATTAAGCAACACACGAACCAGAGCACCATGCGCGAGCCTCCGCTGATTCTTGACACCCTGCCGCCCGAGTGCTCGCGTCCCCACGCCACCCTGGCCTCGTCGCCTCAATCCCTCTGTCTCCCCGTGTCAACCGGCTTCGATGAATCTAGGTTCGTGACCACAGATCTAGGGTGTCAAGCCCGGGGGCGTGGGGACGTGAGCACTCGGGCGATGGGTCACTTGAGGCTGGCGACGACGGCTGAGACGGGACACAAACAGAGAAAGAGAGTTGCGACAGCTGCTAGGTCACGCAAAGGGGACCTATAGAAAATGCGGCCCTAATATCATTTTTGTAGATACTTGAAGCTATAAAGAGAAAAAGGTTATAACGAGATAAATTTCTACAGGAATCAACGGGTAGGCCATCCGGCCAAAGAACGTGTCTTCAGTTGTCCACTTGGAAAAGTGGGAATAAAATCGTCCCAAAGGGTTAACTACTTGATTTTTATTAGGATTTACCTCATTCGTAATGCTAACTTCGACTTCACGTCGTTAATTTTCATTACAGAAAAATACTAGATAAATGGGTAGGCATTTGGGCAATTGAAGGGAAAAAAACCCATTTCAATGAAATTTGTAAAAGATCGAGACAATGCCCGTTATCATTCGGTTTTATTGGATCCAATAATTGATTTGAATTATTAATAAATGCAAACAAGATTAAGACACAATATTTCGAATGACATGAAAAATATAGTCTTGCACCCGTGTAGACATGGGCATCTTGCTAGTTGAATATATTCGGAAATTCATCTCCTTAGGTATTACAGAATTGTTTCTTACTCAGTGATTCTCTTTGAATACTTATTCATTTCTTTGGATTGCTCTAAAAACAATTTCAATTACTTTTCCCTTGTCAGATCTGAAGCGAGGCTTGTACAAATGATTGTCGACAACATCTTAGATCTACCAGATCAAATGCCATTAGTTGTAGCCAAGTATCCGGTTGGGATAGATTCCAGAGTAGAAGAGATTAAAACAATCTTAAAATTACAGTCCAAGGATGATGTTCTTCTGGTAGGATTATGGGGACAGAGAGGTGTAGGGAAGACTACCCTTGCTAAAGCCATTTATAAGGCTATTTTCAGAGAGTTTGAATCTTGTTGTTTCTTAGAAGGTGTCGGAAAAAATTCCCAACATCCCAATGGTTTGGTTGATTTGCAAGAACAATTGCTATCACAGGTATTAGGATGGAAGAATATACCAAAATGTCATCATGTTCATCAAGGAATTGTATGGATTCAAGAAAGACTAAGTCATAAGAGAGTTCTCATTATTGTTGATGATGTAACTGATGCGCATCAGTTAAGAGCTTTAGTTGGAAGTTGGCATTGGTTCGGTCCAGGAAGTAGGATAATTGTCACAACAAGAAATAGGCATCTGCTAGAATATTGTCAGATAGATTTGGATCATATGCATGAGCACGAAGTTGAAGTTCTCAAGGATGATGAAGCTTTTGAACTTTTTAAAAAGTGCGCTTTTCCAGAAAATCAAGAAATAGAAATACCAAATAATCTTGTTGATAGTGTTTTACGTTATGCCGGAGGCCTTCCTTTGGGACTTGAGGTGTTGGGTGGTCTCTTGTGTGGTAGAGGAAAACAAGAATGGGAAGAAACCCTGCAAGCTCTTGCCAAATGTTCCTTGAACCAAATAAATGATGTGCTACAAGTAAGTTATGACAAATTGGCTGACAGGGAAAAGGAGATTTTTCTCGACATTGCATGTTTCTTCAAGGGGCAAAGAACAAAGTACATTAAAGAAGTTCTTCATAACTATGATTTTAATGCAAAGGAAGGGATACGTGCTCTCGTTGAGGGATCCTTGATTAGACAAGAGAATGACACCTTACAAATGCATGTCTTAATGCAAGTAATGGGCATGGGTATTGCACTAGAAGAATGTCGTGATGAATGTCGTGATGATCCCGGAGAACGCCGCAGGTTATGGCATTATGATGATATTTTTGATGTTCTATCAAGGAATAAGGTAAGAATTCTTAGTGTACAAGAATTCATGTTGGATTCTTGTCTTTGATTGTGTTTACTATAGTTACCATGTAAACTAAATATATTTTAAAAAAATATGCAGGGAAGAAATAACATAGAAGCCATAGTTTTGAGGCTACCAAAGCCAAAAGAGACACATATCGGTACTGATGCTTTCACAAATAGGAAAAAGTTGAGGTTGCTCATCCTGCGTAATGTACACAATTCTTTCCAAGGTCTCGTCCATCTCCCTAATGGGTTAAGGTGGCTTGAGTGGCCTGATTGTGCCTCGATTCCAGAATTTGAAGATGGTCCAAATGAGTTAGTTGGACTTGATATGCGGAATACCAACATCGAAAGAGTGCTGAAACAATATAAGGTGCGCATTTATTTGGTCCTTCTTTCATTACTTATAACTATATGTATTAAATCTGATCACATTTGTTGGTGTCGTTAGGACAGCATCTGCAATTTCTATGTTCTTTACATGCATTAACGCAAAAAATGTCGGCTATCAAATCCATGTGTATTAAATTTTTCTAATCAAGTCTTTCTAGTAATGTAAATTATCTGGTCAAGTCTCTTGGGTATTAAATCTAGCCAAATCTAAAAGTAGGGAGGCGTGATTAAAAGTACAAATAAAAAGTAGTTAAACAACATGGATGAAAAGTAGAATTTTCCAATACATAAATGAAAAACGATAACCGGTGAGCTCAAACCGTCAATGACTTTGAGCTGAAAATTGAAACAAAAACGTATTGGTATGTAATTTAACATTTGAATGCTGGATGTGCTTAAGCTATACAATGAGACTTATTTTTTTATTGGTATGTTTTTTATATACAGTCGGTTGTAGTCCAAGTGTTCTTAAAGACCGTTTCCATGAGAGTATTGAGAAGCGACACACTCATGTCTCTTTGGACGGTAATAGGTAAATCAAGAAAAGTGTCGAAAAAGTCCTAAACCTATTATATTGGTGCCAATTCATTCCTAAACCTTTTTTGTTGCCAATTGAGTCCTAAACCTTTTGTATTCCTAATTGACTAGATTGACTTAATTGGTACAAATGCAAAAAGTTTAGGATTGAATTGGTACCAATAAAAGGTTTAGGACCTTACCAACAAAAATAAAAGGTTTAAGATTGAATTGGCATAAATGCAAAAGGTTTATGATTGAATTGACACAAAAAAAATGTTTAGGACTGAATTGGTACCAATATAATAGGTTTAGGGCTGTTTCAACACTTCGCCTAGGTAAATCATACTTGAGAAATAATAATACTAAATGATCAATCTTATGTTCAACCCATATTTGACAAATAAGTAACAGTAAAAGATCAACAAAAAAAATCCAACCACACAAACCTTATGGGAAACAATTTACAAATAAATAAAACTACCCATCATAGAAAAAAAATAAATTTTTGTTTAGAGGGTTCTATTACATGACTGCGTATGTTTCAACGATGAATTAGCTCAACATTTGTGGCCCAGATGTTTGCTGCATCATCCATCCAAACTAACTTTGGGGGTTCATGTTGGGTAGAAGCTTATTGCTCAAACTTGACGATTCAGGGGATGAATCTAACATGACCACCTTCCCTTCAAGAATCCTAAGGCCCACTTTAGGTTCATATTGTATTTGTTGTTCGACCTAACATAGAAAATTGGCCTAAAAAATGAAAAGCCATGCGGAGAGAGAGTCATGGCCGGTCGGACTTATTCATAGGTGGGTCATGTTAAACCAAAAGAAACGGGCAACTCGTTGGTTCGATTAAAACGCACGCAGAAGACTATACTTATTGACAGTCGTGAAAAAAAATATTAACCTATAGTCTTTATACAATGAAATTGAGATTAACAAAGTTGGAAAATATAATTAACTTGACGCATCAATAAATGCACCATATATTATCAACCAACTGTTGGCAATGAGATTTTCACAAGAAAATAAAGAAATGTGTGAATATACTTATTCAGAAAATAAATCAATGGAATTCTAGATTTGCATTCTTTGGGAGTGAAATGTTATAAAATCCTTCAAAAATACAATTGAATACTACAAAATTTTCGCAAGGTATCCAGCAAATCTCTTTGTGAAAGTTACCATATCTATCCAATTTTGCCTAAATAAGATAGACTTTAAATGGTTAGCAAAAAGAATAGGAGAATTCCGTTAAAAAGAAAATTGAAATATATGGAATTGTAAGATGATCATGAAGAAATTTCTTTTAATGTTTTAGAAATACAGATGCTGATGGAGGAGAGAAAACGAACTGTTTTATTCTCAAGAATATTATACGCAAATTACTTGCTTGCTTTTTCCACACCAACACGACGACACAAAAGTGAAGATTTTGACAAAATGGAGGAAAGCGTAAGAGAAGGGGTTCTACATTCTTACTTTATACTTTCCTTTTTTCTTTTTTTGGGTCAAAATTCTTACTTTATACTTTCATTTGTAAGAGAAGGGGGTTCTACACAATGTTACATGCTCGGAACATTGTATGTACTTATATTATTATTCAATAAATATTGCAATTCGACGTCTTATATTTTCTTTTAATGAGAGAATAAACCTACATGATGAGGTTTTGATCAGCTTTAAATAGAATTGATGTCTGTATAATATATAAATATATATATATATATATATTATAGTTTCAGCATCGTATATATTTTTCTTGCAAAAAATTCACGTCTACATCAACATCTTAGTATAGCATAACCGATGTAGTGTTAGATCCGTGCACGGCGCTTGCATCTTATTAGTGTTCTATAAAACTTAGTAACTTTAATATATTGGTGAGCTTCGTAAAAATATTGGTTGTCTTATTTAAATATATAGCCAAAAAATTTTGTGCACGGGTTCTCAGTATATGGACATACCACTAGGTTTTTCTTGAACAACCATAGCCAGATTTTTTTTTTGGGTCTAAAATCATAGCCAGATTTTGGATTTTATACATATCTCATATCTTTTACGTCCATTCTTCCAGGAATTCAGAAAGTTAAAGTTCATCAACTTTAGTGAATGCGAGTCACTGGTACGTATGCCGAACCTCCATGATACTCCACACCTGGAGGAATTGGATCTCCATGGGTGCAAAAACTTGAAGTGTGCCCACGAATCTCTTGCAAATCACGACAGGTTACGGTTATTGAATTTAAGTGGGTGTTCTAAACTTCATGATTTCCCGGATGTGCTCCGGTCCAAGAAGCTTGAACTTCTCAATCTTAATCATTGCTCAAAATTGGAAAGATTCCCGGATATTCCATATAACATCACAAGCTTGCGAGGACTTTATTTAATAGGGACTTCAATTAAGAAACTTCCTGAGTCCATAGAAAATCTTGTCTCTTTGGAGGAAATGGATTTAAGATATTGCAAGAAACTAGCAATCCTTCCGTCTAGCATTTACAGGTTGCTAAATCTCGAAACATTGACGCTTGAAGGCTGCTCAAAACTAGGCAAGTTTCCAAAGATGGATCCGAGCGATTCTCATATGACAGTCGGATTTCCAAAATTATATGTTTTAAATCTGCGTGGATGCAATCTATCAGAAGTGGACTTCTTGGAGAATCGTTATTGCTTTCCCTTCTTAAGAGCTTTGTATTTGCTGGGAAACACTATTACCGTCCTTCCTACATGCGGGCAACTACATAATTCGGCATCGTTGGATGTTTCATATTGCCAACAACTACAAATGATCCCCCAGAATCCAGCACAATTAAGTCATCTTTGGTCAATTGGTTGTGAATCTCTGAGTAAATTTGCCCCCGACAACTTTGATGTTGAAGGTAAATCTCCAACCCACAAATGGCAATTGAGTCGTCTAATTTGCTCAGCTTTGCACTGATTGCTCGCTCTCTCCTACCGACTGCTCGTTCGGTTCGCTCAATAGTGTTAGGTTGCTTGATTCACTGGTTAGGTCACAAAGGACAGAGTTGTTTGTGATTAATTTTGTTTTCCTCTCTCGGGATCAAATGTTGCAGGTTATCCACTTGGCGAAGGAAGGCCATGAGAGAACGGCGTCGTTCTCAGCTGGTGCTTGTAAGTTTTTCTTTTCTTCTCTAATTTTTTTTTCCTATCCCCCCAGAAAATTTTTTCTCATCACCACAATCAGAATCTTAGGTTAGATGACATCGATCAAGGGTTTCACAGCAATATAGGTTGAATTTCATTTCATGCTTGTTTTACAAAGTGTAGCATAATTACAGAGGCCGATTGCTCGTGTCCCCTGTTCCTTTTCTTTTCCTGGAAAGGTTGTTTCATGTGATGTCAATGGATGGTAAAAAGGATTCATATTTGCTCCATACATTGGATGTCCCACTTCCACCGCCATCTCATTCTACAATTCTTTGCTGAGATAGTTGGTATGAATGTGGTGTCGAAGGTTCATCATCGTATTCCTTCTGGCCGGGATCCCGTGGTACGTTGAGTTGTGTTTTCTAGACTGCTGCAGACATAGAATGGACCACCGAGAGAAGCCCGGCTACATCGCTTATACAATTGCTGTCAATTGGCAATAAGAACATAGATGTGCCGTCCTAACTTCGCCACCCTCCACATGAAAATCGCCATTACTCCTTTTTAAGTGTTGGTTCTGTTGCCATGGCTTATTGGTTAGGTTTCTGCTGTTTGTTGTCAGATAGGAGTTAAAATCTTCTATTCGAGCATCCCCCTGATTCAGATAAAAGTAGAAGTTACTTGCTATTTGTGCAGGCCGTTCTTGCAACAATCGCTGTAATTTTTGGGGTAGCAAAAGGAGTCGAATGATAACCAAGTTTGAGGCTCAACCAGCTGCTGAATGGATAAACTCATGTGCCCATTTGTGCATCTCTCTCTCTCTCATTTCTACGTCTGGGATTGGTGTTCTTGGCGAAAGCACATTTGTTGTACCCTGTTAAATAGCCAAATCTGCACGAGTTGAAGAGTGAACATGATTTTCTTCATAGCATGAGGGGTTGAATTTGCGCGTCGTCTACATTGGTGTTTGTTTGAGATATTACTTGGTATCTTTATGAGGGTTTGCAGACTCTTCTCACCGTAATAATGAAGGAAACCAAAATCTATCTCCATCTGAGATTGCATTCCCAATTGCAATGGCAATTTGTTGGAAGCCATTGACAGATGTTTCACCAACTCATTGTCGCAATATTTGTCTCTGCTTCTTGAACATGGTCTATCATATCGGTTCCTTCTAGACAGACCTAACCCGATGCAAGTGCATCATACCATATCTTCGTTGTAACAAAGGCATAGCTGTTTTGTAATGCTTCGGTTTTAAACTTCATTTTATACGCAATGAAGATGGGTTTTCGCGATGCACTGGAGTCAGTAATTCAGCAATGAAGATTCTAACCAAAATGAAGTCAAAGATTCTAACTAACATGCTAAGTTATCCGTATGAAAAGCAAGTGCAAATTATCATAGCGACAAGATCCGTTATGAAAAGCAAGTGAAGATTGTCATAGCGACAATGGCTTTACACTCATGTACGAAAAAATGCTCGATTGATACGAATTTTGAAAAAGCAAATTTGGATTCCGATCATGGATATCATTGGCATGATATGGGAATATCATCACAACTTGTATGTGTTCGGACTCTATGTGAAGTCTCCTCAAACTCAGAAAGTTTCATCAAAATGTGAAGTCTATTCGCACCGAGACTCTAAGAAGAGTATGAGATCCTACATTCAGATTTAGATGCAAATTATTTTTGCAATTGCTAGTAATCCGGGTTGGATTTCTTTCTTAATATAGACAAGTTGCCTTTAATGAAGAACTCTACTTATAGAAATCTAGATTCGGATTGTATGGGCGCCCGAATCCATGGAGATTCTAATTTTATCCCTCAATAGCTATTCAACCTTCTTTATACAATCTTTTCCAATGGGTTGATTGGAGAGTCGTCTTTTGAAATTGTCCAACGGGTAGATTGGAAGTGGAGGAGTATAAAAGAAGACCAAGGTGTCGAAGAGCATAAGAGAGATCAAGAGTCGTAAATTTGAAAGTTCAAAAAGAGTTTCAATTCTTACACACTTGTCTCTGTGAGCTTCAAAATTGTAATTTTTGAGAGGCATTTTTTTGTTCGAAAAGAAATTTTCATTTCACTTGAGAGAGAGGTACATCACTTCAAGATAAAGATGAAAATCAAACAAAATAAGTAAATCTAAAAGATAAATCAACTAGATACAATCTATAAAGACTCGCTCATTCCACAAAAACGCGTCCGTCATAGCATCAAAGCACTATTGGCGGCCGAGCACCTAATCTTGCATCAACATCGCTAATGAGCACACACCGAGATTTTCTTCTACCTTAACTACGGCTTTGCCAAAAGGTTGAAAGAGTAATTGTGTGAGATAGTGTGATCTCGATCTAAGAAGCATCACTCATTGTAACCTCTTATTGATTCACTAGTGAAATCCAATCGGTATGCAATAAGCCAAATCACTATAACATCCGTGTGCAATTCTCTCTATCCCTTTAATTCCTTATTATTATGTCTATTGGTATATTGCAGACAAGTGAATCTCATTATAGCATTGTTATCCTTCAACTTTAACTTCACCTCATATTAATTTTGATCGTTTTAATTTCTCTTTAATTTGTCAAGATTATTCAAAATCACCTATCATCCCCCCTCTATTTGATAGTGCTAGCAACAAAAAAATTGTCTTGAGTGGATTTTAAAATTATGATTTTGTCACCAACTCCCTATTTGTTTAGATATATTGGCGGATATATAATTTTTGGTTTGTATTTAAGGTTGCGTCCGAATAAGGATAACCATGTCATTGCCCCTATTCTTGCAGGATTTGGGCTATGACAATAGGGGTAGAGGAATGCTCCGTCAATATAATGGGGTTTTGGCCCAGATTGGTGCCTACTCCATTCCTCGAGACTATTTCGAGAGATATGACTCGTTTATTATACTTGAAGTCTCATACAAAGGAGGGATTATGATGGAGTCAAGATTCTTTTACAATATTTTACGAAGCAGCTCAAACAGAACACGTGAATTTTAAGATAATGCAAATTAACAACGAACAATTCTAATATACTCTTTTTCCATCCAACTGTTTTCTAGCGTTCTTGATCCTACTTATATAGATGTCCTCAATTCGTCCATTGGAGATCCTATGAAGGAGCAAGGAACCATTTGAGAGTCGTTAGGTGTTGATGTCGAAGTCAAAATTTGCCCATACAACCTATTCTTCATACACCAGCAAGTAGTCATGTGTGTGTGTGTTTTTTTTTTTTTGTAATATGCAAAAAAAAAAAAAAGAAAGACAAGAACTCATTAGTTGCGAATGTCATTTCCCGGAAGCCAGAGCGAAGTATTTTATTTGGGGGGCCAATGAAGTATATGGAGTTTGTGTTTGTCAATTGACAACAATGTAGCAAGTGGGGCTTGCATATATGCTTACAATAGGAGTGAATGGTTCCTAGGTGGGTAGGTTTCAGACCTGAAACCTAGAACCTACTTTATCAAGATTGATTATTAGTTTTTTAAACTTGAGACCTACCTTTTAAACCCTAGAACCCATCTTGTAATAGACTCTGTTAGTCTAGTCCAATTCTAGAGTTTACTAGGGAATCTATTAATTTATTTTTTTTGTTTCATTTTATTTATTTCTTGAGGAAAAAAATTAATAAAAAGGAAAAACCAACCAAAGTCCTAAACTATGCCTATTATAACACATTTAACCCAAATTTTTTTGTGACACCAAAAAATCCAAACTTGTACCCATAGACACATTTACCCCCAATTTTTTCTTGTAATATGAAAAATCCTAAATTTGTTTCTACATGACACATTTACTTAAAAATTTCAGGTAAATGTGTCACACGCCTACAAGTTTAGTGTTTATGGTGTAAAAAAATATTTTTAGGTGAATGTGTCATATAGTATAAGCTTGGAATTTTTGGCGTCACAAAAAAAAAGTTTGTGATTTTTTATATAAAAAAAAATTGGGATAGATGTGTCTCATGGGTACAAATTTGGGATTTTTGGTATCATAAAAAAAATTGCTTAGAGTAGATGTGTCACAGTGGGCATGGTTTAGGGTTTTTCGTGGTTTTCTCCCTTAATAAGATATACCCTAATAACGAGATAAGTACACAATGAGTGACACAACTTGTGTACGGCGTTCACTTGAGTGCCATAACTTTCAAAACGTTCAATGAAGTGCCATAATTTTCAAAAATCATTCACTTGAGTGCCACGTCGAAGCAAAACCATTCACTTGAGTGCTACATCAACTTTTTTGGCGTGCCACGTCGCCTTTCCGGTGTGCCACGTCGCCTTGTCCGACGTCCACGTCAACATGGCACTCAAGTGAATGATTTTTAAAGTTATGGCACTTAAGTGAACGTTTTGAAAGTTATGGCATTCAAGTGAACGCCGTACAAAAATTATGACGCTTCTAGTGTACTTTTCCCCCTAATAACTAAGACAAATGGTTATTACGAGTAAAATAGTAGAGCAAAAAAGCGACGAGAAGTAAAGTATATAACAAAAATAAATTCAAAGTCAAGGAAAAAACACATAATCCCTAATCCAGGATCTAGCACATAGCGGAAACCATAGATCGACATGCCCATGGACATTACTTACATCACTGATTGAATAAGGCATATGATGTAGAACGGACATACCTCGATAGCCATAGATTAAAAGCCCCAAAAGCATATGAGAAAGAATCCGGATCCGACGATCGCCTGTTCTTCAAAAGAATTCCATAGAGAGTAGGGAGAGTATGAGCGCTTGTAAAACACGTCGTGCGTTCGACAGAGGGAATATATCGTCTTCTCCTCTTTGGAATGGGCATTAAATCACCCATTATTGTGATCAATCGGACCCGCTTTTTGGTCTTCCTCTATATGATAATTGATACCATATAATAAAAGGAATTTTGATTTTTGCTCTTAATGGGCGCAGATTAATTCCAATTCAAAATCAACATCTCCCATTTGTCCATAAAGGGCTAAACATCTCCGATTATCTTTTCACTACAAAATTCATATGGGCAAATAATCCGTACGACCAATATATTATAAGAGCTCGTTGCCATACATTTATTAGGCATATATAGCAACTTACATTGGGCACTATAATTTAGAGTAGAACCCGTAGGCGGTACCCTAAATCAATCATTCTCAATTATATCTCTCATGATCTCTTCAAAAATTAGATATGTATTGTATTCACAATTACGATTAAACTCATATAATCATAATTGATCGACCTATAAATATAAAATCATAATGTGACATCAATAATGAATTAATCTGCCTCCTTCCTCAAAATCTCTCCATTTCAACTCAATTCGCTTTTCTAAAAATGTCCCGCTAGATCGAATCATCCATGATCATTGGCAATATTCTAGAATAGCAAATACTGAATCAAAATTTCATGAATAAGTCAAAGTCGTGAGGGTACTAAAATGAGGAACTCATATCCTCAAGAGTTTCACACGGTTGTAGAGTTGAGATCAATACTTTTGCCAACTCTTCTTGGTCGTCTCATGTATACGTAATATGAAATATGTATTATGGTATTCTCTCCTTTCCCATAGAGCGTATGTCTCTACATTCAATACGAACGGATGATAGTTCGGACATTTTCAATGTCTAACTTAAGTTCACAAATCTACTCTCTTCAAAAAATCCATCAAAACTCACATCGGCATCAAAGACACGTAAAGTGAAATATGTGATTTACTTCACTTTCGAGCATAACTTATTATGACCTCATCTTAACACTCCTACTAAGGCGACATTAAAATTTCAAGCTTGTGCTTTCAATTACATCCTAAATAATGAGATTGAAATCGTCTCATCCCTATTTGTCACACAAGAAATAGAGGTGATTACCCATATGAGTGGGTTAATCTCTTATCCGTCCGACATACTTTCTCAATATAAAGCACTAAGCATTAATATACGTAAATGTCAAATAAACTCATAGGCATTAACAATGATTAACAAACTCATTAAACCGTGAACTTTACGAATATACAAGTATCCAAAGACATCAACTTCTATGCAATCCCAAAGACTTTATATGACTAAGAAAAACATCTCTAGGAATCGCCTTGGTCATAGGATCTACTATCATACTATGTATAGATATATACCGGACGTTCACAACCTTTCGTGCATCCATGTTTTTCACAAAATTATACTTGGTATTTATATGTTTATTCTTGCAATGAATTTGGAATCCTTGGTGTAAGCTATTGTAATTTGGCTATCACAATTAAGCAATAAAGGACTAGTGGCATCCTCAATAACACCTAAATTATCCAAAAATTTCTTAAGCCAAACACCCTCTCGTCTCTGTTGACGAGCCACAAACTTGGTTTCCATTATTGATAATGCTATACATGTTTGTTTCTTATTACTCCAAGATATTATGCCATCACATACTAAGAATACAAACTTAGAGGTAGATTTCCTTTTATCGAAATCTCCTCCCCAATCAACGTTGGCATTGCCCTCAAAGTGTAAATCTCCTTGGTAAGTTAGCGAATAATATGTAGTACTCTTCAAATACCGAGAATCCTTTTAATGGCAATCCAATGGCCTTGACATCGATTGGATTGGTTTTTACTCACCATTCCAACAGCATGACAAATATCGGGTCTTGTACACATTATAGTGTACATTAAGCTCCCAATAGCACTAACATATAGAACGTTTTCAATTCGTTCATACTCTTGTGGAGTTTTAGGACACAATCCACGGCTCAAACTTTCACCTTTTGCAATAGGAGTGTTAAAGGGTTTACAATCTTGCATACGAAAATGTTCAAGAACTTTATTTTTATACGTCTCTTTCAAGAAAGACAACAACCTTTTTGAACAATCTCATGAAATCTTAACTCCAAGAATATATGCAGCTTCACCCATATCTTTCATTCAAAATTGAACGACAACCAATTATTAACCTGTTTGAACAAACTTCATATTGCTTCCAACAAACAAGATATCATCCACATATAATGATATGATCACAAAATGATCTTTTGATACATACGCGATGATCCTTTTCAATCATTACAAAATCATATGCATATAGCATTATGAAAACGTATATACCATTGTCTCAAAAACTGCTTAAGGCCATATATATTCCTCGGAACTTTAGGGCGCAAGCGAGCATGTATTATTATTAAATTATTTGAGCTAAAATAAAATAAAATAAGATATGATGATGCTTCAAAAAATTCGCTTGACTTAAAGATTGGGAGTGTGCCGAATTTTAAAGCGCAATATTGCCCTATCCACAAGGGATCACATTTTAAAAGATATGCACGAGAATATTCCACAAGATAATCACAATATTCACAGAGATATAATCAGAATTCAAATAATTTAAATTAAGTAACAGATTTCACCAATATTCCAAGTATAAGATTTGTTACCTAATTTGATGAATTCAATTGCCAAGTTTGAATAAATTCTCGATGAATCAAGGATCGCCTCGGAACCAGCAAACTCAATGGTTGACCTCGGTTCACGATCTGTGATGGTGCTTGCGGGCTGAACCGTGATCAGTATCGGCTTCAAAGTGTGGCGCTATGAAGAAATAAAACGGAGCGAAGGACCTTATGAAACACTGAAGAAAGCTGCAGAATGTTGACCAAAAGCACACGTCAATGTATTTTTTGCCTTTTTTTTTTTTTGTGTGTAAATCCTGCAGCACTAAAGGGTCGCCGGAGGGAGGCCAATAACGGTGGCTGTAACGGGAGTCAAGGATGGATCCCCGAAGACTCTCTCTTGCTTTTCTCACGTTCTCTCTCTCAATCTCACATATGGCTCCCAACGTTCCTTCTCAATCTTCTGGACGAGATTTTCAGAATAAAAAATTGCCGACTGTACTCTTAAGTTGTTGACGTCAAATCTCCACACCCCGTCCCCGGCCCCACTTCTCCCCAGCGCCGCCCCTTCCCTTTGCCCCTAATTCTGTCCGTGCAACATGGAGCCTTCCAACTTGTGAATTACGGCCACACATGTCCCAGGTGGACTTGGCAGTATTTTTTGTAATTTTGTGGGCTTGGCCCAATTAAGATCAGTTTCCCCTAAATTATGCATGGTGAGTTCAACTTGTTCGTGCGTAAATTTCAGCTCTATTTTCCACTGTCAGTCCAATTAAATGACGATGCATACAATAATTATAAATGTAAACTATATGAATTTGAATTGAATATTTTTTCTAATTTTTTATGCAAAATTAATGACTAAAAAGGATAGCCAAAATTTAGGTATCAACAACACCACATAGTTTCTGAGTCTATGAGTTGTGACACGGACAGTAAATTTCTCTTCATCCCGGGCACATGAAACACATTTTTTAGTTCAATCTAATCCGAGCCGAGTTGGGGTGATATCACCATTTGGCCAACATGAGTAATCGGCAATCTTGAGTTATGTGACAACTACTCGTCCACCAATATATTTAGTCATATTTGTTAGTTTGCCTTAATCTCGAGTCATATAATTTGAACACCCCGAATCTACTATCCAATCAAAATCATAACCGATCGGTTCTTGACTCACCTTTTACTTCGATACCGGAGATGGCCACGAGCTCTTTTTGTTCCTCTATGACAATAGACATTTGAAAATTTCATCACAAATAGGTTTAACTTTGGAGAAATATTGACTCACCGTCATATTTTGTTGCAACATCGACAGTAGTTCGGGTCTCCAACCTTTGCAACTTGGCATAGTTTGACATCGCGAAAATGCTGCCAAGTTATCCCATGCCTACTTTGGAGTTTGCACACTCTTGATGTGTTGCATTAATTCATCTTCAATAGTCACAGCAAGAAGGTAAAGAGCTTTACCCGCTTTGATGTTCTATCTCCTTAGCTCGCCATCTTTCGTGGGTGGTGTGATGTTGCCACCATCAACGATATCCCACAAGTCTTATCCTTGCCGTAGAAACTACGTGCGGGTACTCCAATTATTATAATTAGAGTTATTGAGCTTCTCGACACCATTCATCAAACTCAAAATACTTGCCATCTAACTTGGATATAATGCTCGGCACTGCACTAATTAAACTTGGTTCCAAACCAATCGATCATAGTCCCTAACTGTTTATTGGCAAAATTTTGGCGTTCTCTAATTGCTGACCATTTGCTCATGAACAATGGTCCCGGACAACTTGGGCTCCGATACTAAATGTTGAAATTAGGAACATCGGTGACGTTTGGTAATAGTTCCGATTGTCGACATCGTTAGACTTAAATCGCCAATTTAATCGACAACTCTGAACAAAAAAGAACACTCAATGAAGGAGATGAACGTGCTGTTTTATTCTGGCTCATTTCTCATAGTACTACATGACTGTTACAAGACTTGCCTATATATAGGCATAATACATGACTGTTTGACTCATAAATGACGACCCACCATTCCAAGGAGATAAAAATCTTGAGAATTGACAAAATATCGAAACACGAACGGTTACATTAACTAAACATTGAAAACATGAATAATGAAGACTAATCAAGAAGGATCTAAAAAGAAGAGAGATAGGTGGTGATTTCTTCGAGATAGGTGGTGATTTCTTGAAGATAGAGCAGGACTGGAAGGCAAGGCTCCAGGTCGTCGCTGATGTTTGGAGTAACACCGCCACAGTGCAGCAGGGAGTGTTGCAGCCTGTGGGGTCAGATCATGGCCGGAGTGACAACAGCAAAGGCTTCGGGGAGCGACGAGGTGGGGAAGTGATGCAACAACGTCAACAGGACTGATGCAGCGTCCGTGATGATCACGGAGCAGTGAGGGAGTGGCCGGCGTCGTGGAGGATCTCGGGCAAGGATGAATTTGGTGGGAAACCTTCTCTCGTGCCGCCTTGCTCTTTCTTCTGCCGATCATATATTTCTGAATTGTAATTGCCGACAGAAAATAGAAGTCCTCATCCATTGTGTGCGGGACGGTCCTTCCCATAGGGGACAGCTAGGTTTTGTTTTAAAGAAAAGAATGTAACATCCTTTTCCTCTCTTCAGTCACGGGTATTTCTCTTAAACACTATTATGGGCCTAATGTGCTGCCGATTCCCCACGTGTTCTTAGTTTCTCATGTCCACGACCTTCGGCGGAAATCCTATGCTAATGCGGGCTTGATCCAATTATTCAATTAAGCTCAGAACCTTAAGTCTTTTCACCACTGGTCTGATTAAAATGTAAATAAACGTTATGCAAAAAACTATACGAAAATGATTTAATATTTTTTTATTAGGTGTTGGGATGGGTCCCTAATTTTTTAATGCATTGAATGATAAAAAAGGGAAGCCAAATTCAAGTGTCAACGTGTTCAGGCTTCATGTGAAGTCTCCTCAAACTCATAAAGTTTCATCAAAATGCGAATCTATTCAAACTCAGACTTGAGAAAAGTATCAGATGCAAAGTTTAGATTCAGATGCAAATTATTTTTGCAATGGCTAGTAGTTTGGCTTGGATTTCTTTCTTAGTATAGATAAGTTTTCTTCCATAAATAAAGAATTTTACTTATGAAAATCTAAATATAAATGGTATGGATGCCTGAATCCATGGAGATTCCGATTTTATTCCTCAACGGCTACTTGAATCTTCTTTATACCCTAAATTTTTTCTTGTAATACCAAAACCCTAAATTTGTATATGTGTGATACATTTACCTAAAATTTTAGGGTAAATTTGTCACATGCTCACAAAATTAGGGTTTATGGTGCAAAATAATAATAATAATAATAATAATGTGGGGCAAATATATCACACAAGTATATGTTTGAGGTTTAAAATCTTGGAGTAAATGTGTCTTACGGGTATAATTTTGGGGGGTTTTTGTTGTCACAAAAAAATAACTTGGGATAGATGTGTCTCATAGGTACAAGTTTAGGATTTTTGGTGTCACAAAAAGAAATATTTAGAGTAGATGTATCATAATGGGCATAGTTTAAGATTTTCGGTGATTTACTCCCTTAGTAAAACATCCCCTAATTTATAACTAAGCCAAATAGCGATTACGGTAAAATAATAGAGCAACAAGGCAACGAGAAGTACGGTACACAGCAAAAATAAATACAAAGCAATTCGGCATTGTCCAACTCATTACTTAGTCAAGCAAAATAAAAGTTAAAACAACAAACATAAAGTCCCATCCAACAAGAGTAACAATCCATGAAAGATAAAAAAGAACCACGACATCTTCAGCTACATTAGTATGGAATGTTGAGTGCTATTGACGCCTTGGAAGAATTGAATTATTTAAAAGGAGGTGGAGATTAACAATGCACGTCCCCAAAAAGTTTGCTCGAAGTGCCGACATTTATCAAGTTGGAGGCAGATTGGACGGTGCTAGAAGCTAGAATATGCCCTATCGGGACTAGTTCCTAATTTTTGAAATTTGGAATCTGGCGCTAGAGGCTAGAATATAGCCTGCAGACCTTGTTGGAATGGATCGGAATTGGCCAGGTAGGGTCGGTCCACTCCAGTTCTAAGGTCTGCTCTAGACCAATCTGACAACACGGATTCGCACGTTGTGTTGAGGGGTTAAAGAAAAGATGCTTCATATTGAAGGAAAGAAGAGAATAGACAGGTGGCTCAAGATCAAAGAAGGATTGGTGCACACGGTGCCACCACAGATCTCAAAGCACTTGTAATCCTATAATGACAAGAAAATAATCAATTAACTGATTGATTGGTGTTCGGTCCACCAATTTGCGATAGAGCCGCAGCGAAGTATTTTCTCCAATGAGATGGAAGAGATGGAAGCTATTTCGCTGAAGCCAATCAACCAATCAACCAGTTGGAAAATGGGCCTCCAATGAGGACTGTTGAGATCATGGTCATAAAAATTTGTATCCCGTTGACCGGCGACCTCTGCTTATTTTTCACGGTGCCGAAGTACCACGGCCCTCCTCCGCCAGGGAAGTTGAGCACGGCAGACCACCACCGCGTCCTTCTCTTCATTTCCCTCATCCCTCTCATCTCTGGGCATAAAGAATATACCGAGAAAGATCCAATGGGGGACAAAATCTCATTAGTTAAGAAGGCCATTTCCCGGAAGCCACAGCCAAATATTTTATTGGAGTACCTAAACTTTTTCTAATGATTCCATCTAAGAAAATGAAAAACAAAGGACTAAAAGTCATTTTGCTATTGGCATCGCGATGGGGAACCTAAAAGGCTTTCTCTTTCCCCGTAGTCTCGATCAGAGCGCTGGCCACCAATGAGGGTCGTATGAGACTATGATCATAAAAAAATTATCTTATCTTGACTAGTCGAATTCATTAACAACTTAATTAACAATAAATTCAACATAAAAGAAAGATTTGTGTCCATCGGATCTCTAACTAACGAAGAAAAGTTTGGTGCGCGAATCGTCCACACTCACAAGCGCTTGACGCGCACAATATTATTATGAAAAGACCTAGCACTATCCTTCATTGACCCACAGAAAAGAAAGTACTTCATCCGGTATAAAACGATTCGACCAGAAGATCAAATGGTGAACAAACTGTCTAAACCAAAGTACCAAATCTTTAGATATCTCATTGCTCATTGTTGATAACCTCCCTTGTTTCCTGATTCAAATGGCTGCTGCTGCTTCTTCTTCTTCTTCTTCCCAGACCAGACAGAGTTGCCAAGTCTTTTTGAGTTTCAGAGGCGCTGACGTCCGCAACAACTTCCTCAGCCATCTCTACACAGCTCTTGACCGGTCAGGCATATACACTTACATTGACAGCGAAGAACTGAGGATGGGAGAGGAGATATCATCCACGCTTATGAAGGCAATCGAGGAGTCACGAATTGCGATTGTTGTTTTCTCTAAAGACTATGCTTCCTCGACATGGTGTTTGGAAGAGGTGGCGAAAATCATGGAGCGCAAGGTAAAGAATGACCTGATTGTGTTCCCGGTGTTTTACAAGATGGAACCTCGAGAAGTGAGAACACCGAGAGACGAGCAGAGTTATGCAATAGCTATGGCTGACCATGAGAAAAAGTTTGGGAAGGATTCAGAGAGAGTGAACAGATGGAAGAAAGCTCTTTTCGACGCTGGTAACTTGTCCGGGCGGGAGTTTACCGTAAAGGAAAATGAGTACGTGACAACTCTTCTACTACTTAAATTCAATTAGTCTAAATCTTTTCCTACCTAATTTTCTCTAAGTTTTGGGATCATCGCGAGAACGCTCTCATCAGACACTCAGACAGCACACTTACACCGTAGACGAAATAGAGCACCATGTCTTTCCTGATTCTCGATATGCCGCTGCCCGAGTGCTCACGTCCCCACAGTGCCCCAGCTGCATCACCTCAGACCCTCTCCGTCTCTCTGTGTCAAGCAACTTTAGGCAAAGAATCAAGGTTCGCCTTCCCAGATCTGGGGTGTCGAGCGCAGATCGGCCGTCGCTAGCCTCGGGCGGTGGTCGCTTGAGGCTCCGACGACAGCCGAGACTTTTCTCTGTTCACAGAGGGACAAAAACACAGAGAGAGAGAGAGAGAGGGGACAGGCGACGATGAGGTGAGGGTGCGTCACGGTGGTGGGATGCGACGGCGGGCGGAATGCGATGATGACGGCCGTGGGGCAGTGGCAAAGGCTGAGGGGAGCAGACTCAGAGAGGGAGGAGAAAATATTGCGTAGTCCTCTCACCATCACTCCATTCATCAATCGCCACGTGTTCACGATGGAGCCCTCTTAACACCCTCTCCCCTTCGCCACTGTCTCCTCTCCGTTTCTTCTCCGTTTTTATTTTATCTCCTCTACACCTTTTCCTCTGCTGGAGCCTCTCTCTCTCTTCCCCACAACGTCCCAACCGAGAGAATCCAGGAAGAGGGAACAAAGATGCAGGGAAAAAAATCGAAGATCTGAGAGGGATCTCGATAGAGATTGACGATGCAGAAAATCTAGGAGAGTTTCTGGAAATGAAGATGAAGGTAAGCAATAGAGAGAGCTGCTTCCGTTCAGAGAAATCTGGAAAATGGCCCCATCAGTGGGATTAAAACCGAGAAGAGATTGAGAGGGAGAGGGAGAGGGCTTGGCTCAGTAGTTAGCAATTATGGAAAAGTTTTTGGCTAATGGAGAGGGGAGTGTTGGTGGCCGTCAACGAAGAAGAAAATGCAGGTTTGAAAGAAGTCGAAGGATGGAGCAAAGAGAGAGACAGAGGGTTGATGTTTGGCCCCAATCAGAAATTCTGGAAACCTTAGCAAAACAGAGAAGACCGAAAGAGAGACTGCAGCAAAGGAAAATGTGGAAAGAGTAACGGAGAGGGGAGAGATAACAACGGAGAAGAAAGAGTGACGGAGGGGAGAGAGTAAAGTTAAAAGTGGGCTCCATCGTGAACACGTGGCGATTGATGAATGGGGTGGCAATTGGATGATTTGGAAAGACAGGACCATGCAGTATTTTCTCTTCCGGAAGGGGTGAATTTCGCTTTGAGTTTTGGGGTTGAGTGAGGAGCGGCCAATGGGCCGTCCCCGGCCCAGGCATGGGATTTTCCTGTACCGGGCCAATGCTAGATCCGGGCCAGATGCTAGGTTTTTCTTTCATTGCCACATGGCATGATTGTGTCGCATGACACATATTTGATCAATTAGAATTATTCTACTGATTTGTGATATATTTTGAAATACATATTCTTGAAAATATCCGTTTGTTTGAAAAAAAAAAAGAGGACTCATGATAGTAAAATTACCAACTCAATTTGAAAAAATTATTTATGCTGATTCTAAATTCGAACAAGTAGATGAAAATAAAATAACTTCAGATAATTTTTAACTAGATAAACTATTTTGAGTATAACTTGACAAATATCCATTAATTTTAATGATAAAGTGTGAGAAATATACTCTTCGTGTTTTGTTGCTTTGTTAAGCTGACTATAGTCTCTAACCGTTCTCGCCTTTCCTCACACCTGCTCTGCATACCAAATCTGTCTCTACTAAAACCTTTAGAGAACAGATTGATCAAATTCCTCTGCCATGTCTACGGTGCATTTTATAATTTTTAGCTCGATTACCGAGATTTTTTTATAGAACAATTTAATATTAAACCGCACATTCATTTAATAACTCAAGCATTGTATCCTCTTCTTTCATTGACAGGCAGATTAACCAATCAATTCGTATCCTATGATTCTTCTTTTTGGAGTTCTTAAGTTTACAGATCTTTGAGATGCAATCTCTTCCCGATTGACTTCTTGTACAGTATCCTGTGGTACAATTAGAGGTTCAAAAATCCTAAATCTGCTTGACAGGCTGCGATCTTCAAAGCCGAGAGCATGTAGACAGTTCTTCCAACATAAGGTTATTCTTCCTCCCCTCGATTGGACTTGAGATGCAGTAATTGCTCCAGATGCTCAAATATATTCCACCATAGTCTAACTCCTAGGACACGTTCATTCTAGGGGATTAACTTCGCGCCTGTCTGTAATTGTGTGTACCTCCTTCAAACAATTCTGTTATTGTAGAAAACTTCCTAAGGGCACCATATGATCACACGAGTTCATCATGAATAATTGTTCACTCCACTGATTTGAACCTTGTTCGTTTGTCTCATATTCCCAGAAAACTTCATAGAAAAATTCAACGTCAGTGTCCAAAATTTTCGACTTCCTACTGATCTATAGGTCTAAGCAGGTTCATCCTCTTCCTCATCCTCGACAAGTACTCTATGAAGTTTCTCTTCCCATTGATACTTTTCTGGACAAGCACGAGCCTCGTGGGCTTTTAATCCACAAATCAAGCAAAATTTATAACAAATTGAGGGTTTACCTGAGGACAATGATGTTCTCTTCCATGTTTCCTTTTAAAGGCCTCGATTCTCTCTAAGGTTAGTCCTTTTTTTTTTTCTGTAAATCTTGATGACTATTCAGATTCATAAGGCCTAAAGTTTTTCCCTAGCCACACTTTCCTGTCTGTTTGTGTTTGATGATCTTGAACCTCTCTTATCCCAAAAGCTAGCTCAAAAAATAAAGTTTCCCTTACACTTATAAACCCACCACTCCCCCTCGCACGTAGGGCTTTGGATTGGATCCGCAACAATCCGTATCTCCGTGATTTGTTGGGTCAGATTGTTGGTAACTCGAGCTCGATATCGGTTGTTAGGAGCCACGTAAATCCAATACCTTATCTATGGGAGATCGCTTAGAGGGAGCCCAAATCCGAGCCAATCAACATATTCGATTGGATCCATCTTCACTCAAAAGCTTAAGTCAATAAGTTATGGGCCAATTAGGATATATTAACTACTCAACACCATATCAATTCTCTAACATTTGTTTCTCTAACACAAATCACACATGCATCCTAACAATCTTCCTCGCGTGTGAGCTCGGTGTTAGATTTGCTCCCCTTAATTCGGTATCCTTCTGCACCAATAGGAATTTGCAAAACATCCGAACCTATAAGAGTGGCTTCACATACTTCATTAGTCGTATGTAGACAATATCCTCCTCCATTTGCTATCATAAAAATTAATGAGACCCATTCATCTATCCTTTCAAACACGTTTTCCACAACCAAAATTAGAAGAAGGCACCAAGAACTAACTATAGGCCTTCACGGATTATCCTTTAAAAAAATTTCTGATTTTATTTTATGTGGATAATCGGGCTTATGTAAAGTCCTTTTCGCTGTTCAAGGCTCATCAAATAATGTATCATGAATATGTATTAGAGCTTCTTCGGCCAATCCTAAAGATTGCTAACAACTTGGACGAACTTACTAGTATGATTACCATTAGGGCTCTATTTGTTTCGAGAAAAATATAATGTTTTTTAAATTTTTTTTCAAAAAGTCATATTTCAGGAAAATAACAATATTTTCTGGTTTGAGACCTACAAATGAACTTGAGAATATTTCCCAGCGTTTGATATAGAATTAATTTTCCTAAGAACATTACAAAATTTATTTTTTAATAGCTTATTTTTTTTTGTACAGAAATATTTTTATTTTTATTTTCTTATTTTCTTTCTTTCTCTATCGGGGCCGATGACCAACCATAGTGGCTTGCTTAAGGCTAGCGAGGCTCGAGCCTCACCCGCGGGGAGGTCGAGCTCACCCGAGGCCGGTGAGTGAGGCGCCGGAGAGGTGAGCTCGCTTGAGGCTGGCAAGGTGAGTTGGCTCGCTCGCTCAAGGTCAGTGAGCTTGTCGTCGCCGGGCCTTGGCCGAGTAGCTATGGCCGATCGTAGAGAAAGAAAAAAAAAAGAAAAATATGCAATAAATATAAAATTTTAAAAAAACCAATTTTTTAAAATAATTTAAAAAAAAGGAATGAGAGGGAAAGATCAAGGAAAATACTTTCCTCTTTTCAAAAGGAGAAAAATATATTCCCCACTTTTGAATATGTTTTTCAATAAGTGGAAAATGTTTTCTTTGACTAACTTATTTTGCGTGTACCAAATGCAGAAAAATCTAGAAAGCACTTTTTTAAAATTTATTTTTCGCAAAAAAACCGAACCTAAGACTTCTCGCTCGTTTTACAAGATATATAAAATGAATGGTGTTACCTTCTCTTGCTACATTTTGGACTGCAAGGACTTGATTTGAAGCTGGTCCCTCATGCTTCTCAAAATTCGTCTCTTTTTCAATTACATCAAGCCTTTCATTGATTGAATAGGACACATCTCTTGCAAGAGCATTTCTCCTTTCTTTTGTATCCATGGTCATTTTATTGAGCGAAATTTTTTGTCAGGAGAGTACTTACTTCACCATGTAACCATCATACATGGGAGAAGATAAATTGGGTATTGTAGCAGTCTTTTTGTTGGGAGCATGTAGTAAAGTCCGATACCTTCACCTAGGAAGATCACCAAAAAAGAGCTCAAATTTAAAGCCGATTAACATATCCAATTAGACTCATCTTTACTGAAAAGCTTATGCTAATGAGTTATAGGCCAATTAGGATAATATTAACTACTCAACACCCTATTAAACCGAGGAGCATGTTTTATCTCTTTCCAATTATTTAAACTAACTTCAAAGTGAGTGAGATCCAAGAAGTCACTTAATAGGCTGGCGCTGATATTGGCTCCAGACCTCTCTGGTTGAGTATCCAACAGGAGATAATTATAAAATTTCTCAAAATCGGATTTTATAGTAAAAAAAAAAATACTCTTGATTTTTAGCAAAGTATGAGTGAGCGAGTAAATGGGCAAATAGAAGTATGAGTGCCTAAACTTGAATTTCTTTTGCACAGGTTGATATCTCAGTTGCCTATTCTCTGCTGTAGAATGTTAGTGAAAACTTGCACTGTCATCCCAAACAAATAGGAGGAGGAAGGATCACCTGGTCTTAATCCATTCTGCACTCTAAAAAGGCCAACAAGCTCCCCACTAAAAATTAGGAGGAGCAGCCATGCATCTTTCCTCCAAAGTCAAGAATACAGCGGGAACTCCAATTAGAGTCAACAGAAAAAAATAACTTTTAACCTTCATAAGTCAAGAAAGTAGTGGGAACATCATCTCATCTGTTTGTTTCTGCTCCGAAACTAAGGAGGGGGTTCATGCATGTGGTGCGCGGAAAATAGAGGGTCGGTGCATTATTCAACTTTATCAGTCGAATAGCTTTTGTCCTAGCGTGACTTTGGAGGAATGTGATGGGGCACTTCGGCAAAATTACAAAAGGTTATAAAAAAAATTGTCTGATAAAATAAAAGAGAGAAGAAAAATTAGCATGTAAAGGGAGGGAAATTTACCTAACACGCCAAAGTGTAAAGCTAAAATTGACGGTGTCCCTATGCGTTATTTTATTGTGCAACTCAAACTCCACAACAGTAATAAAGCGCGCAAGTTCCATTCTATGTTGAGCGGGCTAAGGTCCAAAAGAGCCGCCCAGCGGAAGTCTCAAGAAAGCAATACTTTTTGGATATCAGAAGACTTTTATTATTTAAGGCTATAATTTTTTATTATTAATTTAAATTTAAGCTCATGAATAACTATTGATATATACTTTTTTTCATTTATAATTAAGTGATGTAATAAGAAATGTAATATGTTAATTATAATAAAATCTTTTATTAAATATACTCTTAATTTAAAAATAAATCTGAGTAAAATCTCGTATTACAGTAACATAATCTATAATTTTTAGTGGTTGTTACCTTTCCTTTTACATGAGAATTCAATATTCACGCCTTTCCTTTGAGGGGGGCCCAATTAAGGACAGAAGATAATAAGAGCAAAGAAGACTTCGGTTTCTGTGAAAACGTGTGAACAAATAAAAGTCTTCTCCTTTTGTAAGAATCCAATGTCGATGTCGGAGCGTCGAGCTAAAGTTGGTGGGGGCCTCTGGAAAGAAGTAAGTGGACGACATTGATGTTTGACTTGAGTCAATTTTGGCTTTTAGCTTCTCCAAGTAACACGGCATTCTTATTGACTGATTGGATTGGATCACCAAAGCGATGCCTTTTCAACACTTCTCATAATACTATAGAAGGATTGAATAAATTGAAGCCATTTCCCCTCAATCATAAAATTCACTTTTAATTACGATAGTATGATATTGTGGTCAGAGAAATTATATTTAACCCAGGTTGGATAGTCAAATTTATTAACAATTCAATTAAGAATAAATTTAACATTAACCAAAGATATGTTAAGGTTAAATCCCATAGTAAGGTGTGGGCTCATCCTTCAGCACCTTTATTAAAAATATTCTTTATTGACCCACGAGAACAGGAAGTCATGCATCTGGGGGTCACGCAGGAATACATAGAGAAGTTCAAAGGGTGAACAAAACTACCGCTAACAAAGCACCAAATCTTAAGCAATTCATTGCTCATTGTTAACCTCTCTCGTTTCTTGTTTCCAATGGCTGCTTCTTCTTCTTCTTCTTCCAAGCGTAGAAGGAGTTACGATGTCTTCCTGAGTTTCAGAGGCAAGGACGTTCGTAACAACTTCGTTGGTTATCTCTACACAGCTCTAGACCAGAGAGGAATAAACACTTACATGGACAGTGAAGAGCTCAGGAAGGGGAAGCAAATATCGCCGGCACTTATGGAGGCTATCGAGGAATCACGAATCGCCATCGTCGTTTTCTCCGAGAACTACGCCTTATCGAAATGGTGTTTGGATGAGCTGGCAAAAATCATGGAGTGCAAGGAGCAAAGAGACCTATTGGTCTTTCCGGTGTTTTACAAAGTGGAACCATGCGAAGTGAGAACGCCGAGAGGGAGTTACAGAAAAGCTATGGCCAAGCATGAGGACAAGTATGGGAAGGACTCGCAGAAAGTGAAGGGATGGAAGAAAGCTCTTTTTGGGGCTGGTAGCTTATCTGGGCAGCATTTTACAGATGGGTACGTGAGAGCACTTCTAGCTTCTACTACTTCAATTTGATCCTTTCTTTTTATGCTTAATCTTCTCTAAGGTTTGGCATCCCATGAAGTAAGGGGGTAATTTTGCCTCATCTCTCCCATCCTCTCTCTTGGGCTTCTTTTATTCGAAGCTCATACTACATGCTCTAGGACAGCCTTAAAGAATTCAATTTCAGTGGCTTTAGTAACGATGAAAATATATGGCACTGCATTTTTAGGTTTCTCTTGGTTTTGTTTGGTTCTGCAAGTTGTTGAATTTCCCAGGTCTCTTAAACAAATACTTTATGTCCTTCAATCCTCCAGTTCCATTCATCGTGCTGGTAACGGATGAAGTTTACTACTAATGTTGTGGATAGCCTCTGTCGGCCTTGATTTCGTCTGCAAAATTGTTACTCAATTTCCAGAATCTTGATGTATGAAGCAGGACCTTCTAGGAATCATTCAAGTTGCTGGAAATCTTTTTTTTTTTTTTTAAGGTCTGCATAACAACTCTGCATAATTTTAGTACCCTTCTCTTGAAGACTGTGAGCATCGGAATCGATCAGTAGATATAAAAACGTAACATTTTCAAAATTTTCATCTTTGCAGTTTTTAGCATCAGATGCATTGTCAAAATCTGTAGGATTAGGATTATGATTCTCAGGACTATTCCCTCGTGATTTATTTTATTGCCATCTGGTGCACATTTGCCAAGATCTTGTCTGCTTAACTTTAGTGGAGTCTTTTGACCAAAAAAAAAAAAAACCTTTAGTGGAGTCTCACGCTCTTCGCACTTGTGATTTGAGAATTTGACTTGATAGTCATATTTGCCCGACTGTTCACCTAATATTTTAATCATCATTTCTGAATCATATGATACATTGTGAGTGCGTTTCTTTGCCAAAAATATCATCTTGTACCCGATTTTCACCTTCAAGGATTTCTCCTTTAATTTTTTCGGATTGACCAATAGATGCATGTGAACTTCATCTGGCTTTTCAGCTGACCAGTGCATTCTTTTGGCAAGTCTTTGACAGGATGATACCAAAGGTTTTTTCCTTTTACTCTGATTCTAAAATGATAAATAAGAACTCTGGGTCTTTTGCATAGCCTACAAATATTTGCTTTCATTCCAATACAACCATAGCCTGTGCTCTCATTCTCCTTCTTTCTCTTTGGACATTGCTTCCACTTGATGCCCCTCTTGCTTGCATACCCGAAAGGTTTTTCTTTCTGCACAACAAGACAATTTACAAGAAAGAGAATCAGCTGAGACATTTTTATCCGGAGGAACATACCCTATGTCAAATTTGTAATAACTAAACCAGTTTTGTAATATGAGAAGCCTAGTTTGCTTAGCTTCTTTCATATTCAATCTCAGGAATCTCTCGACATATTTAGAGTCAGTTCTTACAAACCTTTTTGATGCTAGGAAGACGTACAAAAAGTTCTCTATACAATTTTTCATAGCAAGTACTTCCTTTTCAGACATCAAATATGTGAGTCCATATCATCAAGAAAAGCACCAAGAAGGCCTCAATGGATTGTCCTTTGAACAAATTATGATCTTTTCCATTTGGATAATCGGGCTTATATAAAGTCCTTTTCGCTGTTATAAGCTCATCAAATCTTCTATAATCAATGAGTATCGGAGCTGCTTCCGCCAATCCTCAAGATTACCCAGATGTTTGCCTACCTCACTAGTGATGGTTACCATTATAAGCTCATCAAATTTTCTATAATCAATGAGTATTGGAGCTGCTTCCGCCAATCCTCAAGATTACTCAGATGTTTGCCTACCTTACTATTGATGGTTACCATTATGGTCAGCTGCTCTTTTTACAGGATCTAAAATGAATGGTGTTACTTTTTCATGCTATATTTTTTTTGGACTTCAAGGTCTTGATTTGAAGCTTGTTCCTTTTTTTTTTTTTGTCGAAAAAGGGCTGCTGTAAATTCGTCTCTTTTTCAATTACATGAAGTCTTTCAATGAACGTGGGGCTAAAATCGTTACTTCAAACGTGGGGTAAAAATCGTCCAAAAGGTATTGGTTCGCTAAGAAAAGTACCACATAAATGGTAGACATTTAGACAAATTGAAGGAAAAACAAGAAAATTTCAATGAACTTTGTAAAGAGATCTAGACAATGTCAATCAACGTATAGTATATCCAATAATTTACTGATGTTAGTAATTGCAAAACTAGGTTAACATAGAACAACATGAAAAATATGGTCTTCAACCTGTGCTGTGGCGTCTTGCTAGTTGAACACATTAGGGCATTCATCTCCAAATATACTGCGGACTAGTTTCGACTCAACCGTTCTCTTTGAATATTGTTTCGTTGGTCGAATTCTTTGAATATTTACTAATTATTTAGATTGCTCTAAAAGCAGCTCAACTTATTTTCTCTTGCTAGATATGAACCGGGGTTTGTACAAGATATTGTACAAGAGATCTCAACTCAACTAGATCCAGCACCATTATATGTGGCCAAATATCCAATTGGGATTGATTCCCGAGTACAAGAGCTTAAAGCAATCTTAAATCTGCAGTCCAAGGATGATGTCCTCATGGTAGGATTATGGGGACATGGAGGTGTAGGGAAGACGACCCTTGCTAAAGCCATTTACAATGCTGTGTTTAGAGAGTTTCAAGGTTCTTGTTGCTTGGAACGTGTTAGAGAAAATTCCAATAATTCCAACAATTTGGTTCCTTTGCAAAAAAAAATTGCTATCGCGGATATTACAGGGGAAGAGTTTAACAGTTCACAGTGATGGTAGAGGACGTCGGTTAATTCAAGAAAAACTTTGTAACAAGAAAGTTCTCATTATAGTTGATGATGTCGAAGATCAAAGACAGCTAAATGCTTTAGTTGGAAACGGTGAGTGGTTCGGTCAAGGGAGCAGGATAATTATCACAACAAGAGATAGGCACCTCCTAACTTCTCATGGGGTAGTCTCGGATCATATTTATGAAGTAAAAGCTCTCGAAAATGGTGAAGCTCTTGAACTTTTGAGAAAGCATGCTTCTCTAGCAAATCGAAAAATAGAAATCAGCAGCAATCTTGTTGACAAGGTTTTACATTATGCCAACGGACTTCCTTTGGCTCTTGAGGTGTTGGGTTCTTTCTTGTATGGTAGAGGAGAAGAAGAATGGGAAAGTACCCTACAAGAACTTGCTGAAAGTCCTGACAAAAAAATCAATGATGTGCTCAAGGTGGGTTATGAAGGATTGGAGGGCTATGCAAAGGAGATTTTTCTCGACATCGCATGTTTCTTCAAGGGGTGGAGTATACCGGACATTAAGAAAGTTCTTGATAGTTGTGGTTTCCACACGACTATTGGGCTAAAAGTTCTCATTGAGCGCTCCTGGATTAGTGAAGAGTATGGGACCCTACAAATGCACGACTTAATACAACTAATGGGGAGGATATTGTTGAGGAAGAATGCCGTGACGATCCCGGTAAACGGAGTAGGTTATGGCTTTATGATGATGTTCTTGATGTTCTATCCGGAGATTTGGTAAGAATTGTTAGTGTATGAGAATTCACATTCTATTATTATCTTTGACTTTGTAATTACAAGATAACCTTAATATATCCGAACAAATATACAGGGGACACCTGCAGTAAAAGCCATAGTTTTGGAGCTACCAGAGCCAGCAAAGATGTATATTGGTCCTAATGCTTTCACAAAAATGAGAAAGTTGAGGTTACTCATCCTGCGTAATGTCCATTATCCTTTCCAAGAACCCATCCATTTCCCAAACGAGTTAAGGTGGTTTGACTGGCCTGACTATGCCTCAATTCCAGAATTTGGCGGTGGTGAAAAGAAGTTAGTTGGACTTAATCTGCGGAATGCCAACGTCCAATTAGTGCTGAAACAATTGCAGGTGCGCATATACTTGGACCTTTTCTCATTACTTATAACTATAGGTATTAAATCTGATGATGCAACATCTGCGATTAGTATATCCTTTATACATATTAAAGCATCAAATGTAAGCTGTCAATCTAGTACATGAACCAGTGCACTTAAGATCTTTCCGTCGTAAATACTCCTCCCTTCTAACTGGCAAGTTGTTGGTTATAGTTGAAATACATATAGGGAAGAATTCATTTTTCCTAATACTTGTACTTCCATTGATTTCTTAATTAATGTGAAGTCATCCAATGGTCGCGTCAGCTAAACTTGACCGAATTGGTATCCAATATAATTCATGGGATAATTTATGTAAGTAGAAGGACTTGATTTGAAAATTTAAAGTGCAGTGATTTTGATTAATTGAAAGTACAATGATAAAAAGTTTTATTTTCCGTACATATACCATAAAAGAGGATGAGTGAGCTCAACCATCACGACTTTGAGCTGAAAATTGAAACAAAAACTTACTGGTAAGCTATGTTGTGGAATAGTTGGTAATTTAAAAATACCTAGTAACTTAAAAGTGTAGCTGACTTACTAATCCATTACGGACTTACTTAGTTTTTAGACTAGATTCTGTTGGCAACAGAATTTGACAATTACCAACATCTTTTACCTTTTACCAGCACGGACTGGTAGAGTCGTCCCTATGTAATTTGTTTTAAACTGTATGGACAATTTATTTGGCCACGGCCAAGTAAACAATTACTTGTTCATCGAAGTTTTCCACCAATGCTTCTACGATAAGCAAAGCTTATTGTAAATGTAAGTTATATGGACAGACCGCTATTTTTTTATTTAAAAAAAACGGAGTCAGATTTTGTGGATGATATTTATCTTAGCTTTTTCTTTTCTTTGCTCCGAAATGACTATCCAAGTTGGTTTCGTTGTTCTTGCAGGACTATAAGAAATTGAAGTTCATTAACTTCAGTGGATGCAAGTCGGTCGTTTTTATACCGGACCTCTCTTGTACGCCACATCTTGAGGAATTGGATCTTCATATGTGCAAAAACTTGGAGCATTTACCCGATGTGCTCCGGTGCAAGAATCTTCAACTTCTCGATCTTAGTTTTTGCTCAGAATTGCGAAGATTCCCTGATATTCCATATGAAATCAAAGGCGTGCGATTGCTTGATTTAACGTGGACTGCAATTGAGGAACTTCCTGCATCCATAGAAAATTTTGTCTCCTTGGAGGAGCTTGATTTACAATCTTGCAAGAACTTGGAAATCCTTCCTTCTAGCATTTACAGGTTGGGAAATCTTGAAACCTTCTCGCTTTGGGGCTGCTCAAAACTAACCCACTTCCCGAAGGGGGAGGAGGATTGGAGTAATCCCCATACGCAAGCGAGACTTCCTAAGTTAGAGTCTTTAAACCTTGACGGATGCAATCTATTAGATGTAGAGTTCCTCCAGAATCATTCGTGTTTTCCCTCATTAAAACGTTTGCGCTTGTCGGCTAAAGTTCCTACTAAGTTGAACGAATTGGATGTTTCGGGTTTCCAAGGACTACAAGAGATCCTCAACATTCGAGAGCAATCTTGTTTTGAACTTGAATGGTGGTTCAAATCTCTGAGCAAAATTCCCTCCGACTTTTGTGGCGTTGACGGTCGTGTCATGGTGTTTCGACCAGATGAACCGGTCCATAATGGATTGGCCCTCGCCGATTTGTTCAAGCCTAAGGTTAGACTCTCTGCATCTGTGTGTGTGTGTGCATATGCATGTGATTAATATGGAGTCGTGTAGATGTTGGCTGCACTGATAGTTTATAAGCTGCAAAAGGCAGAAGATCGCAGATCGGTGGGCTAATTAAGAAAAGCAAACATGGAAAGTGATCCTGCATATACATATAATGGAGGTGGCTATAAGGTAACCCATAGGACATTCTTTCTGTGGAATTACGTGGATCACCCAACGAAAAAAATCCAGTAATGCATATGCTCATTTAATTACAAAATAGTCCATGATATATATCCTCGTTCGATCAATTAAGTACGAAAAGGACTTTGTAATGCTATTACTGACTATATCTAAACTCTAGGACTACCCTTTTAATTCATTGAAGTGCCTCTTTTTAGCTGCCAATTTGGAAGAACTATCTAACAGTCTACATCTATGACAGCATTCTCGTCCCACAAAATCTAGCCTAAGGTTTCCTCTACCTGGAGAAGAGATGCCAGACTGGTTGCTCCCTAATAAAGAGGGTTATATATCTTTCATGGCTACAAAGGAATTATTTAAAGAGAAGTTCTTAGGATTAGCTGCTTGTGTTGTATTCCGAGGAAAAGAAGGACAAGAGCCTAAATTGGATTTCTGGCCAACCGTTAACGACACAGTCGAGATTTCAAGTTCAAGAGGTTTCGAAGTTGATTCGGATCATGTGTGGCTTTGGTATTCCAAAACATGGGGGGAACAACGAGGTTCTGGTCTAAATGACTGGAACCAATTCCAGTTTTTCATTGGAGCATCACGTGATACAATTGTGAAGAAGTGTGGATTCCGACTAATATTCAAACCACTTGAGAATGATTTGGAGGTTTTTCTTCAACATAATCCATTGATGGATCCAGCTTTACTCCATGAGGTTCGGCATTACGACAGTCAGATGATCACAATGGAAGACAGTCCAAATGGAGGAGAAGATATACTAGATAGTAAAACTAGCACAGAGGAAAATAGTTCAAGTAATTTAGTCCTCAAAGGGTCGAACATGGCCGACTTCTCAATTCAGGTCTCTCTCTCTCTCTCTCTCTCTCTCTCTCTCTGTTTTTGTGTGTGTGTGTGTATGTGATTGATACAGAGTCTATGTTGACGTCACCGTGTATTTGTATCATGCAAGAGCTGAAAATGATAGATAAACAAACCCATATAGAGTGATTCAAATGCTACATGAGATATTACGTAAGCAAGGATCGATGCATCTAATTATTATAGAACAAAAGCTTAGGTCAAATCGCAAGGAACACGGTAAATTCAAGCGCTTGTACTTGAACTAATTACAATTTTGGGTATTTCTTACACCTTATTTGTCTAACAGAAGTATCGATATTCCACAATTGGTCACTGTCAACATGTTCGAAATGTTCGCCCTGGAGGAGAGATGCCGGAGGAGTTCGTCCTAGTTGAAGACGGTACCATATGTTTCATGGCTTCACAAGACTTGTATGACAAGATCCTAGGATTGACTCTCTGTATTGTTTTCAGCGTAGAAGATGCAAAACAGGAAGTTTCTTTCGACATCGTGCCGCATGTCAACGGCCAAAGGCGGAATGTGCTATCGGGAACTCTCGGTTCATTTGATTCGGACCACACGTGGTTTCAGTATTCCCGATCAAATGTGTTGTGGGGAGTGTTGCAGGGAGGAGTTGATTTCGGTGAATTTGGTAAGAATCATTTGCAATTTAGCCTTACTCTTAAAGTATCAGGCGGAACCTTGAAAAAGTTGGGATATGTAATAAGATGCAGCCAATTAGAGGATGATTTGAAGGTCGTGCTTGAAAATAGTCAATTAGTGAATTTAGCTTCGCTCTGTGAGGATTATCTTGATCCATTATCAGATTTATCGCCATGGACAGGATTGATGGATGGGTCGGGACTAGATAGAAGAGAGTATCTTCAACATAGAAGAGAGTATCATCGCAGATGTCACCTGCATATGGAGGAAGACAGTGACAGTGAAATATATGAATAGTGCATGAGGTGGAGGAACATATTAGATTAAATGGACGTTTTGTCTTTCTGAGGGAAGGGAACTACTTTTTTTATTATTATGATGTGTCTAGGAGGGAACTACTTCTTTCTTATTATTATGGTTTACGTGCAGGATTTTCGTTAATGTACTGGTCATGAGTCCATACAGAGAAATCATCGTTGATGAATATTATGGAGTATATTTTTCATGATTCCTTGTCAATCGGATCATGATTTCCTACGACAAATTGTGGCATTTTGCACAACATGCTTAGTTACGTGTCGTTTACTGATTTCACAACACTGGTATCCAGTGTTAATTCTCATGTTGCCTTACAATTTCCATGTTAATTCTCAACTTTAAACAACAGTTTTAAGCAGCTAAAAACTTGTACACTGAAAGACAACTTCCAACAGATTCGCGACTTTCAGCTGAAGCAGCAATGTCACACACCAATCTCTCTAGTGATTGATGATTGATAAGGCAGAGAGCGAGGGGCACAGAATCTCTTTGCTCTGCTTTGTTCAGTCCAAAAATCGACGAGGTGAGAATGAGCCATCCATGACTTTGACTGATGGCTTGGGCGTAGAGTGAGAGTTTGGACCTTCCAAAGCCATTGACAACTGCGGGAACAAGATTATCTCCTACAGCCAGTGCTTGTCATTCCTCTCTTTCGTCTGAGGAAATCCCGCTCTGTGATGTCCGCTTGGTGTTTGTGACTTTGTCTAACTGAATCTATAGTATAATTCATGGATTTAATTGTTTTGACTATTTGATTCCTGAAATTAGTTCCAGTTTTTTTTTCCTACTAGATAAAATGCCCTGATCAATTTAGATGGATAAGTTTATATCATTTTTCACTCAATTTCATGTAAAATCTTTTGGGACGATTGCTACTGTCCCCTCGATGTAATGCTAGAATGAAACCAAGTGTCCGACTGTCATGGATAAGAATTGTTCTTATTTTGTTTGGAGGTGAGTCTATTTTTAAGCTCACCCTGTTGGTAGATATCAATTAGCATCTATTTGTTTTTCTCTCAAACCTATGAAGTTGTTCGTTTTTGTATTGATCTAATAAGGACTTATGTTCTGCAAGTATAGAAGTACCAACTATGGATGGAAAGTCGAATTTAGATTTTGAAAATAGTACTTAGTGGAAGACTCTACTTGAGCCTTACAAATGCCGAGAGAGACAACAGAGCACAGGGGAAGTTTCTGTTTGAATTTGAAAAATTGTGAAGCTGGGCATTCTATGTGAAGATAGGGTAAAAGTTGATCATGTCAGTTTTGCTACGTCTCGGTACTTAGTACTATGATTTGGATAGTATAATCTAAATCTCAATGGAAATTTGGTGTGACGAATTTTCTCTATTATGGATGGAAGATGAATGCAGTAAAGACCGTCGTATTGAGCTTGCCTCGCACCAGTAGAAGTAACTATTGCTTCGATGCTTTCACAAACGTGAAAATTTTGAGAATTGTCATTTTGTTTGTAGTGCATATCTCTTTACAAGGTCTTGTGTGTCTCTGTAACGAGCTAAAATGGCTTCAATGGACCAATGTCCTGGATTTAGAATTTGGTTCTGCTCCAAAGAACCTTGTTGAACTAGATGGGCTGGGGGAAAATTCTAAGGTACGCCCTTGTGATGATTAGCTTTTCCTTTTTTATAGCTATCAATATTTGCAGAGCTTATTGACTGCACTGTTTTTTTTTTTTTTGCAAAATTTTAGAAAGTTGAAGTCCATCAATTTCAGTCCATGCAAGTCCCTGCCTAGTGTTTCTAACTTTTCATTGGTTTCAAATGTGGAGAGCTTAAATCTTTATGGGTGGGAAAGCTTGGTGCAGGTTCACCAATCTGTAGCACATCTTGAATAGTTAAAAAATTTGTCACTACAATCGTGCTCTAATCTTAGTATCTTCCCTAAACACACTCAAAGCAAGTCTCTTCAAGCCCTTAATCTCTCGTTTCCCGAAACTTGAGAAGTTCTAAGATATTTCGAGAAAGATAGAACATCTAGAAGAATTTAATATAGAAAGGACGGTAATTAAAGAACTTCCAGCATCAATTGAAGTATTTTTGCCGAAAGGACGTACATATAAGCATTACGAAAACCTCGCAAGGCTTTGCGAAATCTGGAGGATCTGAGTCTTTGAGGCTAGCTTGGATTTTGTCATGTTTCGAAAGAAATTGGAGGATTCAATTGATGCTGATGGCAATCTAGGATTCCCAAGTCTAAACCAGCTAGAACTTGTCAAAAGTAGAGCTCTTTGAGAGTTCTTCCAGTTTTCACAAATTTGTGTACGCAGAACATTCAAAAAACAAATTTACTCATCTACCGACATGCATCACCAAGTACGACGTTTTGAAATACTTGTATGTTGATAAATGCGAGCAACTACAAGAGATTCCTCAGCTTCCATCAAGTATTGTCTATCCTAAATGCTAGTAGCTGCAAATTTCTGCAGATGGGCAATATGGCTGTTGTGTCATATCACACTCTCTAGCTCTCGCTCATACACGCGCTCACTCCGAATGCTTGATATGCATACTAATAGTTGAGCTAGTACACTAAATCCGGAGATGAGAAAAGTTGACATTCTCCTAATTGGAAGAGAAATGCCAAAGTGGAATCTCCATTGTAAAGACGATTCCATCTCTTTCATGGTTCCCCAGAACGTGTGTGACAAGTTCTTGGGACTAGCTCTCTACTGTTCTTGGCCTGGATGAAGGAAAAGTGGTCGAAGCTTCATGTGAGGTGCAAACATTTGTCAATTGCCAAAGGGTGATTTGGCATGTGAGAAACTTGTTTTCATTAGATTCTGATCTTGAGTGGGTTGAAATTCACTCGTGCAATGGACTGTTTGAAATAGAGAAGCTTCTATGAAACAATTGGAGCCATTTCCAAGTTGCCTCAGAGCGAAGCTCGAAGAAATGTGGATTCCGTCTAATGTGCGAGCAGCAGGAGGATGATCTGAGGTCATACTCCAACACCCTCAGCAGATAAAAACAGATTGGATATACAAGGATAGAGACTCTGAGGAAGACCATAAAATAGACACCGAGGAAGAAGATACAGGTTTCGCATCATGCTACTAGTACTGACATGGTTGAGGAACCATCTTTTCATCACTTTCTTTATGAATTGTGATGCAGAGTGCATTAGCCCAAACTGCTTGTTGAATGGCCATAGTCTTCCAAGTTGTTCTCTGAAATTTAGAGCTTAGTTGTAGAGTTAGATTTTAGAGCTTCCAAATCCATTGACATCTGCGTGAAAGAGATAACCTCCTACAGCCAACGCTTGTCCCTTCTCTCTTTCGTCTGAAGAAACCCCCACTCTAACGTCGACCAGGTGTTTGTGATTTTGCCCAACTGACATCCAGCTTTAAACCACCTGCTCTTCCCAAAAAGAAGCAAACCCATCGTTTAATTCACGGATTCAAAAAGTAGCACATCCGCGCTTCATTTCTCGTTCCTCGTCATTGAAGTGCACTTGGTAATGAACATTCCTTTTTCCATCACCAAGTTCAATTTCATCAGGGGCCTCATCGATGGGAATGGAAGCTTTGATTTTGGTCAGAACACAACTTTAAAGACCAGAAACTCTTCACAAGTAATTGGCCTTCAAGGAAATGCTCGAAATTATAAGTCAGGGTTCAAGCATCATTCCATTCCAGTAATTTCGTTTAGTCCCAAGCCTGCTTGCTTCTTAGGTAGACACACCTTTTGCTCCATGCACAGCAGAGCCTTTTCAAAAGAAAGCGTCATCACTTCTGCTCAATTTGTTCTCTTAGGCAAGACGAAAATATCGCCGCAATAGTTCACCATTATGTGTATTACAATGCCAATAAGTACCAATTTACCAGCATGATAAGTTCATTAGCCGTCCAATGAGTTAGTTTATGCAACACTTATCAGATAAAAATTCCCAAATTGCAGTCAACATTCTTTAATCTTCCCGGATCAAAGGCAACCCCAAACTTCAGATAACAAAGAACCAGCCTTCAAGTGACTGAGTTCCAAGAAGTCACTTTAACAGTTTTGCCCTGATTTTAGCTCCAAACATCTCGGTTCTTTGAGGTCTAATTTCTGACCAGAGATAATTGTAGATTCCCTCAAAACCAGATTTTACAGTAAGAAATGACTCCTTATCTCCATTCAAGAAGATCAGATGATGATTAGCAAAGTAAGCAGAATGTTGGTGAAAACTTGCACAATCATCACAAACAAATAGAATGAGACAGGATCACCTTGTCCTAATCCATTCAGCCCTCTAAAGTAGCCAACAAGCTCCCCACCAACAATCATATAGCTTGGTGTCGTAATAGCATCTTTCCGCCTGACACGGTTCAATTTCATCTGAGTATGAATCCAGGCCTGAGTGTGTGTCCAATACTAGTAAAAATCTCTCAATACATAAACATTACATTAAAGTAAATCATTTGAAGAGGTTTTTAATGTCAATGTGAGTAACACACAGTAGACGTATCACGTAAGCTCACGATTTTACATTAAAGAAAATAAGCCAACGATTGAAGAAAAGAGAATTTTGCACTTCGGAGATGTAAAGAGCAGATTAAAGAAAAGTGGGCAGAAAGTTAATCAATGAGGCGCGAGTAAATGATGGGTTCTTGATCAGCTCCCTTTGCACCATGATCAAGATCGGGCTTGTCACGATGCTCGCCGGCCATATCGGGTTGTTTTTCTCAGCGCCGTTGTATCTTGGCTCCCTAGCGGCCAAATTAGTGCCGATTTTAGTGAGACAAGAGTTCAATTCTTGAACGCGAGTTAGAGGATTTCATTTTTCTTTTGGTTACGTTAAATGCGAAAATAAAAATTAGGATTAATATCATGAAAAATCACAAATAAATTTTACAATAAAATCTCAAACTAATACGCCTATGATAAGTTAACCCAAAATAGATTTTAGGTCACCAAAACTCTCAAACTCGTGCACTTATGACATATTTTTCCTCCGTTAATTTCTGTCTTAATTTTACCGTAAAATTACTAAGTTGAATGACACATGGCAATTACCGAATTGACATGGCAAGTCAACGTCGAAATCCATATCAATTTGAGATAAATTTGTCATTAGTATATCAACTGGGTTTTTGGAGACTCAATTTGAGGTCGGTGGAGCTACCCGTGGAGTCATCTCCCGTGCCTGCGTCTATGTGGTGGACCTTTATGCCTGCATCTTTCATTGTTTCACTGGCTGAGGTCTTGAACAAGAAGCCTTCTCCGAAGGGTAGCCCTCGCCTGACCGGGCTTCGGGCGAGGGTAGCCCGACGTTGACCGAGGGTTGCTCGCCGGATGTCGACGAGGGCGGCCGTCGCTTGAGGTCAGCAATGGCTAGGGGAGGGGAGGAGCAAGGAGGTGAGGGAGAGGGAAAGGAAAAGAAAAACGAAAAGGAAAAGCAAATTAGAACAAGAAAAGAAAGGGAGAAAATTGCAAAAAGAGTAAATGACAGAAATACCCTTCGATTAGGTCCTTTTTTGAAACAAATAAGACACTTCGCACTTTTATTTGAAATAAAATTTATTTTGAATATTTAATTAAGAAAATGAGAGTACTTGATGTTTTTAATTGAAATTTTCCCTTATTACAAACCTCAGCAAAGTAAAAGGAGAAGAAAAAAAAAACTTAAAAAGACACAAGGAAGCAGTCAGGTAATGGGGAGGAACAATCAAAGTCATGATGATCATCACTTTGTCAGATTAATCAGTCTAAGGGGAGTGAACTGCTTTTGGCTTCTTTAACAACTTTTTGGACGTGTTGATCAGAAAAGAAAAAAAAAAAACTTTTTGGACCACGTTCTTGTGCATCGTTATTGCAATTCCAATACTCCTCACATTTTCTCGTGCTTGGATCGTGGAGCCCCATCACTCCATCTAAAGCGACATTCAGGCCCCTTTTTGCTCAGATTGCGAAACTGAGGAGCATTTTCCATCGTTTAATTGTTTGGACCAAAAAAAAAAAAAAAAAAAACAGCTTTGAAGCGACTGAAATTCAAGAAATCACTTAATAGTTGGGAATATTATCAAAAAGTACTAACTTATTGGATTTTTATCAATTTAATCCCAAAACTTTTAATTTTTCCAATTCGGCCTTAAACTTTTTTTGTGTCAATTCAATCCTATACTTTTTTGCATTTACGCTAATTCAATCCATCCAGTCAACATTGGTCGGCCGGTGATGACGTGGATCCGACAATAGCTTAACGAGACAATTTTTAATAATATCTTAACATGTTTTCAAATTTTTTATTATTTTTCTTTTCTTTTTTTACTGCTCATCTTCTACGTCTATAAGGCCGGCAAGGACCTCACCCACGGCACCATTGCCGCCGATCTCGCCTAGCCATGGTGTCACTATTCTTGGGCGAGCTCTACTTTACTGTTGCCCTCACTGGGCGAGCTCAGTCTCGCTCAGATCGCGGAGACTAGCGGTGACGAACGCGAAGAAACCCAGGCCGATCACCAGAGAAACTCCCGAACCACCAAATCCATCACGCACTGCAAGCTCATGCCCATCATCGGCATCGGGAATTTCGAAGGAGGTTTCGTAGTGATGCTTCCAAGTCCAAGCTTCTGTGAGAAATCGACTGAGCAAGGAACGAGATGGGTTCAGTTCGTGAATGTGAAGCAGGACGGAGGATTGATCAGTGGCTACAGATTGCAGATTTGGCCCGGATCGACCCGAATAGATGGACCGACTTGGCAATGGCGAGGCTCGGCCGTCGCCATTGCTAGGCGAGGTCGAACCTCGACCACCCATGGCGTTGCCGTCGCTTGGCGAGAACAAGCTTGCCCAGCGACAGCAACGCGACGCCATGGCTGTTCAAGTGTCCAGCGGCGGCGGCGGCTCCCGGGGCCAGCCATAACCCTTTGGAGAAAGATGCTAGTGAGGACCTCCTCTAGGAAGAAGATGAACAACACAAAAAGAAAAACAAAATGAAATAGATAAATAAATAAATAATTTTAAAAAAATTAAAATGTTATAACAAATCGCTCATCGGCGTCGGCCAGTGTACACGTCAACGCCGGCCGTTTAAAGTTAGACTAAATTGGCATAATCATGCGAAAGACCGAATTGACAAAAAAGCAATAGATTTAGAATTTTTTTCTGACAATTTTCTCTATAATAGTCTAGCGCTGATTTTAGCTCCAAAGATCTCGGTACTTTGGAGTGGAGTTTTCGACCGGAGATAATTGTAGGATTTCTCGAAACTAGATTTTACAGTAAGAAATGACTCCTTATCTCCATTCAAGAAGATTGAGACGATTATTAGCAGAGTATAAGTGAGTGAGTGGCTAAATGGCCAAACAGAAGCATGAGTGCGCAAGCTTGATTTCCTTGTGCATAGGTTGGAATCCCAGTTGATTATTCTGTGCTGCAGAATTTTAGCGAAAACTTGCACTGCCATCACGAATAGAAGGAGATAGGATCACATGGTCTTAATCAAATTCTGCCCCCAAAAAAAGTCGACAAGCTCCCCTTAACAATTATAGAATATACAATGGGAACACCAATTGCGGTCAACAGATTCCGGGAAAAGAAAAAGCAAGCAAATAAATAAATAAATAGGTAATTTTTAATCTTCATAAGTCAAGAATGTAGTGGGAACATGACTTGTTTGTTTGCTGGAAAGTAGAGCGTCGGTGCATTGTTAGCTTTATCAATCCAACAACCATTGTCAATACAATGGACCTAATTCAAAATTAAGTACAATGGATTGGTCTGAGTGAATATTTCCATTTTACAAGAAAACAAAAATGGATAGAAGAAAAAAATTTCATAACTGGGGGTAAACGCACTTGGATCCATGCAGCCAAAGTGAACGAAAAATATTCACATCTTGACAAAGCATTGTAGACATATGAGCAATTTGCACAATTTCACATGCCCTTTGCGAACACGATCCACCAAATTCGGCGACTCAGCAGGCAACAGATATTGATGATGCGGACCACGTGCTACAGGGATCATCCATCAAAATAATTTTTCTTCAAGAAAAGAATGTTAACTCTGGACAAAAACAGATTCGAGTTAGAAGATTTGAGTGCCAAGACAGATAACACAAGAAATCTAACTAATTCAGCCGAAGGACTCCATTGGTGCTAGAACGTTTCTTTAAAAAAAGTTAGTAATCGTCAAAGAAATTGTGGGTTAAAAGAGTCACCGATCACCTGATTTCCAACAAAGGAGTTACCGACATTTTTACGGAATTTCAGGTATTTTTCCTTAAAATTTTGTTCAAAATCCAACTTATATATGACATAATTTACTTAATTAAATGCAATGTAATAGACGAATGGAGTGCTTTCTTATCTCAAATTTGAAAAAAGATGATTACGCGCATCGGACCTTCGTGGAATCATACATTTGCGGCCATTGCGGGCAATTCGAGGATGGACTGAATGGAGTCCTCACTCATAGAATAGAACCACATGCGAATTGAAGTGCGGTCCACTAATTCGAGAAAAGAACATCATCATCGGTTTTTAGTATAACAGAAACAAGTTTTCTTTGATCACATTTTCATAAAGTATATGATGAGACGAGCAAAACCGTAGTCGATCGTCACTAGCGACCGCGGAGGCGTCGCCAGTGCGGCCACACAACGCTAGGCGTCGGGCGCATAGCGGCCACATGCTTGCAACTCTTCCCATGCACGGACCTAGCCTGCATGTGCGTGGGCTAACGTCTTATCCTCCGGGAGCCGACCCAAACCCGATTTCATTGACCCGACCTTTTGACCATTTGACTTGGGCCCTTTGGTTGAACCGGTCATTGACCATCCGATCGAATCGCGGACCTGGTTCAATTGGTCAATCGGGGTGAACAGTTGGACAGAGTTTAAGGACCTACGTGATGACAAAACAAGTGAGAGGTACGTATCTGCAGGTGGGGTGCGTGACATCTCCGATTGGCGAGTTCTTGGTATCAGCGTACTTATATGCTTATGCTCTAATAGGTAGCACATTTGTTTTACATGTTTGATGCTTTTATGGATGGAAAATACCTATGGAACCCTAAATATGTGTATTATTTGGGATATTTTTTTAGTTCTCTATGATATTTTGAAATACGGGTGCAAGCTTACATGTAAGTACCACATACGAGATAATATAGAGTATAATTTATCAACTACATGTATATTAATTAATATTTTTGATAGGATCAATGTAAATTAGCAGGATATGTAATTTTGTGACTAACTCGCCCCAATCACTAGATTGAAGATTACATTTATATACGAGAATGTGAAATATAAAACTTATATCCAGTTTCAAAAAAATTCAATTGAGTCGTTGTCATGCAAAGTAGCACCCTTAGTTGGGTTTGAGAAATTTTTTATCTTATATTGTGGGGGGATGTCTCATGTTCTAATGCGTAGTTATACTGCCAAAGTAGATGATCGTGTATTGTTGCATGAGGGGATTCACGTATAGCATATGGTTGATAATTATCTACTCTAAGTGTTTTCATACACCCAAATATGGTGAATTAACGAAGATTAAATTATATATCCTCATGGCCGATGTAATGTAGAGAGTTTACAAATTGCATATTATGTACTCTATCCAAAGATGATTATATGATGATGTATGCAACTTTCAAGGTAAAAGTTCACACTATACTAATTGTATACATTATTTGTTAAAAAAGTCACCTTCTTTGTGAGCGAAAACTCGTTAAAATTGAGGTTCATACTAGTTCAAATTTTAAGAAATTGAATGGGGATTTTTATTTGCAGTGGAACTAGCGAATATTCACATTGCTCGTGTAAGCTCACATATATCACTTGTCATTAGTGAGGAATCCCGGAAAGCACTATGTGATGCTTGGAAAAAGAGCAATCGGGTTTTCTCGTTAGCTATGAAGCGATCCATTAAGGAACACTTGAAAGTGCTTTGCCAACCGGATCGCACCGTTAAATAAATGATGGAAGCATTAGAGGCTAGGCATTATGTCTCATCTAACACCTGAAAGTGCAAGGACTCTTCAACATCGGGTGTAATGGTTCGGTAAGATTTACATCATAAAAATTGTAGAATTGTACATTAAGAGGTTCATAAATCATACTCATAAAGGAACTCATGAAGTCACCGGTCATCCCGACAATTTGGGTCATTGTGCGTATCCATTTAAGAAGGATGCTTGACTGATGCTTCTTTTTAAGAAGAAAGGCCACATAAAGAAAGACCGCAACAAAAATAAAATTTGGTTATTTAAGCATGAATCCAAAGTTAATGACTTTTCGGCAATAGTTTGGGATTCTAATTTGTCATAAGCCCTATCTTTTTTCGTAATAGCTAGATAGCGGTAACACAAATCATGTTGTGTTCACAATGTAGGGATTCATAAACTAAATTGATCCCAAATCAGGATAAATCAAAGCTCACTTAAGGAAACAATAATAAAGTAGGCGTTTATTTCGTGGGAATGTCATTTTAATTTGACGTTAAGAAATTCATTTTAGGTATTTTCCTTAAGATAAAATTTAATTTTCGTATTAAGTTTGGATATGTGTGATTACTATTTTGAAATTAGAAACAATGTTATTTCTATGTTTTCAATTCAAATAAAGTTGGTCATTGCTATATGTCCAATTGGATTGTATAGATTATGTTTAAGTCCTAGTGATATACATTGCTTATACGATTGAAAAAATTATTTTCAAAAGACATCTACCTAAAGAATAGTCCGCAACATTGTGGCATAAACGTCTTGGTCACATTTCTAAAGAAAGAGTGGAAAGACTAATATAGGCAGACATTTTGCCCACTCTTAAAAGTGACCAGAGATATGCGTAGATCGTTGTAGAGGTAAGATGACTAAGATAAAGAAGAAAACTACAATCTGTAGTTCCGGCATGTTGGAGGTCATTCACACCGATATAAGTGGACCATATACGACAACATTATGTAGAAATTTTTATTTCACTACACTTATTGATGGTTATTTACACTTGATTAGGGAATAGTCCGAGTTTCTTGACTAGTTCAAGATATTTTATACAAGTGTCAAGAAATAGTTGGGGAAATCATAAAGGGTCAGCCGATTTGACGGAGGTGATGAGTATTTTGGGCGGCATGGCGTTACTTGATAGCTTAAAGGGTTATCTCCAAATACTTAAGAGGATTCCGGAATACTAACTCGCCTTTACTATTGCCGACGTCTTGAACCAAAAGGTGTTGCCGAAAGGCAATCACACTCGATTTTTATGATGAGAAGTGTGATTAATAAAACTAACTTAGATGATTTTCAGTGGGGTAAATCTTTTCAAGCGACCCTTTACATTCTCAACCGCGTTTCTACCAAAGCTATGCCATTGCTTCTTTTTAGTTATGGGTTGGGCACATAAATTTAGTTTAAACCATATTAAGGTTTGGGGTTGTCTTGCGAGATGTGATGTTATGTAATCCAACATTAAGTATGGTGAACTCCAGAACCACTCAATTTTACTTCGTATCTTAATTAGATCGTTTGAAGTGGTATCAATTTTATGGTCCCAGCGAAATACGAGAATTATAGAATCACATATAGCAAAGTTTCTAGAGTATAATGTAGCTGAATAAGGTAGCTACTCACGACTACTTAGGATAATGGTATAGTGGGTATGACTATATAGTTTTCTCTGCCTATACGATCGATTGTGGAGCATCTCACATTGTAAACCGAACTTGTTAGGGTTCGGGATTCCGTTATTGACACGGTTCCGATGAAGTTCATCAAGCTCCATAAGGGCATGATAAGGTTGAAATAGCTCCACTTAAAATATCTATAAGGCGAGACAACCAGCTATACCACTGCACTACATAGTCTATCCGGGAGATCCAAGAAATTATAAAAATGTTTTTTATTATCCTCAATCAAATATATAGTTGGATGCAATGAAAGATGAGATGCGATCTATGAAACATATACCTAAAGTTATAAGCTTAGTGGCTGCAATTGAGTGTATAAGACTAAAAGGGACTCAAAAGGAAAGATTAAGAAGTTTAAAACCAGACTGGTGATCAAAGGTTTCATTCAGAGAGAAGAAGTAGATTGTAAAGTAAATTTTCCTCAAATCTCTTCTAAAGATTCTTTCAAAGTGATTATGGCATTAATGAATCATTATGATATAGAGCTTTACCATATTGATAGTAAAACTTCTTTTCCGAATGGAAACATTGATAAAAAAAGTCTATATGATATAACCCGAAAGTTTTGCAGCAAATGATTAAAATAAGCTTGTGTATAGACTGAAAAGTCTGTTTATGGTCTCAAGTAAGCTTTTAGACAATGGTACTTGAAACTTTTCATAGGATTGTCACTTCATTTGGTTATGTCGGGAATAAAGTGGATCAATGGACATACTGCAAGGTCGAGTGGGAGGAAATTTATTTTCCTCGTGTTTTATGTAGACAATATCTTGCTTGAGAGCAATTTTCTTGGGTTTCTACACAAGATGCAACGGATGTTATCAAAGCATTTTAACATGATTGACCTTAGTAAGACATCTCTTTTCATAGGCATTGAGATCCATATGAATCATTCTTGTTGGGTTTATTTTAGAGGTCATTTATTGATTGGAAATATCTTGTATTTATTTCAAGTCAAGAATTGCTCGTTAAGGTAAATAAATTGAATTTATCATAGTGTTCTCATACGGATATTAAGGAAAGATTGCACTATGTGCTAGTGTACTTTGAAGCATCATGTATGCTCAAGTTTGCACCAGACCAGATTTTGCTTTTGCCACGAGACTTCTAGGCGAGATATCGGTCAAATCGAAGACACGATCACTGGGTTACTATTAAGGAAATTTTAAGGTAGTTAAAGAGGACAAAAGACTATATGCTAATTTATAGACATATTCAGGACTATAGCTAGTAGTCTATTTGGATTTAGACTTTGCTAGATGTCGGGATGACGTGAAGTTGACAACTAGATATATTTGAAGGTTAATGGGAGGTGTAGTATTATGGAAAAACGAAAAATAGAAATATATATATATATATATATATATATATATATATATATATATATAAAATTCTTTATCAAGTAAGCGGATTTTATAGCATTTTTTCAAAGCTACTTAAGCTATATGGCTATGTAATATATATCATTCTTTATCAAGTAAGCGAGTTTATAGCATTTTTTTATGCTACTTAGGCTATTTGGCTCCTTAATCTCATTAGGAAGTTGACCCCATTTGACTTTGTTAATAGGCCCATATAGTTGTGTTGTGACAGTAATTGTATAGTGTTGCTTATTACAACAATAGACGTCTCCACGGGGTCTAAGTATGTAGAGGTCAAAATTATGACCATAAGGAATCATGCGGGATGGTGACATTGCCGTAGAGCATATTTCCATAGATAATGTGGTCACAGACCCACTAACTAAAGGCCTTCACCCTTGTGTATTTGAACGACATGTTGTAAGCATGGGTTTATAAGAGCCATGGTATGTTGTTACTACATGTCATTTGCTAGGCTTAAAGCATCATGGGATGCTATTGTTTAGTGGGAGATGTTTTGTGATTGCTCTAATAAAGTTTACAACTATGTTTATTACTTTTTGTAACATTTAGACATGTACTCTTCTACATTTAAAAAAAAAGTGTTTATGAATGCATTGTTTTCATATTGAATACATATCTTTTCAAAATCTCAAGGCATTATGTAAACCTTGAGTGATGGCTAGGGCATTTATTTTTTGCCATAAATATTTGTCTTGTTACACATAAAATATAATATAAAGGTAAGACATATGTTGATTCATTGGAACCATAAGGATATTCTCTTGTGGCACATTAAGTTTCATAAAACTTAAGGTGAGAGAATGGTGATCGACAAATGGGATGACACATAAAGTATCTATATTATATGAGATGTTATCCGTTTGCCAAACTACCACATTGAACCCATATCGGTAAAGTTAAAAAGTACTTGTGACCATGGATGTCCCCGTATCTTTTGATGCGGTTATTGGCTTGATTCGATGTTTGAAACATTATGAGATATGATTGACTATTGAAAATTATCTCTAGACTAATATAAAGATGCACATATACGAAGTGCGGTTTTAATTTATATAGCCCTAGTGGAAGAATGTAAGAGTTTTTTTTCGATGTAGGCTAAATTAATTAATATTGTAATTAATTAATTGATCCAATAAAGGAAAGATATCAAGTTTCTTATTTAGTCTAATGTGGGGCTAGATAGTGCGGGCGGAGTTAAATCTTATCCGTAATGATAAGGTCGGGTTATGAACTCTATAAATAGAGCACGCTCTTCTAAACTCCAATGCTCACATAACCTCAAATAAAGAGTCGTCACAAAACGCCATATGTGAGGGGCATCTTATTGAAGCCAATGATTCAAGAGGGTTATAGAGGAGAAGCTCGTGGATATCAATTCATCAGAATTCCGCATAAAAAATGACGGATCCCAAACAAGGTATGTAAATTCCTCTACTTTAATATTATGATTCGTATATCTAAACGTGGTAAACTTGGGGTGTTGTTTAAGGTTATAATCACCGCTCACACTTCATGCATCTGGTGTGACCTAGCAGAAAGTTTTTAGTTTAATAAATTACAACTTCAAGTAGAATCAATCGAAATTATTAATTTGATACTTTGAAGTGTAATCAAACTCGTATAAGGAATGAATTTTTTGCATAAAATAATTCTTCAGTGTAGGAAATTCGCTTGGCCCTTCCAAAAAAGTACGAAACGCAACGAAGGAGATTTCATAACTCCCTAGCTGGCCTAACTCTAATTTGAATTACTTACTAATGTGTATTTGATCTTTTTTAATCTATCAATTTTCATACTAAGCTACAACTTTTATTTACCTTACTTACCATCTTTTTCTGTACAATTAAGGCCCAAACTAATTTTGCATTATTAACTCCGACTTCAGTTAGTTATCATCGTTTGTTCTTTTAAATTACAAACTTTTTCTCATAATATTCCCATATCATTTACCAACACCTTAAATTGAATAACTGTTACACAAATTGCTAACATTATTGGTAACTTACCAACTTTATTCCGCATTAAGTAACCCAATAGAGTTGCTAGGAAATTAATGAAAACTTAAACGTTAGTAACAAATTGAACTAATAGTTGATTACAGAAAACTAGTCGATAACTTAATTGGAGACAAATTGATAAACCGCTTGAATAAAGTTGATAATGCTATAGAAGAGTTGGTAAAACACAAGGCATAATAAACTTCCTAAGTAACTCAAATTAAAGTAGGCGGCCCAAAACTATTCGTAACTTAATCAAGAAAACCTCAACAAGTTATTCTGATAAAGGTCGGTAATCTTACAAAATTGTTAAACTTATATTTCCTTTGTTTTTGTGCAAAATGAATAATTTGAAAAATATTTTTCCTAACAATCGCTTGTATCACTTATTAAAATGAATAATGAAAAATATTTTCATCGTCCACAAAATGTTTTAGACATAAGTTGTATCTTACATTGACTAATTATTTTAAGTGATATGGATAATCACTCTTTGGAAAATGATTTATTTTTCATAAAACAAATCGGGCCTTAATGCGCTACTAAGAAACACAAAGAAAAGTTTGTAAATGATAAGAACAGTCGGCAAATTAAACAAATAAATAAACGTTGGTAGCTTATTCAAATGAGAATAGGAAAATAATTTTAATTAGTTATTTATGTGAAGAGATGGAAGAAGCTCTCCGTGACGCTGGTAGCTTGTTCGGGTAGGATTTGAATGTCCGGTAAGTAGTAATTGATGTAATGCCCTTTGGGTGTTGTTGTTCTGCTAGATTTTGTATTCAGCTAAAAAGAAGTGGCGGTCTATGCTAATTTGCTTTGAAGCCATCTCGGTTTAGTAAAAGCAAGTCCAATTAAAATAACGGAGGTCCTTTATAAGCTTTGCTAAGTAAAATAATGATTAGTTGACTAAAGTGCCAACTTCCAAAGTCGTGCACATGTATTCTCAATATCCCTGTTCATAATAGCTGTTTTTCAAAGATGGATGGCGCAACTAATTAATGTATTCCTTTTGTTTTCTAAAAATTAATGCATCAGCTAAAGAGAGAATCTTTTTCATTTCCAAGACGCTTTTGGATTTATTAATTAAATAAATATAATCCGATAAAAAAATTAAATAAATATAAAACATCACAAACAAATACAGTTGCTAGCCATCATTTACACTGGTGATGGAAATAATTTTAATAGAGTGAATCTCACGGATCTATCTAGCCGAGTTCACTTCCTAACGAATCAAATTCCGAAAATTGCTTGACAAATTAAAGGTTGTATACTCGGAAGCCTCGTACAAAGTCGGGTTTACAATGGGGCCAACATTCTTTTACAAATAAGGTGCGCTCTTTTACAAAGAAATGTTCCCATAGAATTGATATTTCGAGAATTTGGTTGCGACACAGGAGGGATTCTGCAAGTATTGGTGGTGTACATTATTACCGAAGACAATGAGGTGTCCTATTTATGGAGGAGGAAAAAAAAATTAAACAAGCTATTTAACACGACAAACGGCTTGAAATTCGACTGTTGAGACTTCCGGGTGTCCGGGTAAAAGGGCTCAAAGATCCACTTGATTAGGCAGACAAATCCAAATTGAAAACTGTAGGAGTCGGGTGGTCAGAGGTAAACTCATCGGGTAGCTTGTTCTGTGTTTTAGGGCAAGGACAGTCTTTTTTTACTCTTTGAAATCTGGCAAAAAATGCTTAGCTACAGCAAATATAGTTCCAAATGAAAGATCACATATATGAATGAGTTTTACAATCATCAAAATTAGATTAGGGTCGACATAGACCTGGTTTTGGAATTCTTGAGGACAGTTGTGAATATTTCTTTCATGTGAATATAAGGTGCATTAGTTTTCTTTAGAAATTGTTCATGATTTGAGTTACATAAATCCATTATTAGAGGCCCAAGGAGATATGAAATTGTGAATGGTGATGTTGAATGCTTTGAAGTGCAAGGACCATCACCATTCCAAATGGCTTGGTTTTGTTAGGATTCGGCATACAATCACAATGCAAGAAAGCATAGCGAGCAAGAGAAGTTGAGGCACAAGATTTTTATCCTCATTCACTCTTAAACTAGGGTTACGTTCAACAAAGAATTTCATTATAATTAACATATAGCACCTTTCGTTACATCACTCAAATTACAAGCGAAAAAGAATGTATATAATCAGAATTATTCACCGCTCAAACCCAAACTAATAATGAAAAATATAGGTTCAAAATATAAAAGCTCCCAGTATCCGAAAGCGCCGCCTCCTCGAGAGCCTCACCGGGTTGGCTCTCTCGGATCCCGTCTTATTAGCATGAAGCGGGACCTACGTCTTTTCTTGTCGAATGGATAGTATGAGTACACCCCAACATAACACATTTATCGACGATGACATGAAACCATTTTAATTTTTAATTTTTTACTAATTATTATTCTGCCTTTTTCGCTTTTTTTTTGGGTCTTAACAACAGAAAAAGAAAAGAGGAAAGACAGGCAGAAAAATAATTAAAAAATTAAAATTTAAAAAGTTTCTCCTCTGCACCGGCCTTCAATTACGCCAGTATGAAATTATGGTCACAAAATTTTATATTATGTTTGACCAGCGCATTCCCCAGCACATAAAAGAAAAGAAGCAATTAAAGAAAGTGCACAGAACGAGGGGACCGCGATGTAAAGGGAGCAGGGGAGGCCGGTCGAATGGGACGTCTCCATCCTGTCTTCCACATTAACTTGTTTCTATTCAAATCCGACTTTGCGAATCTCGCCTTCTTCAGACCAATCAACTACAAGCCAGTTCTTATCATCTTGCGTGCTTGAGTGGGGATTATACGTGTGGTTGGATGTCATGATGAATGAGCAAGTAAGCGAGGGGTTCCATTGCAATTGGAGTTCTTAAACCATATCGACTATTTCATAAATTTTGATACTGATTGTGTATATTAATTAATCAGTTGTGGAAATAATTTCATGAACATAATGCTCTCTTTTCTTTTTTGGAGAAAAAAACTTTTGAGAGTAATATTGAGACGAACAGATCTTGTTACTTTTGGATTACAACAACATTAAATACCACAAAAAGAGGAACAGGAAACGTACAAATAAAAAAGGACGATTTTAATTCTGGAGCGCATTTTATTTCCTATAGTTTTCAAGTTTCTTCATGGATAGTCTTCATTGTGAACCACTGCAATTAAAAAAAAATTGAAATTTACAATGTTGTATTTTCCGTTACAATGTGACGTGGTAAACATTTGTAAACCACAATTATAAAGTTTCAAATGTACGAAATTTCACTCTGGGATATGACGAAACCTCATAATTCTTTGTAAAGTTCTCATTTATTAATATCAAGTATTTACGACTCTACGTTCTTGATTACAACCGTGTGTCCCAACCCTTTTTTTTATGTTGTTTGTTACAACCATGTGTCTCAACCCTTTATAAATTGTTGCAAAAAAAAATTCCAAATTTGTGATGTTTTGTCCTTAATTGTAGCAAACCATCTTAAATCTCCAAATAGAGAGTTGGCAAAAATTGCGTAAAAAGTCCTAAACCTATTGTTATTGTGTCAATTCAAACCTAAATCTGTTTTATTTTGTCAATTGAGTTATAAATTTTTTGTATTTATGCTTAATTCGGTCATTTCGATCAATTTTAATTGAAAATTCTTCACATGGACACCGACCATTTTATTGTAATGCATCTAATATTGACGTCGACATTTTTGGCCGTGGACCTTTGTGCCATTTGATTGTCCCATCTCTTTGTCCGTCCAATTCCATCCCTCTCTATTGTTATTGACATGGCATGTCCTCAGCATTTATTGGCTCCATCTACAATTGAGTCATTTTTGGGTTTTATTACGAGTTAACATACTATTAGCCAAGGCCTGTCGTCTTGTAGTGTCCCTAATCCTGTTGCCATGCTTTTAACCTTTTTTGTTTATATAGATAGCCTCATCACATTCGAATGCATTGAATGGTAATGGCACGGCAGACTTCTTGTCGTTTTGGTTGGGCATCGCACAATGGATGTGATCTGGAATCAAAACAGCTCTTTTGGCTTATGGCTTCTTGGAGGTAATTATTGAGGTTTGGTTCGGATTACGACATTTACCTAATACGCGTTTCAACACTTTTCAAAGACTTTCTTTCCGCAAAAACAATCAATCAATCGGGCCTCCAAGCAGAACGGCATCAAATTATTGTCATAAAAATTTATCTTATGTTGACTCAGCGAATTAATTGACAATTCAATTAACAATAAATCCAACATTAAAAAAGAGATGTGTGCCCATCAGATATCTAATTAACATAGCTGATATGATCTTCAACAAAGAAAAGTTTCGCACGCATGCAAATTTTCAACGCTTTTAGGTGCGCAAAGTAATATTACTAAAAAAGTAAAAAAAAAAAAAGTTAATATGACTAACATTCTTTGTTGACCAGAAAGGAAAGTCATGGCATCCCGGCATACAGAATAAAGCGAGACCATCCAATGGTGAGCTAACTACTTCAAACAAAGTACCAAATAATCTTCGGCAACTCATTGCTCATTGTTAACCTCCTTTCTTCATTGATTCTAATGGCTTCTTCTTCCTCTGAGCCCAGAAACGGTTACCGCGTCTTCCTGAGTTTCGGAGACTTGAACGTATACAATCACTTCGTCAGTCACCTCTGCGCTGCTCTAGACGAAGTAGGAATAAACAATTACAAGGTCGATGATGAAGAGCTGAGGAAGGGAGAGCATATATCAAATGAGCTCATCGAGTTGATCGAGCAATCGGACATTGCGATCGTTGTTTTCTCCAAGGACTACGCCTATTCAACGCGGAGTTTGGAAGAGCTGGTGAAAATCTTGGAGTGCGCGAACCGGAAGCAAGGAGACCTCAAAGTCTGGCCGGTGTTTTACAAAGTGGATCCCGGTGAACTGAGAAAACTAAGGGGAGTTATTTAGAAGCTATCGCTAAGCATGAAGACAAGTTCGGGAAGGATTCAAAGAAAGTAAAGAGTTGGAAGAAAGCTCTTTGTGACGCTGCTACCATTTCTGGGCTCCGTTTTAAGGATGGGTACGTGAGATGACTTAAACTTTCGTTTAGTCTTAATCTTCTTAAACTTATTTTGCTCTCTAAGGTTCGGGATCCGATAAAGTTAGGGGTAACTTTGCCCCGTACTCTCCCTCACACGCGTACACACTCATCAGACACTCACACGGCACAGAGCACAATCAAGCGGCACACGAACCAGAGCACCATGGCATGGGACGTGAGCACTCGGGCGATGGTCACTTGAGGCTGGCGACGACGGCTGAGACGGGACACAAACAGAGAAAGAGAGTTACGACAGCTGCTAGGTCGCGCAAAGGTGACCGATAGTAAATGCGGCCCTAATATCATTTTTGTAGATACCTGAAGCTGTAAAGAGAAAAAGGTCATAACGAGATAAATTTCCACAGGAATCAACGGTAGGCCATACGGCCAAAGAGCGTGTCTTCATTTGTCCACTTTGAAAAGTGGGAATAAAATCGTCCCAAAGGGTTAACTACTTGATTTTTATTAGGATTTACCTCATTCGTAATGCTAACTGTAACTTCACGTCGTTAATTTTCATTACAGAAAAATACTAGACATGAAAAATATAGTCTTGCACCCGTGTAGACATGCGCATCTTGCTAGTTGAAAATATTCGAAAATTCATCTCCTTAGGTATTACAGAATAGTTTCTTACTCAGTGATTCTCTTTGAATACTTTTTCATTTCTTTGGATTGCTCTAAAAACAATTTGAATTACTTTTCCCTTGTCAGATCTGAAGCGAGGCTTGTACAACAGATCGTCTATACAATCTTAGATCTACAAGATCAAATGCCATTAGTTGTAGCCAAGCATCCGGTTGGGATAGATTCTAGAGTAGAAGAGATTAAAACAATCTTAAAATTACAGTCCAAGGATGGTGTTCTTATGGTAGGATTATGGGGACAAGGAGGTGTGGGGAAGACTGCCCTTGCTAAAGCCATTTATAACGCTATTTTCAGAGAGTTTGAACCTTGTTATTTCTTAGAAGGTGTCGGAAAAAATTCCCAACATCCCAATGGTTTGGTTGATTTGCAAAAACAATTGCTATCACAGGTATTAGGAAGGAAGAATATAGCAATATTTGGTGGTGTTAAATCTGTTGATGAAGGAATTTCCTTGATTCAAAGAATACTACGTCATAGGAGAGTTCTCATTATTGTTGATGATGTAACTGATGTGCATCAGTTAAGAGCTTTAGTTGGAAGTTGTCATTGGTTCGGTGGAGGAAGTAGGATAATTGTCACAACAAGAAATAGATATCTGCTAAATTCTTATGAGAGAGATTCGGATTATATGCATGAGCATGAAGTTAAAGTTCTCGAGGATGATAAAGCTTTTGAACTTTTTAAAAAGTGCGCTTTTCCAGAAAATCAAGAAATAGAAATACCCAACAATCTTGTTGATAGTGTTTTACGTTATGCCGGAGGTCTTCCTTTGGGACTTGAGGTGTTGGGTGGTCTCTTGTGTGGTAGAGGAAAACAAGAATGGGAAGAAACCCTGCAAGCTCTTGCCAAAAGTTCCCCTAAACAAATAAATGATGTGCTACAAGTAAGTTATGACGAATTGGATTGCGAGAAAAAGGAGATTTTTCTCGACATTGCATGTTTCTTCAAGGGGCAAAGGACAAAGTACATTAAAGAAGTACTTCGTAGCTGTGATTTTTATGCAAAGAAAGGGGTACGTGCTCTCATTGAGGGATCCTTGATTAGACAAGAGAATGACACCTTACAAATGCATGACTTAATGCAATTAATGGGCATGGATATTGCACTAGAAGAATGTTATGATGATCCCGGAGAACGCAGCAGATTATGGCATTATGATGATATTTTTGATGTTCTATCAAGGCATAAGGTAAGAATTCTTAGTGTACAAGAATTCATGTTGGTTTCTTGTCTTTGATTGTGTTTACTATAGTTACCATGTAAACTAAATATATTCAAAAAATATGCAGGGAGGAAATAAGATAGAAGCCATAGTTTTGAAGCTACCAAAGCCAAAAGAGACACATATCAGTACCGATGCTTTCACAAATAGGAAAAAGTTGAGGTTGCTCATCCTGCGTAATGTACACAATTCTTTCCAAGGTCTCATCCATCTCCCTAATGGGTTAAGGTGGCTTGAGTGGCCTGATTGTGCCTCGATTCCAGAATTTGAAGATGGTCCAAATGAGTTAGTTGGACTTGATATGCGGAATACCAACATCGAAAGAGTGCTGAAACAATATAAGGTGCGCATTTATTTGGTCCTTCTTTCATTACTTATAACTATATGTATTAAATCTGATCACGTTTGTTGGTGTCCTTAGGACAGCATCTGCAATTTCTATGTTCTTTACATCCATTAACGCAAAAAATGTCGGCTATCAAATCCATGTGTATTAAATTTTTCTAATCAAGTCTTTCTAGTAATGTAAATTATCTAGTCAAGTCTCTTGGGTATTAAATCTAGCCAAATCTAAAAGTAGGGAGGCGTGATTAAAAGTACAAATAAAAAGTAGTTAAACAACATGGATAAAAAGTAGAATTTTCCAATACATAAATGAAAAACGATAACCGGTGAGCTCAAACCGTCAATGACTTTGAGCTGAAAATTGAAACAAAAACGTATTGGTATGTAATTTAACATTTGAATGCTGGATGTGCTTAAGCTATACAATGAGACTTATTTGTTTATTGGTATGTTTTTTATATACAGTCGGTTGTAGTCCAAGTGTTCTTAAAGACCGTTTCCATGAGAGTATTGAGAAGCGACACACTCATGTCTCTTTGGACGGTAATAGGTAAATCGGGAAAAGTGTCGAAAAAGTCCTAAACCTATTACATTAGTGCCAATTCATTCCTAAACCTTTTTTGTTGCCAATTGAGTCCTAAACCTTTTGTATTCCTAATTGACTAGATTGACTTAATTGGCACAAATGCAAAAAGTTTAGGATTGAATTGGTACCAATAAAAGGTTTAGGACCTTACCAAAAAAAATAAAAGGTTTAGGACTGAATTGGCACAAATGCAAAAGGTTTAGGATTGAATTGACACAAAAAAAATGTTTAGGACTGAATTGGTACCAATATAATAGGTTTAGGGCTTTTTCAACACTTCGCCTTGGTAAATCATACTTGAGAAATAATAATACTAAATGATCAATCTTATGTTCAACCCATATTTGACAAATAAGTAACAGTAAAAGATCAACAAAAAAAAATCCAACCCCACAAACCTTATGTGACACAATTTACAAATAAATAAAACTACCCATCATAGAAAGAAAATAAATTTTTGTTTAGGGGGTTCTATTACATGACTGCGTATGTTTCAACGATGAACTCAACATTTGAGACCCAGATGTTTGCTGCATCATCCATCCAAACTAACTTGGGGGTTCATTATGGGTAGAAGCTGGTTGCTCAAATTTGACGATTCTGGGGATGAATCTAACATGACCACCTTCCATTCAAGAATCCTAAGGCCCACTTTAGGTTCATATTGTATTTGTTGTTCGACCTAACATAGAAAATTGGCCTCAAAAACGAAAAGCCATGGGGAGAGAGAGTCTTGGCCGGTCAGACTTATTCATAGGTGGGTCATGTTAAATTCGTCAGTTCAATTAAAACGCGCACAGAAGACTATACTTATTGACAGTCTAGACAAAAATATTAACCTATAGTCTTTATACAATGAAATTGAGATTAACAAAGTTGGAAAATATAATTAACTTGACGCATCAATAAATGCACCATATATTATCAACCAACTGTTGGTAATGAGATTTTCACAAGAAAATAAAGAAATGTGTGAATATACTTATTCGGAAAATAAATCAATGGAATTCTAGATTTGCATTCTTTGGGAGTGAAATGTTATAAAATCCTTCAAAAATACAAATTGAATACTACAAAATTTTCGCAAGGTATCCAGCAAATCTCTTTGTGAAGGATGCCATATCTATCCAATTTTGCCAAAATAAGATAGACTTTAAATGGTTAGCAAAAAGAATAGGAGAATTCCGTTAAAAAGAAAACGAACTGTTTTATTCTCAAGAATATTATACACAAATTACTTGCTTGCTTTTTACACACCAACACAACGACACAAAAGAGAAGGGGGTTCTACATTCTTACTTTATACTTTCATTTGTATATTATTGGTTCGTATTGTGTTACATGCTCGGAACATTGTATGTACTTATACTATTATTCAATAAATATTGCAATTCGAAATCTTATATTTTCTTTTAATGAGAGAATAAACCTACATGATGAGGTTTCGATCAGCTTTAAATAGAATTGATCTCTCTCTCTCTCTCTATATATATATATATATAGATATATATATATATATATATATATATATATATATATATATATATATTATAGTTTCTGCATCGTATGTATTTTTCTTGTGAAAAATTCACGTCTACATCAACATCTTAGTATAACATAACCGATGTAGTGTTAGATATATAAAACTTAGTAACTTTAATATATTGGTGAGCTTCGTAAAAATATTGGTTGTCTTATTTAAATATATAGCCAAAAAATTTTGTACACGGGTTCTCAGTATATGGACATACCACTAGGTTTTTCTTGAACAACCAAAGCCAGATTTTTTTTTTTTTTTGGTCTAAAATCATAGCCAGATTTTGGATTTTATACATATCTCATATCGTTTACGTCCATTCTTCCAGGAATTCAGAAAGTTAAAGTTTATCAACTTTAGTGAATGCGAGTCACTGGTATGTATGCCAAACCTCCATGATACTCCACACCTGGAGGAATTGGATCTCCATGGGTGCAAAAACTTGAAGTGTGCCCACGAATCTCTTGCAAATCACGACAGGTTACGGTTTTTGAATTTAAGTGGGTGTTCTAAACTTCATGATTTCCCGGATGTGCTCCGGTCCAAGAAGCTTGAACTTCTCAATCTTAATCATTGCTCAAAATTGGAAAGATTCCCGAATATTCCACATAACATCACAAGCTTGCGAGGACTTTATTTAATAGGGACTTCGATTAAGAAACTTCCTGAGTCCATAGAAAATCTTGTCTCTTTGGAGGAAATGGATTTAAGATATTGCAAGAAACTAGCAATCCTTCCGTCTAGCATTTACAGGTTGCTAAATCTCGAAACATTGACGCTTGAAGGCTGCTCAAAACTAGTCAAGTTTCCAAAGATGGATCCGAGCGATTCTCATATGACAGTCGGATTTCCAAAATTATATGTTTTAAATCTGCGTGGATGCAATCTATCAGAAGTGGACTTCTTGGAGAATCGTTATTGCTTTCCCTTCCTAAGAGCTTTGTATTTGCTGGGAAACACTATTACCGTCCTTCCTACATGCGGGCAACTACATAATTCGGCATCGTTGGATGTTTCATATTGCCAACAACTACAAATGATCCCCCAGAATCCAGCACAATTAAGTCATCTTTGGTCAATTGGTTGTGAATCTCTGAGTAAATTTGCCCCCGACAACTTTGATGTTGAAGGTAAATTTCCAACCCACAAATGGCAATTGAGTCGTCTAATTTGCTCAGCTTTGCACTGATTGCTCGCTCTCTCGTACCGACTGCTCGTTCGGTTCGCTCAATAGTGTTATGTTGCTTGATTCACTGGTTAGGTCACAAAGGACAGAGTTGTTTGTGATTAATTTTGTTTTCCTCTCTCGGGATCAAATGTTGCAGGTTATCCACTTGGCGAAGGAAGGCCATGAGAGAACGGCGTCGTTCTCAGCTGGTGCTTGTAAGTTTTTCTTTTCTTCTCTAATTTTTTTTTCCTATCCCCCAAGAAAATTTTTCTCATTACCACAATCAGAATCTTAGGTTAGATGACATCGATCAAGGGTTTCACAGCGATATAGGTTGAATTTCATCTCATGCTTGTTTTACAAAGTGTAGCATAATTACAGAGGCCGATTGCTCGTGTCCCCTGTTCCTTTTCTTTTCCTGGAAAGGTTGTTTCATGTGATGTCAATGGATGGTAAAAAGGATTCATATTTGCTCCATACATTGGATGTCCCACTTCCACCGCTATCTCATTCTGCCATTCTTTGCTGAGATAGTTGGTATGAATGTGGTGTCGAAGGTTCATCATCGTTTTCCTTCTGGCCGGGATCCCGTGGTACTTTGAGTTGTGTTTTCTAGACTGCTGGAGACATAGAATGGACTACCGAGAGAAGCCCAGCTACATCGCTTATACGATTGCCGTGAATTGGCAATAAGAACATAGATGTGCCGTCCTAACTTCGCCACCCTCCACATGAAAATCGCCATTACTCCTTTTTAAGTATTGGTTCTGTTGCCATGGCTTATTGGTTAGGTTTCTGTTGTTTGTTGTCAGATAGGAGTTAAAATCTTCTATTCGAGCATCCATCTGATTCAGATAAAAGTAGAAGCTACTTGCTATTTGTGCAGGCCGTTCTTGCAACAATCGCTGTAATTTTTGGGGTAGCAAAAGGAGTCGAATGATAACCAAGTTTGAGGCTGAACCAGCTGCTGAATGGATAAACTCATGTGCCCTAGTTTGTGCATCTCTCTCTCTCTCATTTCTACGTCTGGGATTGGTGTTCTTGGCGAAAGCACATTTGTCGTACCCTGTTAAATAGCCAAATCTGCACGAGTTGAAGAGTGAATATGATTTTCTTCATAGCATGAGGGGTTGAATTCGCGCGTCGTCTACATTGGTGTTTGTTTGAGATATTACTTGGTAACTTTACGAGGGTTTGCAGACTCTTCTCACCGTAATAATGAAGGAAACCAAAATCTATCTCCATCTGAGATTGCATTCCCAATTGCAATGGCAATTTGTTGGAAGCCATTGACAGATATTTCACCAACTCATAGTCGCAATATTTGTCTCTGCTTCTTGAACATGGTCTATCATATCGGTTCCTTCTAGACAGACCTAACCCGATGCAAGTGCATCATACCATATCTTCGTTGTAACAAAGACATAACTGTTTTGTAATGCTTCTGTTTTAAACTTCATTTTATCCGCAAGGAAGATGGGTTTTCCGCGATGCACTAGAGTCAGTAATTCAGCAATGAAGATTCTAACCAAAATGAAGTCAAAGATTCTAACTAATATGCTAAGTTATCCATATGAAAAGCAAGTGCAAATTGTCATAGCGACAAGATCCATTATGAAAAACAAGTGAAAATTGTCATAGCGACAATGGCTTTACACTCATGTACGAAAAAATGCCCCGATTGATACGAATTTTGAAAAAGCAAATTTGGATTCCGATCATGGTAATCATTGGCGTGATATGGGAATATCATCACAACTTGTATGTGTTCGGACTCTATGTGAAGTCTCCTCGGACTCGAAAAGTTTCATCGAATGTGAAGTCTATTCAGACCGAGACTCTAAGAAGAGTATGAGATCCTACATTCAGATTTGGATGCAAATTATTTTTGCAACTGCTAGTAATCTAGATTAGATTTCTTTCTTAATATAGACAAGTTGCCTTCCATGAAGAACTCTACTTATGGAAATCTAGATTCGGATTGTATGGGCGCTCGAATCCATGGAGATTCGATTTTATCCCTCAACGGCTATTCAGTCCTCTTTATACAATCTTGTCAAATGGGTTGATTGGAGAGTGGTCTTTTGAAATTGTCCAATGGGTAGATTGGAAGTGGAGTATAAAAGAAGACCAAGGCGTCGAAGAGCATAAGAGAGATCAAAAGTCGTAAATTTCAAAGTTCAAAAAGAGTTTCAATTCTTACATACTTGTCTATGTGAGCTTCAAAATTGTAATCTTTGAGAGACATTTTTTTGGTGGAAAAGAAATTTTCATTTCACTTGAGAGAGAGGTACATCACTTCAAGATAAAGATGAAAATCAAACAAAATAAGCAAATCTAAAAGATAAATCAACTTGATACAATCTATAAAGACTCGTCCATTCCACAAAAATGCGTCTGTCACACATCAAAGCACAACCGACGGCTGATCCTTTGAATATTGCATCAACATCGGTGATGAGCATATACCGAGATTTCCTTCTACATTAACTACGGCTTTGCCAAAAGGTTGAAAGGGTAATTGTGTGAGATAGTGAGATCTCAATCGAGAAGCATCACTCATTGTAATTTCTTATTGATTCACTAGTGAAATCCAATCGGTAGGCTATTTGTGAGGAGAGTGGACGTAGGCTTGCAATAAGCCGAACCACTATAACATCCGTGTGCAATTCTCTCTATCCCTTTAATTCCTTATTATTATGTCTATTGGTGTATTGCGAGACAAGTGAATCTCATTATAGCACTGTTATTCTTCAACTTTGACTTCACACGATATTAATTTTGATTGTTTTAATTTCGATTTAATTTGTCAAGATTATTCAAAATCACCTATCATCCCCCCTTTATTTGATAGTGCTAGCAACAACAATATTGTCTTGAGTGGATTTTAAAATAATGACTTTGTCACCTACTCCCTATTTGTTTAGATATATTGGTGGATATATATTTTTTTATATTAGGTTTGTCTTTAAGGTTGCGTCCGTATGAGGATAGCCGTGTCATTGCCCCCATTCTTGTAGGATTTGGGCTGTAACAGTAGGGGTAGAGGAATGCTCAGTCAATATATTGTGATTTTGGCCCAAATTAGTGCCTACTCCATTCCTCGAGACTATTTCGAGAGATATGACTCGTTTATTATACTTGAAGTCTCATACAAAGGAGGGATTATGATGGAGTCAATATTCTTTTACAATATTTTACGAAGCAGCTCAAACAGAACATGTAAATTTTAAGATAATGCAAATTAACAACGAGCAATTCTAATATACTCTTTTTCCATCCAACTGTTTTCTAGCGTTCTTGATCCTACTTATATAGATGTCTTCAATTTGTCCGTTGGAGAGCCTATGAAGGAGCAAGGAACCCATTTGAGAGTCGTTAGGTATTGATGTCGAAGTCAGAATTTGCCCATACAACCTATTCTTCATACACCAGCAAGTAGTCATGTTTTTTTTTTTGTAATATGCAAAAAAAAAAAAAAAAAAAAGGAAAGACAAGAACTCATTAGTTGCGAATGTCATTTCTCGGAACCTAGAGCGAAGTATTTTATTTGGGGGCCAATGAAGTATATGGAGTTTGTGTTTGTCGATTGATAGCAATGCAGCAAGTGGGGCTTGCATATATGCTTACAATAGGAGTGAATGGTTCCAAGGTGAGTAGGTTTTCAGACTTGGAACCTAGAACCTACTTTGTCGGGATTGATTATTAGTTTTTTAAACTTGAGACCTACCTTGTAAACCTTAGAACCCATCTTGTAATAGACTCTGTTAGTCTGGTTCGGTTCTAGAGTTTACTAGGGAATCTATTAATTTCTTTTTTTGTTTCATTTTATTTATTTCTTGAGGAAAAAATTTAATAAAAGGGGAAAACCAACCAAAAGTCCTAAACTATGCCTATTATCACACATTTAACCCAAACTTTTTTTTGTGACACCAAAAAATCCAAACTTGTACCCATAGACACATTTACCCCAAAATTTTTCTTATAATACCAAAAATCCTAAATTTGTATCTACATGACACATTTACTTAAAAAATTTCAGGTAAATGTGTCACGTGCCTACAAGTTTAGGGTTTATGGTGTAAAAAAATAATTTTAGGTGAATGTGTCATATAGGTATAAGCTTGGAATTTTTGGTGTCCCAAAAAAAGTTTAGAATTTTTTATATAAAAAAATTGGGATAGATGTGTCTCATGGGTACAAATTTGGGATTTTTGGTATTACAAAAAAATTGCTTGGAGTAGATGTGTCACAATGGGCATGATTTAGGGTTTTTGGTGGTTTTCTTCCTTAATAAGATATACCCTAATAACGAGATAAGTACACCGTGAGTTGCGTAACTTGTATACGGCGTTCACTTGAGTGCCATAACTTTCAAAACTTTCACTTAAGTGCCATAGCTTTCAAAAATCGTTCACTTGAGTGCCGAGGTCGGAGCAAAACCATTCACTTGAGTCTACATCAACTTTTTTGGCGTGCCATGTCGGTTTTTGGCTTGCCACATCAACTTTTCGGCGAGCCACATCAGCCTTTTCAACGTGCCACGTCGGCTTTCCGGTTGCCACGTCGCCTTGTCCAGGTGTCCACGTCAACATGGTACTCAAGTGAATGTTTTGAAAATTAGGGCATTTAAGTAAGTGTTTTGAAAGTTATGGCATTCAAATGAACGTTCTACAAAAGTTATAGCACTTCTAGTGTACTTTTCCCCCTAATAACTAAGACAAATGGTTATTATAGTAAAATAGTAGAGCAAAAAAGCGACGAGAAGTACAAGATATAACAAAAATAAATACAAAGCTAAAGGGAAAAACACATAATCCCTAATCCAGATCTAGCACATAGCGGAAACCATAGATCGACATGCCCATGGACATTACCTACATCACTGATCGAATAAGACATATGACGTAGAAGGTATTATTAAATAAGATATGATGATGCTTCAAAAAATTCACTTGACTTAAAGATTGGGAGTGTGCCGAATTTTAAAGCTCAATATTGCCCTACCCACAAGGGATCACATTTTAAAAGATATGCACAAGAATATTCCACAAGATAATCACAATATTCACAAAGATATAATGGGAATTCAAATAATTTAAATTAAGTAACAAATTTCACCAATATTCCAAGTATAAGATAAAATTAAACTGAACATGGACCCTTCCAACTTGTGAATTACGGCCACACGTTTCCCAGGTGGACTTGGCAGTATCTTTTGTAATGTTGTGGGCTTGGCCCAATTAAGATCAAAACCAGGTCATGAGTCCTTAAAATTTTCGACGCTCAGTTTCCCCTAAATTATGCATGGTGAGTTCAACTTGTTCGTGTGTAAATTTCTGCTCTATTTTCTATCGCCAGTCCAATTAAATGATGATGCATAAATAATTATAAATGTAAACTATATGAATTTGAATTGAATATTTTTTCTAATTTTTTTATGCCAAATTAATGACTAAAAAGGATAGCCAAAATTTAGATATCAACAATACCACATAGTTTCCCGAGTCTATGAGTTGTGACACGCACAATAAATTTTTCTTCATCCTAGGCACATGAAACACATTTTTTAGTTCAATCTCGATCCGAACCGAGTTGGGGTGATATCACTATTTGGCCAACATGAGTAATCGGTAATCTCGAGTTATCCTGCAGTGACAACTACTCGTCCACCGATATATTTAGTCATATTTGTCGGTTGCCTTAATTTCCAATCATATGATTTGAACACCCCGAATCTACTATCCAATCAAAATCATAATTGATCGGTTCTTGACTTACCATGATGATAGCCATCGCATCTTTTAATTCGGTACCGAGAGATGGCCGCGAGCTCTTTTTGTTCCTCTATGACAATAGACATTCGAAAATTTCATCACAAATAGATTTAACTTTGGAGCAATATTGACTCACCATCATATTTTGTTGCAACATCAACATTAGTTCGGTCTCCAACCTTTGCAGCTTGGCATAGTTTGACGTCGCAAAAAGTGCTACCAGGTTATCCCTTTCCTACTTTGGGGTTTGCACACTCTTGATGTTTTGCATTAATTCATCTTCAATAGTCACAGCAAGAGCGTAAAGAGCTTTACCCGCTTTGATGTTCCATCTCCTTAGCTCGTCATCGTTTGTGGATGGTGTGATGTTCTTTGCCGTCAATGATATCCCACAAGTCTTGTCCCCGCAAGTAAAACTACATGCAGGTACTCCAATTATTATAATTAGAGTTATTGAGCTTCTCGACACCATTCATCAAACTAGAAATACCTGCCATCTAACTTGGATATAATGCTCAAGCCTGCACTAATTAAACTTAGTTCCAAACCAATCGATCCACAGATCCCTAATTGTGAATTGGCAAAATTTCGGCGTTCTTCAATTCCCGACCACATGCTCATAAACAATGGTCCCGGACAACTTGGGCTCTAATACCAAATGTTGAAATTAGGAACATCGGCAATGTTCGGTGATAGTACCGATTGTCGACATTGTTAGACTTAAATTGGCAATTTAATCGACAACTCTCAACACAAGAAGAACACTCAATGAAAGAGATGAATGTGCTATTTTATTCTGGCTCATTTCTCATAGTACTACACGACTATTACAAGACTTGCTTATATATAGGCATAATACATGACCGTTTGACTCATAAATGACGACGTAGCATTCCAAGGAGATAACACGAACAGTTAGATTAACTAAACATTGAAAACACAAATAGTCAAGACTAATCAAGAAGGATCTAGAAAGAAGAGAGATGTGTAGTGATTTCTTCAAGATAGAGCAGGACTGGAAGGCAAGGCTCTAGGTCGTCGCTAATGTTTGAAGCAACACCACCACAGTGCAGCAGGGAGTGTTGCAACCGGCAGGGTCGGATCACGGCCGGAGTGACAACAGAAAAGGCTTCGGGGAAGCGACGAGGTGGGGAAGTGATGCAACAACGTCAACAGGACTGATGCAGCGTCAGTGATGATCACGGAGCAGAGAGGGAGTGGCCGCCGTCGTGGAGGATCTCGGCCAAGGATGAATTTGGCGCAGGACCTTCTCTCGTGCCCCCTCGCTCTTTCTTCTGCCGATCATATATTTCTGAATTGTAATTGCCGACAGAAAATAGAAGTCCTCATCCATTGTGTGCGTGAAGGTCCTTTACATTGGGGACAGCTAAGTTTTGTTTTAAAGAAAAGAATATAATATCCTTTTCCACTCTTCAGCCAAGGGTATTTCTTTCAAACACTATCATGGGCCCAATATACTGCCGATACCCCTTGTGTTCTTAGTTTCTCATGTCTACGGGCTTTAGCCAAAATTCTATGCTATTGTGGGCTTGATCCAATTATTCAATTAAGCTCAAAACCTTAAGTCTTTTCACCACTGGTCTGATTAAAATGTCAATAAACGTTATGCAGAAAACTATACGAAAATGATTTAATATTGTTGGTTATGTGTCGAGGTGGGTCCCTAATTTTTTAATGCATTATGATAAAAAAAAAAAGGAGCCAAAATTCGGAGTGTCAACATGTTCGGACTCTACATGAAGTCTCCTCAAACTCATAAAGTTTCATCAAAATGTGAATCTACTCAAACTCAGACTATGAGAAGAGTATCAGTTGCAACGTTTATATTCAGACGTAAATCATTTTTTGCAGTGGCTAGTAGTTTGGCTTGGATTTCTTTCTTAGTATAGATAAGTTTTCTTCCACAAATAAAGAACTCCACTATGAAAATCTAGATATAGATTGTATGGATGCCTAAATCCATGAAGATTATGATTTTATTCCTCAACGGCTACTCAATCTTCTTTATACCCTAAATTTTTTCTTGTAATACCAAAAACCCTAAATTTGTATACGTCGTGATAAATTTACCTAAAAATTTGGGGTAAATGTGTCACATGCCTACAAATTTAGGTTTACGGTGCAAAAATAAATAAATAATGTGGGGAAAATATATCACATAAGTATAAGTTTCAGGTTTAAAATCTTGAGGTAAATGTGTCTTACAGGTATAATTTTAGGGGGGTTTGTTGTCACAAAAAAATAACTTGGGATATATGTGTCTCACAGTACAAGTTTAGGATTTTTGGTGTCACAAAAAAAATTTAGAATAGATGCGTCGCCTTGGACATAGTTTAAGATTTTCGGTGATTTACTCCGTTAGTAAAACATCCCCTAGTTTATAACTAAGCCAAATAGCGATTACGGTAAAATAATAGAGCAACAAGGCAGCGAGAAGTACGGTACATAGCAAAAATAAATACAAAGCAATTGGGCATTGTCCAACTCATTACTTAGTCAAGCAAAATAAAAGTTAAAACAACAAACATAAATTCCCATCCAACAAGAGTAACAATCCATGAAAGATAAAAAAGAACCATGACATCTTCAGCTACGTTATTATGGAGTGTTGAGTGCTATTGACGCCTTGGAAGAATTGAATTATTTGAAGGAGGTGGAGATTAACAATGCACGTCCCCAAAAAGTTGCTCGAAATGCCGACATTTACCAAGTTGGAGGCATTGGACGTCACCAGAAGCTAGAATATACCCTATCGAGACTAGTTCTCAATTTTTGAAATTTGAAATCTGGCGATAGAGGCTGGAATATATACCCTGCAGACCTTGTTGGAATGGATCGGAATTGGCCAGGTAGGGTCGGTCCACTCCAGTTCTAAGGTCTGCTCTAGACCAATCTGACAACACGGATTCGCACGTTGTGTTGAGGGGTTAAAGAAAAGATGCTTCATATTGAAGAAAAGAAACGAATAGACAGGTGGCTCAAGAATCAAGATCAAAGAAGGATGGTTCCGCATCCGCTCGATACCTAACATCTCCGACCATGAAACCTACGAGATTGGTGCACATGGTGCCACCACGGATCTCAAAGCACTTGTAATCCTATAATGACAAGAAAATAATCAATTAACTGATTGATTGGTGTTCGGTCCACCAATTTGCGATAGAGCCGCAGCGAAGTATTTTCTCCAATGAGATGGAAGAGATGGAAGCTATTTCGCTGAAGCCAATCAACCAATCAACCAGTTGGAAAATGGGCCTCCAATGAGGACTGTTGAGATCATGGCCATAAAAATTTGTATCCCGTTGACCGGCGACCTCTGCTTATTTTTCACGGTGCCCAAGTACCACGGCCCTCCTCCGCCAGGGAAGTTGAGCACGGCAGACCCCCACCGCGTCCTTCTCTTCATTTCCCTCATCCCTCTCATCTCTGGGCATAAAGAATATGCCGAGAAAGATCCAATGGGGGACAAAATCTCATTAGTTAAGAAGGCCATTTCCCGGAAGCCACAGCCAAATATTTTATTGGAGTACCTAAACTTTTTCTAATGATTCCATCTAAGAAAATGAAAAACAAAGGACTAAAAGTCATTTTGCTATTGGCATCGCGATGGGGAACCTGAAAGGCTTTCTCTTTCCCCGTAGTCTCGATCAGAGCGCTGGCCACCAATGAGGATCGTATGAGACTATGGTCATATAAAAATTATCTTATCTTGACTAGTCGAATTCATTAACAACTTAATTAACAATAAATTCAACATAAAAGAAAGATTTGTGTCCATCGGATCTCTAACTAATGAAGAAAAGTTTGGTGCGCGAATCGTCCACACTCACAAGCGCTTGACGCGCACAATATTATTATGAAAAGACCTAGCACTATCCTTCGTTGACCCACAGAAAAGAAAGTACTTCATCCGGTATAAAACGATTCGACCAGAAGATCGAATGGTGAACAAACTGCCTAAACCAAAGTACCAAATCTTCATATATCTCATTGCTCATTGTTAATAACCTCCCTTGTTTCCTGATTCAAATGGCTGCTGCTTCTTCTTCTTCTTCTTCCCAGACCAGACAGAGTTGCCAAGTCTTTTTGAGTTTCAGAGGCGCTGACGTCCGCAACAACTTCCTCAGCCATCTCTACACAGCTCTTGACCGGTCAGGCATATACACTTACATTGACAGCGAAGAACTGAGGATGGGAGAGGAGATATCATCCACGCTTGTTGTTTTCTCTAAAGACTATGCTTCCTCGACATGGTGTTTGGAAGAGGTGGCGAAAATCATGGAGCGCAAGGTAAAGAATGACCTGATTGTGTTCCCGGTGTTTTACAAGATGGAACCTAGAGAAGTGAGAACACCGAGAGACGAGCAGAGTTATGCAATAGCTATGGCTGACCATGAGAAAAAGTTCGGGAAGGATTCAGAGAGAGTGAACGGATGGAAGAAAGCTCTTTTCGACGCTGGTAACTTGTCAGGGCGGGAGTTTACCGTAAAAGAAAATGAGTACGTGACAACTCTTCTACTACTTAAATTCAATTAGTCTAAATCTTTTCCTACTTAATTTTCTCTAAGTTTTGGGATCATCGCGAGAACGCTCTCATTAGACACTCAGACAGCACACTTACACCGGACACGAAATAGAGCACCATGTCTTTCCTGATTCTCGACATGCCGCTGCTCGAGTGCTCACATCCCCACGGTACCCCAGCTGCATCCCCTCAGACCCTCTCCGTCTCTCTGTGTCAGGCGGCTTTAGGCAAAGAATCAAGGTTTGCCTTCCCAGATCTAGGGTGTCGAGCGCAGATCGGCCGTCGCTAGCCTCGGGCGGTGGTCGCTTGAGGCTCCTACGACAGCCGAGACTTTTCTCTGTTCACAGACGGACAAAAAGAGAGAAAGAGAGAGAGAGAGAGAGAGAGAGAGGGGACAGGCGACGATGAGGTGAGGGTACGTCACGGTGGTGGGATGCGACGGCGGAGGGAATGCGATGATGACGGCCGTGGGGCAGTGGCAAAGGCGGGGGGGTGGTGGGGGGTGGGGTGGGAGCATACTCAGAGAGGGAGGAGAAAATGTTGCGTAGCCCTCTCACCATCATTCCAATCATCAATCGCCACGTGTCCACGTGGAGCCCACTTTTTAACTTTACTCTCTCCCCTCCGTCACTCTTTCTTCTCCGTTGTTATCTCCTATGTAGCACGGACACTCCTTCGGGGAGATTTTTTGCGTGTCGGACACTCCGCCGTGTCCGACACGCTCGGATCACGCTCGGACACGCGGTCAACGCGTGTCCGAGCATGGACGCTTGGTCAAAGCAACGGACACGCGAGGACTTGCGTGTTCGGGGGTACGATGGGAACATTTTTAGTGATGTCAAAAAAACCTCAAATTTGGACAGTTGATGACAATCCTCCACCCGTGCGATGCTTTCTTCTTCCTTTTTTTTTTTTTCTAGTTTTTGACTAATATTTTTCTGGAATATGTTGTGATCTTATAAGTTTGAAGCTATTATTATCCGAGGTCACCGAGCAGTTTTACCACAAAGTAATTATATCCGAATGTCAAATATGAAATAGTTATGACATTTAAACATATTATGATGTTTGGAGTTGATAAAAATAATAATTTATGATGTATATATAAAAATATACATTTAATATATAACGTGTCCCACCACCGTCGAAATTTTATTTTTTTTGGTAAATCACGTATCGGCGTGTCGTGTCGTATCGTGTCCCCGTATCCCGTCGTGTGTCGGTCTTTACATAGGTTATCTCTCCCCTCTCCGTTACTCTTTCCACATTTTCCTTTGCTGCAGTCTCTCTTTCGGTCTTCTCTGTTTTGCTAAGGTTTCCAGAATTTCTGATTGGGGCCAACCATCAACCCTCTGTCTCTCTCTTTGCTCCATTCTTCGACTTCTTTCAAACCTGCATTTTCTTCTTCGTTGACGGTCACCAACACTCCCCTCTCCATTAGCCAAAAACTTTTCCATAATTGCTAACTACTGAGCCAAGCCCTCTCCCTCTCCCTCTCAATCTCTTCTCGGTTTTAATCCCACTGATGGGGCCATTTTTCAAGATTTCTCTGAACGGAAGCAGCTCTCTCTATTGCTTACCTTCATCTTCGTTTCCAGAAACTCTCCTAGATTTTCTGCATCGTCAATCTCTATCGAGATCCCTCTCAGATCTTCGATTTTTTTCCCTGCATCTTTGTTCCCTCTTCCTGGATTCTCGGTTGGGACGTTGTGGGGGAGAGAGAGAGAGGCTCCAGCAGAGGAAAAGGTGTAGAGGAGATAAAATAAAAACGGAGAAGAAACGGAGAGGAGACAGTGGCGAAGGGGAGAGGGTGTTAAGAGGGCTCCATCGTGAACACGTGGCGATTGATGAATGGGGTGGCCATTGATGATTTGGAAAGACAGGACCATGCAGTATTTTCTCTTCCGGAAGGGGTGAATTTCGCTTTGAGTTTTGGGGTTGAGTGAGGAGCGGCCAATGGGCCGTCCCCGGCCCAGGCATGGGATTTTCCTGTACCGGGCCAATGCTAGATCCGGGCCAGATGCTAGGTTTTTCTTTCATTGCCACGTGGCATGATTGTGTCGCATGACACATATTTGATCAATTAGAATTATTCTACTGATTTGTGATATATTTTGAAATACATATTCTTGAAAATATTCGTTTGTTTGAAAAAAAAAAGAGGACTCATGATAGTAAAATTACCAACTCAATTTGAAAATATTATTTATGTTGATTCTAAATTCGAACAAGTAGATGAAAATAAAATAACTTTAGATAATTTTTAACTAGATAAACTATTTTGAGTATAACTTGACAAATATCCATTAATTTTAATGATAAAGTGTGAGAAATATACTCTTCATGTCTTGTTGCTCTATTAAGGCGACTACGATCTCTAAGTGTTCACGCCTTTTCTCACACCTGCTCTGTAGACCAGGCTATCCCTACTAAAACCCTTGGAGAATAGATAGATCAAATTCCTCTACCATGTCTACAGTGCACTTTATAATTTTTAGCTCGATTGCCGGTATTTCTTGATAGAACAATTTAATACTAAACCGTGCCTTCATCTACCAACTTAAGCATGGTCTCCTCTTCTTTCATTGACAGGCAGATTAACCAATCAATTCGTATCCTATGATTCTTCTTTCTGGAGTTCTTGAGTTTACAGATCTTTGAGATGCAATCTCTTCCCGATTGACTTCTTGTACAGTATCTTGTGGTACAATTAAAGGTTCAAAAATCCTAAATCTCCCTAAGAGACTGCGATCTTTCAAGCCTGGGGGGTGTAGACAGTTCTTCCAACATAAGGCTATTCTTCCTCCCCTCGATTGGACCTGAGAGGCAGTAATTGCTCCAGATGCTCAAATATGTTCCACCATAGTCTAACTCCTAGAACATGTTCATTCCAGGGGATTAACTTCGCCCCTGTCTGTAATTGTGTGTACCTTCTTCGAGCAATTCTGTTATCCTAGAAAACTTCCTAAGGGCACCATATGATCACATGAGTTCATCGGGAGTAATTGTTCACTCCACTGATTTGAACCCTGTTCGTTTGTCTCATATTCCCAGAAAACTTCATAGAAAAATTCAAGGTCAGTGTCCAAAATTTTCGACTTCCTGCTGATCTATAGGTCTAAGCATGTTCATCCTCATCCTCGACAAGTACTCTATGAAGTTTCTCTTCCCACTGATACTTTTGTGGACAAGCATGAACCTCATGGGCTTTTAATCCACAAATCAAACAACAATTATAACAAGTCGAGGGTTTACCTGAGGACAATGAGGTTCTCTTCCATGTTTCCTTTTAAAGGCCTCGATTCTCCGTAAGGTTAGACTTTTTTTTTTTTTTTGTAAATCTTTATGACTATTCAGATTCATAAGGCCTAAAGTTTTCTCCTCACCACACTTTCCTGTCCGTTTGTGTTTGATGATTTTGAACTTCTTTTATTCCAAAAGTTAGCTTAAAAGATGAAGTTTCCCTCACACTTATAAACCGACCACTCCTCCTCACACATTGGGCCTTGAGCCGGACCTGCAATAATCCTTATCTCTCCGTGTGATTGTTGGGTGCGGACTTGTGGTAATCTAGACTCTAATACCGGTTATTAGGAGCGTACGGGAAATCCGATACCTTATCTAGGGAGATCGCTAAGAGAGAGCCAAAATCCCAGGTCAATCAACATATTCAGTTGGATTCACCTTTATTCAAAAGCTTAAGTCAATAAGTTATGAGCCAATTAGGATATATTAACTGCTCAACACCATATCAATTCTCTAACACAAATCACATGTGCATCCTAATAATCTCCCCCTCGCATGTGAGCTCGGTGTTAGATTTCCTCCCCTTAATTTGGTATCCTTTTGCACCAATAGGAATTTGCAAAACATCTGAACCTATAAGAGTGGCTTCACATACTTCATTAGTCGTATGTAGACAATATCCTCCCGCATTTGCTATCATAAAAATTAATGAGACCCATTCATCTATCCTTTCAAACACGTATTTCACATCCAAAATTAGAAGAAGGCACCAAGAACTAACTATAGGCCTTCACGGATTATCCTTTGAAAAAATTTCTGAGTTTATTTTATGTGGATAATCGGGCTTATGTAAAGTCCTTTTCGCTGTTCAATGCTCATCAAATAATCTATCATGAATATGTATTGGAGCTTCTTCGGCCAATCCTAAAGATTGCTAACAACTTGGATGAACTTACCAGTATGATTACCATTAAGGCTCCGTTTGTTTCGAGAAAAATGTAATGTTTTTGAAAAATATTTTTCAAAAAGTCATATTTCAGGAAAATACCAATATTTTTTGGTTTGAGACCTACAAATGAACTTGAGAATATTTCCCATCATTTGATATAGAATTAATTTTCCTAAGAACATTACAAAATTGATTTTGTAATAGCTTTATTTTTTTGTACATAAATATTTTTATTTTTATTTTCTTTTTTTCTTTCTTTCTCTATCGAGGCCGGTGACCAACTACGGTGGCTTGCTTAAGGCCAGCGAGGCTTGAGCCTCACCTACGGCGAGGTCGAGCTCACCCGAGGCTAGTGAGCGAGGTCTTTGGAGAGGCGAGCTCGCTTGAGGCTAGCGAGGTGAGCTCGCTTGCTCGCTCAAGTTCGGTGAGCTTGTTCTCGCCGGCCTTGGCCGAGTAGCTATGGCCAGAGATTGTAGAGAAAGAAAAAATATGCAATAGAAATACAATTTTAAAAAAACCAAAATTTTAAAATAATTTTAAAAAAGGAATGAGAGGGAAAGATCAAGGAAAATACTTTCCTCTTTTCAAAAGGAGAAAAATATATTCCCCACTTTTGAATATGTTATTCAATAAGTGGAAAATTTTTTCTTTGACTAGCTTATTTTGTGTGTACCAAATGCAGAAAAGTCCAGAAAACATTTATTTAAAAGTTATTTTTCATGAAAGAAACGGAGTCTAAGATTTCTCGCTCGTTTTACAAGATATATAAAATGAATGGTGTTACCTTCTCTTGCAACATTTTTTGGACTTCAAGGACTTGATTTGAAGCTGGTCCCTCATGCTTCTCAAAATTCGTCTCTTTTTCAATTACATCAAGCCTTTCATTGACTGAATAGGGCACCTCTCTTGCAAGAGCATTTCTCCCTTCTATTGTATCCATGGTCATTTTATTGAGCGAAAAATTTTGTCAGGAGAGTATTTACTTCACCATGTAACCATCATACACGGGAGAAGATAAATTGGGTATTGTAGCAGTCTTTTTTGTTGGGAGCATGTAGTAAAGTCCGATACCTTCACCTAGGGAGATCACCAAAAGAGAGCTCAAATTTGAACCGATTAACATATCCAATTAGACTCATCTTTACTTGAAAAGCTTATGCTGATGAGTTATAGGCCAATTATGATAATATTAACTACTCAACACCCTATCAATTCTCTATGTGAAACTTTTCTAACACAATTCACACGTGCATCCTAGCAATTTTTCTCAATGCTCCCCCTTAATTCTGGTATCCTTCTGCATCAATATTATCTCAACTTGAATCTACATCAATGTCCACCCTTATCCCCGATCTCTTCTTTCCTCTAGACCGAATTATGAAGGCCGGCATCGGGCATGCCGCCTAGAATCCAGGTTGGTAACTAGATTTATCCCTTGAGATATTTGTCAAAGGTCCCACATATTTTAAGAAGTCCATGAACAACACGTGAAATTAGGGGTGAGCATGGCTTGAGGATTGAACTTGGAACCATATTGATCGGGAACCTGTCCGAGTTTTAGGCTCCAAGATATGCATGTTAGATTTCAAGTTCAAAAATTTGGGGAACTGTTCGATGGGTAGATTCCAAATTCCAAATTTCAAGAATGTGAAACCCGGAACCCGTAATTAACCTATAATAATTTTTTGTGTTTTTCTTAGTTCGCGGCGATCCTGCGGTTGATGAGTGTGTAACCTAGAATCACTAGTCTAAACTTCTATTTTCGATGATATTTATGACTAAGACTTTTACTTTGCTAATATTTCATATTTATTCGCGTGTTTAAATATGAGTTATGATCGATAGATTGTACCATCAAATGGTGGTCATTAACGCTTATAATTAAGTTCAATCGTTCGGTTAAAAATATAGGTGGAACCTATATAGGTTCCGGAACCCGCGACAAGGTATGTCCTAGATTTCAATGTATGGCGAATAGGTTTCGGGTTCTAAAAAATGATGAACCTATTTCGACGGGTACAAAACTTGGAATTGCTTTTCTCCACACGAAATCCATTACCAGTTAATATATAAATATATAAAGACCCGGTTTGGAGGTAAACCCTAAAGTGAATATTTAGATTTCAACATATGCATGCAGAAACCCCAATTTACAAGAAATAATAGGGACTTAAAATATGTGAATAAAAATATGAATTCCGTGGACAATCGACTCTAATACCATTTGTTGTGAGCACGTAGTAGAAGTCCAATACTTTCACCCAGGAAGATCCTCAAGAAGGAGCCCAAGTCCGAGCCCGTCAATATATTCGGTTGGATCCACCTTCACTCAAAAGTTTAAGCCAATGAGTTATGAGCCAACTAAGATATATTAACTGTTCAACATCATATCAATTATTCAATGTGGGACTTCTATAACACAACTCACGCATGCATCTTAACACTTTTTCATGTATTAGAAATGTTTATTTTATCTTTTACAAGAGAAAAGAATGAAAAACTAGGTTTTTTTAAAAGAAAATATAGCCCTATTGGCATTCTTGTAAGAACTTGAAGCGTGAAGAGCAAAAAGGTACTAAGAAAGGTATTTTTTCTCTTTCCAAGCTCTATTTCCGGTTAGAAATAGATTTTTATATTTCTATTCTCTAAATGAATTTTTGAGTATAGACACGTGCTTGATAACGACACAAATTTTTTTTTTTGAAAAAGAAATTCATTTGATAACATCAAAAAATTTCTACGGTTGTCGATTGCCGGGCCTCGTCGGGGGAATGGCGATCGGCGAAGGGCGAACTAGAGTCGGCGACCTGCAACCAACGAGACGAACGGCGAAGGGAGAACATGAGCTGGCAACCGGGTGGCCAAGACGCGAGAGCAAAGGAGTGAACAATGAGAAGAATTTTTATTTCTGTTTCTTTTCCACAAACAGAAAACTAGAAAACTTATACTTCTTATTTTTGTTCCACTATTTCTAGGCAGAAAATTTATCCCAAAAATAGAAAAATAAAATTACGATATTAAACAAATTTATGTTCCAAACCTATTACTCGAAACAGAAAAATAGAAAAATAGAACTGTTGTCATGCGCACTATAAGATCTTCCCATATTCATCCCAATGGCCAAAGCACGCGTCTTATTTGTCCACATTAAGAAGTGGGACTAAAGTTGTCCCAAAGGGTAAAATACTTGATATGTAACCGATTGGTAGTGTAATCTTGAACTTCACGTTGTTAATTTTAATCACAAGTAATGTTTTGCTAGAAAATATACCAAATTGATGGGTAGGCATTTGGAAAATTGAAGGCAAAACAAGACAATTTCAATGAACTTCTAAATAGATCAAGTAAATGCCGATCAACATTTAGAATATCCAATAATTAACTTAAATAATAAAAAATACAAGACAAATTACCATACAACATTTAGAATAACAAGAAAAATACAGTCTTGAGCACGTGTAGACATGGGCATCTTGCTAATTGAACATATGTGGACATTCATCTCTAAATCTTTTGCGGACTAGCGTCTTACTCAATGATTCCCTCTTAATACTTATTCTTTCCTTTGTATTGCTCTAAAAGTAGTTTCAACTTATTTTCCCTTGTCAGATCTGAAGCGAGGCTTATACAAGATATTGTAGACGAGACATTGACTCAACTAGACCGAACACCATTAGATGTAGCCGAGTTTCCGACTGGGATAGATTCCCGAGCAGAAGAGGTTAAAGCAATCTTAAAATTACATTCCAAGGATGATGTTCTTATGGTAGGATTATGGGGACAAGGAGGTGTAGGGAAGACGACCCTTGCTAAAGCCATTTATAATGCTATTTTTAGAGACTTCCAAGGTTCTTGTTTCTTAGAACGCGTCAGAGAAAATTCCACAAATCAAAATGGTTTAGTTCATTTGCAAGAACAATTGCTATCGCAAGTATTATTGGGGAAGAATATGGAAAGAATCTTTGGTGTTGATAAAGGAAGTCAATCGATTAAAAGGAGCCTATGTACAAAGAGAGTCCTTGTTATTCTTGATGATGTCGATCATCCAAGCCAGTTAAGTGCTTTAGCCCGAAGTTGTGAGTGGTTTGGTGAAGGAAGTAGGATAATTGTTACAACAAGAGATACGTATGTGGTAACTTCTCATTGGATACCGAATCATACGTATGATGTTAAAGTTCTCAACGATGATGAAGCTCTTAAACTTTTTAGGAATCATGCTTCTCTAGGAAATCAAGAAATAGAAATAAGCAGCTTATTGGTTGATCAGGTTTTGCAGTATGCCAAATGCCTTCCTTTAGCTCTTAAGGTGTTGGGTTCTTCCTTACGTTGTAGAGGAGAAAGTGAATGGAAAGATACCCTCCTACGACTTGCCAAAAGACCTATCAAAGAAATCAGTGATGTGTTAAGGGTAAGTCATGATAGATTGGATGACAATGAAAAGGAGATTTTTCTTGACATTGCCTGTTGCTTCAAAGGGCGAAGTACAAAGTATATTAAGAAAGTTCTTAGTAGTTGTGGCTTTAACACAACTATTGGGGTACAAATTCTCATTGAGCGCTCCTTGATTAGTGAAGAGGGAGAGACCCTACAAATGCATGACTCAATACAATCAATGGGCAAGGAAATTGCACGAGAAAGATGTCCTAATGATCCTGGAAAATACAGTAGATTATGGCTTCCGAAGGATCTTTTTGAGGTTATATCAAGAGAAGAGGTAAGACTTCTGAGTGCACAAGAATTCATATTGTATTCTTATCTTCGATTTTGTTTACTATAGTTACAAAGTAACCTAAATATAATCAAAATACATATGCAGGGAACAGAGCATGCAGAAGCCATAGTTCTAGAGCTACCAGAGCCAAAAAAGGCATATTTTAGCCCTGAAGCTTTCACGAAAATGAAGAAGTTGAGGTTGCTCGTCCTGGTTAATGTGGATAAAGATAATTCTTCCCCAGATTCCATCTATCTCCCTAAGGTGTTAATGTGGTTTCAATGGCCTAATTGTCCCGTGGTTCCAGAATTCAGCATGGGTCCAAAGAAGTTAGTTGGACTTGATATGCGGAAGAGCAAGATTAAGGTGCCGGAACAATTTGAGGTGCGCTTTCACTTGGTCCTTTTTGCGTTACTTATAACTATATCTATTAAATCTGATGACGCTTGTTGTTTTCCTTACGAAAACATCTACAATTACTATATTCTTTATTCCTATTAGAGCATCAAATGTAAGCTGTCACTGTAGCGCATATAAGCAATGCATGTTAAAATCTTTCAGTTGTAAATGCTCGGCCGTCAACTGAAAACTTGCTCGTTATATTTGAAAAACATATAGGAAAGATTTCGTTTTTCATCTTTGTACTTTAGCAATTTTCTAATCAAGTCTATTTGCTTTAAATTTTTCTAATCAAGTAATTCTACTTGCACAAATTATCTAATCAAGTCACTTCGGCAACAAATTCGGCCAATATCAGCCGACGTGACCATGGGAGGATGCCGACTTGTGACGTGAATTGAATATTGCCCACAGGATAACTATCGTGGATAGTTAATGGGTGGGAGATGCCATAACTTGTTTGACCGGCTTCTGCTTTACACCTCTGAGAGCGAACACGTTTGTGGGATCTTTTATCTACATGACATCGAGGGGTCATCCAATGGTCATGTCAGCTAAGATTCGACTAGATTTGTTGCTGTAGAGACTTGATTAGATAATTATATAAGTAGAAGGACTTGATTAGGAAAGTTCAAAATACAAAATATGAATAAAAAAGGTAGAAATAATACATGGATGCAAAGTAGAATTGTTTCGCGCATATATGGAAAATGATGACGGTGAGCTCAAGCCATCATGACTTTGACCTGAAAATTGAAACAAAAACCTCTCCGTATGTAATTTAACATTTGAATGCTGAACGTGCTTAGTATATACCATGGATCCTTTTATTTCGTTTGTAGGTTCTTGATATATAGTCAAAAATAGTCTAAATTGTTTTTATAGACCATTCCTATGAGAAAATTTAGAATGCACGTCTTTTTAACTCTTTAGTTAGTAATAGGTAAATCTCCTTTTCGTGTTAATTTTCAAGTAACGCACTTGCTCAAAAATTAGAATGTTAATCTGAGATCTAACTCATTTGAAGAGAATCTACAACTTTATCATTGTGATTGAGGTTGCTCCATCTCATGTTAGAAGATTAAAAGAAATGAATCATTTATAATTAAGTGCAAAAGAATAATTAGAGAGTGGGATTTACATTCTTACTTTATATTTTCCTTTTTCTATTGATTCAGATTATTTTACGTGCTCGAAGTATCACTTATAATATTCAATAAATAAATTGTATGTCATATCTTTTTTCTTTTTTAATAAGAGGATAAACCTACATGATGACATTTGGATCAGCTTTAAATAATCTCCTACGCAAGTTCTAGTGAAGAATTTGATTGATGTGGATATTTTTTGGTTATTATTTTCTGCATATATATTATTTCTCTTGCGGAAAATTCACGTTGATATCAGCATTTAGAATAATGTCACAAATATAGTCTTTGATCCATGCAAAGCACGGACATCTTCTTAGTTTTCTATGAAGTTTAGTAATAACTTAATGGTAAGCTATATAAAAAATATTGGTCAATTATTGAATAGTTGGGTATTTGAAACTATCTAGTTACTGTAAGTACTTTCTTAAAAGTGTTGGTAACTCAATGCGTTATTTACTAAACAAGTTTTCGGTCAAAATTTTGTTAGCAATGGAATATGACAGTTACCAACGTCTTTCACCTTTTACCAGAACGGAACAGTGTTCCTATTTTAGCTCTATGGAACAGCAAATGGTCCTTATGTAATTTTTAGGAAAACTATAAGGACAATTTATTTGCTCGTGGACAAATAGAAGTAGTTACTCGTTCATCAATGTTTTGCGATAATGCTTATGAGTTATGACATGCGAGAAATTTTGTATATAAACTCCCAGTATATGGACATAACACTAGCTTTTTACTAAAAAGTTGGAGCCAGATTTTGAATTGAATATCTATCTCAATACTTTTTTCTCGCCGAATTGTTTCTTGCAGAACTATGAAGAATTGAAGTTCATAAACTACAGTGAATGCGAGTCATTGATTCATATGCCGGACCTCAAATGTATTCCAAATCTAGAGGAATTGGATCTCCATGGGTGCAAAAACTTGGAGGATGCCCACGAATCACTTGCAGATCATGGTAATTTACGGTTGTTGAATTTAAGTGGGTGCTCTAAACTTCATGATTTCCCCAAAGTGCTCCGGTCCAAGGAGCTTCAACTTCTCAATCTTAATCTTTGCCCAAAATTGAAAAGCTTCCCTGAAATTCCAGATAAAATGGAAGGCTTGCGAGGACTTTATTTAATCGGAACTTCAATTGAGGAACTTCCCAAGTCCATAGAAAATCTTGTTTCCTTGGAGGAAATGGATTTAAGGTATTGCACGAAACTGAGAATCCTTCCGTCTAGCATTTATAGGTTCCAAAATTTGGAAAGGCTGATAGTTGAAGGTTGCTCAAAACTAGTCGAGTTTCCAAAGAATGGGGAGGATCCGAAGGATCCCCATACGAAGACAGGATTTCCTAAGCTATATGTTTTAAACCTTCGTGGATGCAATCTATCGAAAGTAGACTTCCTGGAGAGCTCCTGTTTTCCCGTCTTAAGAGCATTGTATTTGTTGGGAAACAATTTTGCTACCCTTCCTACATGCGGACAACTCCATAATTTGCTGTGGTTCGATGTTTCGCATACCCAACAACTACAAGAGATCCCCCAGATGCCAGGGCAATTGCGTCGTCTATATGCAATTGGCTGCGAATCTCTGAGTAAATTCCCCCGACACATTCGAAGTTCAAGGTAATTAATCTTATCTTTCTATTGTGAACTGGTCCGTAAGGGGTTGCCCTTGAATGATTTGTTCATGCACTGACTGTTTGCATATTAGGAAAGGCTGAAAATCCTGGATCAATGAGGAAATTAAGAAAAGGAAACATGTAGGAAGTGATTCTGCATGTATAGGTAGTGGAGATGGCTTTAAGGCAACAAAAAGGATATTCTCTCTATTTATAGAGCTCTATTTCGTTGTGGAACTGCAAAGATGACCGAATGAAAAACTTGAATAATACATGTTCATCCAATTAGAAAATCTTCAGTAATACATGTTCATCCAATTACAGTCTATCGGTCTACATCTATGACAGGAGTTTCATCCCAAAACCGATTGCCGAGTTATTCTACCTCAAGGAGAGATGCCAGCATCTTTGCTCCCTGATAAAGAGGCACATCCTCCATGACTTCAAAGGACATGGACAAGAAGTTGGTTAGATGGGCCTTATTGTGTTGTATTCCAAGTAGAAGAAGGAAAATAATATGTCAAATTTAAGCTTGAAGCACAAGTTAATGGCAAAACAATGATGCAAGACGATTGCTTTCAGTTCATTCTATTTGGATCATTTGTGGTTTGAGTGTATTATCGAACCCCAGGACATTATTGGAACTCAAAGTAACTTTCCATCTTGTTTTTCCCTTTCTTCATGATTATGTGTGGTTATTTTATCCAACTCTAAGTTGGGCGTATGCTTCTTTATTGCATAAGACTGACGACCGAATTTCCTTGTGATGTCTCAATCACAAGACATTCTTATTGCATCGAATTATTATTGCAGTCCTCACAAGGCAAATTCATAGCGAGTGTTTGGGTTTTATATCTCCTTGTTAATTGAATGATGATCTCATTGACAAATGTCATATTCTTCACGACATGCTTAGTTGCATATCATTTGTTGATTTCAGAGGCGTTAGCGTATACTTGTAATAGCCTTGCGCAGTGAGCACTTTTAAATGAACTGCTGGTCAGTTTCATCACAATTGCACCTACTGGCTCTATATATATATTCTACGGTGGTCTAAATCTAAAGAAAGAAAGTGATAGCAAATTCTCAACAGTCAAGCTAAATAAATTGCTCTCACAGCTGATAATTTTGAGTGCGAAAGGTCGAGCGGGGGACTTCGCTTTGGTTCATTCATGAAGGGATTTATCGAAAACCGAATCGGACGATCACACAGAGAATCAAGAAGAATTGAAAGACGCACGAGATTACTCGGGTTCACCCCAAGATTAGGGCTACGTCCCGCAAAGAGATTTCACTATATTTTTCGATTCTGACCAATTCGTATATTACAATGACAAAACCGAATGAAATATATATGCCCCAAAACGGCCTAAAAAACCTAAAACCTCTTAATTCCAACCATACGGCCACTTAAATAAAAGCCCAAACCCATCGAGGCGCCGCCCCGAACCCCCCCCGGCCGACCGGGCAGCGACACCCCGTGTCGGGCGCCGCCCCGAACCCCCGCATCCCGCGCGCAGGATCACATGTCGTTGGGTGACACTTCGTTTCCCTGTGGGCGCACCCGGTGTGAGAAACAAGGGCCCCGGGTATTCGCCAACTCCAACAATTCAAAATAGAGATGCGTTTCGGCTCTGCTCGTATTTTGCATTCGCAAAAGTCTCATTTCATAAAGAACGTATAGCTACGAACATTTGTCGCTATTATTGTTTATGAAGCTCGTTAAATCATCCACATTGCCGCATATTCCCTAAGTCATGGCACCACAAATCCGTATCCCATCATTGATTAAAACTCAGTGTAGTGGGGGGCACTCAGCGTAGTGGCGCATTGACGTAGAGATTTCAGAAGGTATAACTTATACAAATTAGTTGCTCTTAACAATTATGAGAAATCCAAATGATGCTCGCCAACTGTTTGGGCAAACGTCTACACGTGAAGTAGCTTGGCAATTGTGGTTATTTTCGCAAATGATATTGCTATGGAAGAAAGGGAAAAAAAATTAAAGCCCTTGAACTTACGTTGTAGTCACACTGTTATGATGAATTTCTTATTTTTTTTCTTCTGTCTATCATAAGTGTTGCCAGATGATTGAATAGCTTAAGCTGGGATTGAGATTTCAATCTAGAAGAGAACAGTGCTATGAGCGAGCTGCAGATGAGAACTACAGCAAAGCAGTTGCAACACCGTTCGTGACCACCGAGAAACTACTAAAGGAAGATGGTGCAAACATGGACGATGGTTCTTTCTGCAGAAGCCTTGTTAGAAGTCTACTTTATCTCACGGCTAAACAACAACAAATCATGTACGTGACCGGTCCACTATCACGCTTCATGTAGAATCCAAGCCAACTCAACCAATTAAGAAGTATTCCTTATAATTCGAAACAGAGAAAATTGATATCAATAAATCTACAATTTACCATATTCCAAATTGCAAACTTTTGCTTTTCTTGCTTTTTATTTGCTTAGTCGGTTGAGCCATAGTCTTGTACTATATGACCGACATTTGATTACTTCTTTTTCAAAGGGCGAACGCCTTTTTATGTCGAGTGACCACGCGACTAAACAAAGCACTTCGTTGCCTTCATTTGGTACCTAATTTTACTCCAAGAGCAACCAATGAAAAATCCATTGCGTTTATCGGACAAACTTATCGAATTTGCTAGCTACTTTTCTTTCAATTCACTGATAATAGTTAATATCAAGCTACGCTTCTCACCAGACTCCGTTCCAAATCGAGCAATCTCATAAAAGGAATGGCACATTTTGGAATATCGTTGTCCTTCCGGTTTATCTTCGGAGTCATCATAACTACTCTTCATGGATATATGATCCATAGGTCCTTCCTCCACCGAATTGCAAACTGTACTTAGAAGGAACAACTTAAAGATGGGCCACCTAGACAAAATCACCTGACCGCAATTTATTTAACGAAATTTTCACATTGAACCAAATTTAGGAAGTTGAGATACTTGATTAAAGAACAAATATTTAGGTACTTAATTGTAAAGGGAAAATTGTCCAAAAAGTCCTAAATCCTTGCATTTTTGCTAATTCAATCCTAAACATTTTTATATTTTGTTAGTTGAGTCCTATTGATCAAAAATCGCTAACGTAATCACCGCCGTCCTACGTGGCATGGCCAATGACCGATATAAGTTGAAAATTAGTGTAACTTCCTTTCCTTATTTAGGCTTCATTTGTTTCGCGAAAAATGAATGTTTTGAAAAATACTTTCCAAAAAATTATCACTTATATCGCTTACAAATTAAATGAATAAAAAATATTTTCATTGTATATGCAAATATCTATATACCAATTGTTGTGATAATGAAAATATTTTTCATTGACTAATTATTTCAAGCGATATATGCTATCATTTTCCAAAAAAATATTTTCCAAATTAGTCATTTTTCGCGAAACAAACGGAGTGCGAATCCTAGTTTATTTTCTTTTATGCTTTTTATCCCATTTTAACTATGGTTTCAACCCAAAGTGGTCCGACAAATTGTAATTTCATTTGCCGAGTTAGTGATAGATATGGGAGAGACATGAATTCAATTGTTCGGCATATGTTAAAGAATATCACTTTGTATTTACTTTAATAAAATGATAAATATGATTGATCAATTTTTGAGAAAACAACGTGTGAAGGCTATTATACTTTAATGTGCACCTAAGAAAAATGAAATAAAAACAAAACCGAAACAATGTATCTTTCAAGTAGTCATGGATTGTAATTGGTAATCGGGAAACGCTTTCTCGATAGCGTTGTTAGGGACGTGACAATCTCAATCAGTAAATCCAAACACAACCATCACGTGTTTTGTATAAAAGTACTCATTAATTGGGAGTTCGTGTGGTAAAAAATAATAGACAATACTATTAGGAAAAGCTAGCAGCCTCCTTGGTAATTTGCATAGAGAGATGAAAAAAAAAAAAGGAACGAGAATAGTCGGTGGTAGAATGCCATTTCCTCAAAGCCACATAGGAGTATTTTATGTAAACCACAAAGGACCTTACAGTAGTATTCTTCGTTGAAATACTAAGAAGAAAATCATGCATCTTGGATCAGTAATTCTAGGGATGAACGATGAGTCCACTGCCAGAACTTGGATTATGATTCCTTTTGTTTGTACTTTGGTCTGTAGCGTTTGTCTTCTTGAATTGAAATCGGATTCTTCCATGGAGCCCGATGTTTTTTTCTCTGATTTACTCTGATGTATTTTTAGCAATTTCTTTTCTGTTTTTTCATGTTTATTATGCTTTTAATTGGTCCTTTTTTTTTTTCGTGGGACTAGAATTCAATTGATAGATGTGCGTTCAAGGACTTCGACTTTCTTCGTTCTTCACTTTGGAGACGACAACCTTGAGAACGCCGTTCATCTCGCACTGTACCCATCGCACTGTACCCAACCCCACCACTTTCTTTAACACTTAAAGCGCCTTAAAATCCCCCGCTAAGGACTGTAGCTCATCCTTAAGCACCTTCATCTTCCAAAGTTCCAAGCAAACACACCAGCACCTGCCTCAGCTTCGCCAAATTCTAATGGCTTCTCCTTCATATTTGAAACGTGAAAGAAGTGTGCTCACTTTAATGCCAAAATTTATATGCGATCTTCATTTGAATGTCAAAACTTTCAAAACAATCACTTAAGTGTCAAATATTTTGAAAAAGCTTCACTTCAATCCAACTCCGATTTGAGTGACATGGGTTGCAGGAAATCCGACGTAGCATATTTTTTACTAATATTTGAGCTGATATAGCTCGTCGGAGTTAGCACGAAAATGAGCGTTTTTCAAAAAATCTTGCACTTAAGTGATCATTTTTAAAAAAACATAAAGACTAAAGTGATCGTTTTGAAAATTTTGACACTCCAGTGAGCGCGATATTGGCAAGAATGCAATAAATTTAGAACTTTTTTGGTAATTTTCTCATCTATATTTTCTCGTGTTTAGATTCGTGGACTTTCATTGCTCAGTCCAAAGCCACATTCATGCACTTTTTTGCTCGAGTATGAAACTGAGGAGCATTTTTTATCGCTTTCCAATTGTTTGAACTAGCTTCAAAGTGATTGAGATCAAAGAAGTCGCTTGATCAAAGAATTAGCTTCAGACCTCTGGTCGAGTTTCCAACAGGAGATAATCGCAGAATTTCGCAAAATCGGATTTTACAGTAAAAAATGACTCTTGATTTTTAGCAAAGTATGAGTCAGTGAGTGAATAAATGGGCAAACAGAAGTATGAGTGCCTAACCTTGAATTTCTTGTGCATATGTTGAAATCTCAGTTGATTATTCTCTGCTGTGCCGCAGAATGTTAATGAAAACTTGCAATGTCATCCCAAACAACTAGGAGGAGTAGTAATGCATCTGGTCTAAATCCATTCTCAGTTGATTGTGCATATGTTGAAATCTCAAACAAATAGGATCACCTGGTCTAAATCCATTCTGTCCTCTAAAAAAAGCCAACAAGCTCTCCACTAGCAATTATAGAGTAGTATATAAGGAGTCGTAAGGCATCTTCCCTCCCAAGTCAATAATGCAGTGGGAACACCAATTGCAGTCAACAGATTCCGGGGAATTTTATGGGGGACCCTGGCAAAATGACAAAAGCTTATAAAAAATTGTCTCATAAGATAAAGGAGAGAAGAAAAACTGGCGTGTGAATGCACTTGGATCAATGCACCCGAAGCGATGTAGACATGTGCACATGGCCCCCTATTACCATTCTTAAAAGAAAGATGGCTACTTGGGATTAGCAATTTTTTCAGTTTCCCATGCTCACTGTGAACACGATCGCCCAGACTCGGTGACTCAGCAAATGGTAAGTACTAAAGTGAACGTGACAACCACATCATATACTTTGTGCGGCATAAGGACATCTTAAATATTTATATTTATATACGGCATGTCGATATTTTATTTAAGATTACTTAAATATCAAATCGAAAAAAAATTATTACTTTAGTGTCAACAGCGAGAAATTTCAATGATCTCATTGAAGTTGACACTTAAATAATCGTTTTCTTAAAAAATTGATAATTAAGTGATTCAAAAAATGATCACTTTAGAGCCAAATACGCGAAAAAATATCGCTTTAATGCCAACAGCAAAAAATTCTTGCGATCTCACAGGAGTTGGCACTTAAATAATTATTTTTTTAAAAAAATTGATACTTAAGTAATCTAAAAAAAAATAATTTTGGCACCAAAGTGAGTATCGTATATAAATATTGACATTTGAGATGTCCTTTTGCCCTTTACGTGCTATGTTACCATAAAGTATGATGGCAAATTTTTGTTCCCATTTGTGCCACATCTCGTTTTAAGAGGTGTTTGAGGTCAACATTATAAATATCTAACCGATTTATCACGTAAGCTCACGATAGTATATTGATCAAAATAATTCAATCAATGAAGAGAAACAATTTTGCACTTTGAAGATGTCAAGAACAATTGAAGAAAAGTCGGGTGGAAGTTGATTGCTAGTGTGGCTTATGAAATAAGTTCTTAGAACTAAAGACTTTTAAGCACGTGTGAGTGGATAAATTGTCACCATGTAGGTCCTGCTTATTTTGTCGAATTAATTTTCTTTTGTTTTCAAAACATTCATCATTTTATTGATTGAGAATTCTTGGTGTCTAAATACGGTCAATGATAATCCGGAAGTATTTTAGTGTCTGTTACACAATCACAAAATAATTTCCTGTCTTCTTTCCCCATGAGAAATTGGTGTAGTTTGACAATCATGTGCTGAAGAGTTACACCTCCCACATTCACGTTATCTCTCATTTTACTTCTCTGTGTAATTATGGAACTTATATCCTTGACAATTTTGGAGCTTCAACCCCATATCTTTTGTCTTTCTTTAATCATAACTTCCGACATTTATCCACGGAAAAGCATCTTTTTAAATCGTAACTTCCAACATGTGTGAGGGTTAGTATACTTTAATCTACGCAAGTCAAAAAACAAAAAAAAAAACAAAAACAAACACAAAATGATATATGTTTCGAGTAATTTATAAATTTGCAACAACAAAAAAACAAGACAAAAAGGAAGACGAAAGTTCATTAATTACGCTAATGAAGCGTTAGGCGAGTTGGTGAGATCCCCGATCCTTAGATAGTTAAACCGATGAGGTTCCAAGTTCAATCTCCCGGTCGCATTTTGGGCGACTTAACCTAGAGTATTGGCGCTCATACCCTCACTACTCCAGAAATAATTCATTACACGGCGTGAAATCTCGATTATCAAAAAGAAAAAAATCATTAATTACAAATGACATTTCTCGGAAGCCACAACGAAGTATTTTGCGGGGAAGTGGGGCTTGTATACATGGTGACGGTGCGAACCGCATATTCTCTCGAGGTGTCGAAGAAATTAATTAATTAATCAGTTCCAGGTTCACAAATTTCCAATATAGTTGCAGCGAAGTGCTTTTCTAACGAGATCAGAAACTTTCTTTCTCATATATGAAAGAGAGAAATAAAGGCCTAGATGGAAGCCATGTCCCCGAAGCCAATCAATCAATCAGAAAACTGGCCTCTAATTATGACCGTATGAAACTGTGGTCTACATTTTTTTATTATGTGGACCGGAGCGTTCCCTAGCTAATAAACTCCATCTCCCACATTTACTTCTTTCTATTCAAATTCAAATTTGCAAAATTTGCCTTCTTAGACCAATCAAGGATTTTTTTTTTTCAAATATTATTTTGGCAAGTATTTTTTGCCTCCGCACGTTCTGCGTATGTGTGGATATACGTATTGCTGGATGTTATGATGAGCGAGAAAAAAAAGCGAGGCGTCTCATACAATTGGGGTTCATAAACTATACTGATTATTCATAATCTTTGATACTGATTATGTATGTTAATAAATCGGTCGCGAAATAATGTCATAGACATAATGATCTTTTTCTTTTGGAGAAAATAACTTCTAAGAGCAATTTTGAAATCTCAGTTGATTATTCTCTGCTGTGGCGCAGAATGTTAATGAAAACTTGCACTGTCATCCCAAACAACTAGGAGGAGTAGTAATGCATCTGGTCTAAATCCATTCTCAGTTGATTGTGCATATGTTGAAATCTCAAACAAATAGGATCACCTGGTCTAAATCCATTCTGTCCTCTAAAAAAGCCAACAAGCTCTCCACTAGCAATTATAGAGTAGTATATAAGGAGTCGTAAGGCATCTTTCCTCCCAAGTCAATAATGCAGTGGGAACACCAATTGCAGTCAACAGATTCTGGGGGAATTTTATGGGGGACACTGGCAAAATGACAAAAGCTTATAAAAAAATTGCCTCGTAAGATAAAGGAGAGAAGAAAAACTGGCGTGTGAATGCACTTGGATAAATGCAGCCAAAGCGATGTAGACATATGCACATGGCCCCCTATTACCATTTTTTCAGTTTCCCACTCTCACTGTGAACACGATCCCCCAGACTCGGCGACTCAGCAAGTGATAAGTACTAAAGTGAACGTGACAACCACATCATATATTTTATGTGCGGCATAAGCACATCTTAAATATTAATATTTATATACGGCACTAATTTTGATGTTGATATTTTTTTAGGATTACTTAAGTACCAAATCAGACAAAAAATGATCACTTTAGTGTCAACGGCAAGAAATTTCAAGAGGCGCTACCAGGAGTTGACACTTAAATAATCATTTTTTAAAAAAATTGATAATTAAGTGATCCAAAAAAGATCACTTTAGAGCCAAATAGGCAAAAAACTATCACTTTAATGCCAACAACAAAAAATTCTTAGCGATCCCACAGGAGTTGACACTTAAATAATTATTTTTCAAAAAAAATTGGCACTTAAATAATCTAAAAAAATAGTTTTGGCACCAAAGTAAATATCGTATATAAATATTAACATTTAAAGTGTCCTTTTTGCCTTTTACGTGCTATGTTACCATAAAGTATGAGGGCAAATTTTTGTTCCCATTTGTGCCACATCTCGTTATAAGAGGTGTTTAAGGTCAACATTATAAATATCTAACCGATTTATCACGTAAGCCCACGATAGTATATTGATCAAAATAATTCAATCAATGAAGAGAAACAATTTTGCACTTTGAAGATGTCAAGAACAATTGAAGAAAAGTCGGGTGGAAGTTGATTGCTAGTGTGGCTTATGAAATAAGTTCTTAGAACTAAAGCCTTTTAAGCACGTGTGAGTGGATAAATTGTCACCATGTAGGTCCTGCTTATTTTGTCGAATTAATTTTCTTTTGTTTTCAAAACATTCATCATTTTATTGATTGAGAATTCTTGGTGTCTAAATACGGTCAATGATAATCCGGAAGTATTTTAGTGTCTGTTACACAATCACAAAATAATTTCCTGTCTTCTTTCCCCATGAGAAATTGGTGTAGTTTGACAATCATGTGCTGAAGAGTTACACCTCCCACATTCACGTTATCTCTCATTTTACTTCTCTGTGTAATTATGGAACTTATATCCTTGACAATTTTGGAGCTTCAACCCCATATCTTTTGTCTTTCTTTAATCATAACTTCTGTCACGACCCGAACCCTTTGAGCTCGTCGACATCCCACCCGCCATAATCTTGTACAGTTCTCCGGGATCCAGGCCAACAAACACATCGCGAAGCGAAGAAATCCCCGTCTGAAAAATAACGATACTACGATAACTTGGGATGATAAAAATAAACTCATGTACATATATACATAGTTGTTACAAACTATCAAACCTAGGGCCGGGGCCACCGCATGCCCCGTGACCAACTATAACAAAAGGATTACGTGGTCGAGCCATTACACTCCCAAAATAAAACGATCTACCAAAGTTAAGAGACCAACTTACTCTAGGCCTCATCCTACTCTAGAGGCTGCTCTGCATCGGAAGGCTCCACAACGTCCCCATCCTCTTCAGGTGCCACGACCTGCGGGACGGATCATTCACTAATGCGGCGGAAGGTCGAAAAACAACGAACCCACGACGGAGTGAGATAAAATCTCGGTAGGAAAACCTCTAACCCTAACTCGGTCGCTAGTGCCTCCAGACAAATTTTTAAAACAACGAAGCTCGACATATCCTCATTTTTTTTTCAATAATTCCACTAATAAATCCCAAAGTATTCCATTTCCGTTCCGAATATTCCCACACCTTCTCAAATATTCTACGTTACCCTCATATTGATAAATCACAACTCGGACTAGAATAACGATAACCCACGTTGCTCTAAAGCCCGCGTTCCACGCCTCAGGCTATCGTATAAAATTCTACGTTACTCCGAAAATTTCACGTTACTCCAGAAATATTCTACGTCACTCCGAAAATATTCCACGTGACTCCACGACATCATGCGAGTCCATAACACCGAGCCTCGGACTTTTATAGAACACGGCTCCATAAATATAAATATATATAAATATATGTATACCGGGGGTCTCGACACATAGGAATACGACCCGTAAATCACTGGTCTCGGACACATAGGAACACGACCGGGATTAAGTCTCGGACAATTAGTCGAACACGACTCACATTGGTCTCGGACGACTTAATTGAACACGACTTTTACACTTTCTCGGTCTCGAGACAATCGAGACGAATCCGGCTCACTTTGGCCCGCACGACTTGATTGAATACGACCATCATACTTTCCCGGTCTCGGACAATCGGACGAATACGGCTCACTTTGGCCTCGAGGCGACTTGATTGAATACGACCCTCATACTTTATGAGAATAGATCGGGCTCACGCGATTCAATCACGTTAGAGAATTAATAAATCGAACCACCCGATTGCCTCACGCTACCACAAATTCCAATCCACGCCATGCGTCCATAATACTCTAACGTGGCAATAAATAAATAACGTACAACTAATAATGTACTAACGTAGCAATTTATCCGGGCCGATCAAATATTAATTTCTAACGTACAAATAAATTTCCGACTATAGTACTAAACTATAAGACTACCACATTTAATTACTTGCCGTGGCATAACGACATTATGTCACATACAATTAAGCACCGTGGCATAACGAAATAACGTCACATATAAAGTAACTATAGTTAACATATAACCTAACCTTAGTTTAAAAATAACTAGAGTTAATAAATAACCTAACCATAGTTCAATTATTAGCAAAAAGTAACTATGGTCAAACTTTGACCACACATTCTCTCTCTTGGATTTACTATTCATGCAAGACACCATTTTTTTTCTCCTTCTTGTTCTTGCATTTTCGGCCACCCCCCTCATCCAAGCTCAAATCCAACCATTTCTTCATCAAAATCCACAATTTCATGGTCAATTAGCAACCTAACCACCTAATTTAGGTTTAGAAGTAATCCTACCTCAAAAATTCGCAAAAACCTCCGTTGAACGGTTGAGAAAACTTGAATCTAGCGGCGATTCCGACGACCCACGGTAGCCCACGACCTCTGCGCTTCAAAACCGAGTCGACGGCGGCTCAACGAAATTTTTCCGGCGACGGCGGCGGCAAGATGTTGGTTCGGCCAAGGTGAGGGGAGAGAGAAAAGGAAGCTAGAGAGAGAGTGTGTTCTTGGATAATGAAGAAGAAGATGGCCAAAAATAATTAATAATATAAGTTAAGGATAATTAATTGGGTCCACAAAGTCAAGAGGGAAAAAAATAAATTTCTCCCCACAATGATTAGTCAAACTCGGCCAAAGGGAAAATGACCAAAATACCCTTCGTTCCAAGTGAAAAATGGGATATTTTTCGAGGGCAATTGGGTCCTTTCCCATATCCAAATCAAATCTACTTTTCCCGAACCTTTTTGGGGCGAACCGCGAAGGATTCGGACACTTTGGATGAGGAAACGTCCAAAAATTTTATTTATTGAAACCCCCGAAAGTCCGACGTCAAATTCGAGCTCGATTCGCGACCAATCTCGATCAATAGAATTTTCAGCGTATCTCAAACTAACAGGCGACTTTTAGGAGTTACGCGTATTGACCCGTGATAAAATCACGTTTAAGAATTACTCGAGCCATGGCGACTTTGGTTGTCATTCAATTGCGAGGGTCAATCACTAGTCCCACTTTGGACACGATCATTAGAAAAAAATTCATGGACGTTCGGAACCCATACGAGGTCAAACGGAACCACCCGTGATCCAAGCGTAGGGTATTATCCAAATCGTTCCTTAATCATTCTAAGATCGGCCTATATTGGTCCAAAATATTCCTTCGACAATTTTCATGACAAACGAGTCACCAGGGATCAAGTTCTTGAGGTCAACGTCTTGAATTTTCTAACAATTCCCATTTGGTTAGTTACCTGCTTAGATGGCCATTCTCCGAGTGAGATATAAGCGAAATACATCAACAAACTTTTCATTTATTCACGAGCTTCAAAAAGGTCGAATACGAGGATGTCACAACTTTCAACATGTATCCACGGAAAAGCATCTTTTTAAATCGTAACTTCCAACATGTGTGAGGGTTAGTATACTTTAATCTACGCAAGTCAAAAAACAAAAAAAACAAAAACAAAAACAAACTCAAAATGATATATGTTTCGAGTAATTTATAAATTTGCAACAACAAAAAAAAAGACAAAAAAGGAAGACGAAAGTTCATTAATTACGCTAATGAAGCGTTAGGCGAGTTGATGAGATCCCCGAGCCTTGGAGCAGTTAAACCGATGAGGTTCCAGTTCGAATCTCCCCGTCGCATCTTGGGCGACTTAACCGTAGTATTGGCGCTCATACCCTCACTACTTCGAGAAATAATTCATTACACGTGAGAAATCTCGATTATCAAAAAGAAAAAAATCATTAATTACAAATGACATTTCTTGGAAGCCACAACGAAGTATTTTGCGGGGAAGTGGGGCTTGTATACATGGTGACGGTGCGAACCGCATATTCTCTCGAGGTGTCGAAGAAATTAATTAATTAATCAGTTCCAGGTTCACAAATTTCCAATATAGTTGCAGCGAAGTGCTTTTCAAACGAGATCAGAAACTTTCTTTCTCATATATGAAAGAGAGAAATAAAGGCCTAGATGGAAGCCATGTCCCCGAAGCCAATCAATCAATCGGAAAACTGGCCTCTAATTATGACCGTATGAAACTGTGGTCTACATTTTTTTATTATGTGGACCGGAGCGTTCCCTAGCTAATAAACTCCATCTCCCACATTTACTTCTTTCTATTCAAATTCAAATTTGCAAAATTTGCCTTCTTAGACCAATCAAGGATTTTTTTTTCAAATATTATTTTGGCAAGTATTTTTTGCCTCCGCACGTTCTGCGTATGTGTGGATATACGTATTGCTGGATGTTATGATGAGCGAGAAAAAAAGCGAGGCGTCTCATACAATTGGGGTTCATAAACTATACTGATTATTCATAATCTTTGATACTGATTATGTATGTTAATAAATCGGTCGCGAAATAATGTCATAGACATAATGATCTTTTTCTTTTGGAGAAAATAACTTCTAAGAGCAATTTTGAAATCTCAGTTGATTATTCTCTGCTGTGGCGCAGAATGTTAATGAAAACTTGCACTGTCATCCCAAACAACTAGGAGGAGTAGTAATGCATCTGGTCTAAATCCATTCTCAGTTGATTGTGCATATGTTGAAATCTCAAACAAATAGGATCACCTGGTCTAAATCCATTCTGTCCTCTAAAAAAAGCCAACAAGCTCTCCACTAGCAATTATAGAGTAGTATATAAGGAGTCGTAAGGCATCTTTCCTCCCAAGTCAATAATGCAGTGGGAACACCAATTGCAGTCAACAGATTCTGGGGGAATTTTATGGGGGACCCTGGCAAAATGACAAAAGCTTATAAAAAAATTGCCTCGTAAGATAAAGGAGAGAAGAAAAACTGGCGTGTGAATGCACTTGGATAAATGCAGCCAAAGCGATGTAGACATATGCACATGGCCCCCTATTACCATTTTTTCAGTTTCCCACTCTCACTGTGAACACGATCCCCCAGACTCGGCGACTCAGCAAGTGAAATAATAACAAAAAGGAAAAACATGAAACATATAAATAAACAAGTGAAACTAAGTGTAGGCATCTTTGATTATTAACTGGGGAGTGTACTTTCTTTCTTACGATTTTCGTGAATTTTCATGGATAATCTTCATGAACCATCGCAATTAAAAAAATCGAAATTTATGAAGTTCTATTCTTCGTTACAGCGTAATGTGGTAAACATTTGTAAGCCATCATAATTTTAAAATTTCAAGTTTACGACACTTTACTGTTGGTTAGGAATTAACCTCATATCTGTTTGGCAGGAGACAAGAATTCAATTGTCACTACGCGTCAAGGGATTTCACTTTATGGTAACTTAGAAAAGGGAAAAGAAAAATATGAGTGACCAACATTTTGAAGCAAAAGCGCGTGCGTGAAAGAAAATAAAAATAAATTAATTTTAGAACAGTTGACACTAATCTCATAAAATTTCATAAGAATTCACGTGATTTGTGGTGTCCTTAATCTCATTGCTATGTTTCTGACTCCGTTCACGTTCTCACGCATTAAATGGAAATGACATGGCAGGCTTCTCGTCGTTTTGCTTTTGGCATTGCACATTGGATGCGATGTGGAATCGAAACAAGTTATGCTGACACTGTGTTTGACTGACTCGTTTGACTAACACGCATTTCAATACTTTTCAAAAGCTTTCTTTCCGGAAACCATTCAATCAATGGGGACCCCAATAAGGACGGTATGAAATTATTGATCCTAAAAATTTATCTTTTGTTGATTGGGCAAATTAATTAGCAATTCAATTAATAATAAATTCAACATCAACTAACCCAGCAAATGTTATCTTTAAGGAAGAAAAGTTTCACACGCATATGCTCACCACTTTCAGGCGCTTGAGGTGCACAATAATAATATCAAAAGACCAAGAAAATCTTTTTTGTTTTTAGTCGAACCACGGAAAAGAGTCATACCATCTAGGTATAAAGAAGATAACGGGACGATCAAATGGCGAAAAAACTAGCTCAAACAAAGTTCCAGATACTAGCAACTCATTGCTTACTGCTAGTGCTAACCCCCCGCCCCCTAAATTCAAATGGCTTCTTCTTCTTCCAAGCGCAGAAGGACGTACGATGTCTTCCTCAGTTTCAGAGGTAAGGATGTCCGCAACAATTTTGTTGGTCATCTCTATGCAGCTCTAGACCAAACAGGAATAAACACTTACATAGACAGTGAAGAACTGGAGAAGGGAGAGCAGATAACAACGGCGCTTATGGAGGCGATCGAGGAATCGCAAATTGCGGTCGTTGTTTTCTCCGAGAACTATGCGTCTTCGTCGTTTTGTTTGAACGAGTTAATGAAAATCATGGAGCGCAGGCAGAAAAAGGAGCTGATTGTGTGGCCGGTGTTTTACAAAGTGGAACCCCGTGAAGTGAGGACGCCAAGAGACATTTACAAAGAAGCTATGGCTATACATGAGGTCAAGTTCGGGAATGATTCAGACAAAGTAAAGAGATGGAATGAAGCTCTTCTGGACGCCGGTAGCTTGTCTGGGTGGCATTTCGAGGATGGGTACGTGACAACTCTTCCACTACTTCAATTAGTTTAATTCTCCTGATACTTAGTTTTCTCTAAGGTTTGGGATCCTAAAATGTTAGGGGGTAATTTTGCCCCTTAGTCTATCTCTCTCTCTCCCACGAACAAGATCTTATCAGACACACAGCACAGAGCACACGTAAGCAGCACACTCTTAGTCAGTTCTTCTAGATTTCTAAAATAACTATCTATCTCCTTTGATAAAGATTCTATTGAATTTTGATAGGACACTCCACGATCAACTTGAATGATTGAAAAATGTGAAATAGATACGTTTTTTTGGGCCAGAAAATGCTAAATAGATTGACACGCAACACTCTGAATAACATGAAAAGTATAGTCTTTGACCCTTGCATACACGAGGGCATCTTGCTGGTTGAACATATTTTACCATTTATCTCCAAATATATTGCAAACAAGTTTCTTGCTCAGTGATTTTCTTTGAATAGTTATCCATTTCTTTGGATTGCCCTAAAAGCAGTTTGAACTAATTTTCTTCTTGACAGAGATGAAGCAGGGCTTATACAAGATATCATACAGAAGATCTCAACTCAATTAGATCGAATGCCCTTAGATGTAGCCAAATATCCTGTTGGGATAGATTCTCGAGTACAGGAGCTTAAAAGAATCTTAAATCTAAGATCCAAGGAAGATGTTCATATGATAGGATTATGGGGACTAGGAGGTGTAGGGAAGACAACCCTTGCTAAAGCTATTTATAATGCTGTATTTAGAGAGTTTCAAGGGTCTAGTTTCTTGGAACGTGTTAGAGAAAATTCCCAAAATTCCAATGACGTGGTTCATTTACAAGAAAAATTGCTATCAGAGGTATTAATGGGGGAAGAAATTAACGATCTTCAGCGTTGGTGGAGGAAGTCGATTGATTCAAAAGAAACTTTGCAATAAGAAAGTTCTTATTATTCTTGACGAAGTGGATGATGAATGCCAGCTAAATGCTTTAGCCGGAAATTGTAAGTGGTTCGGTGAAGGAAGCAGGGTAATTTTCACAACAAGAGATAGGCATCTGCTAACTGCTCATGGGGTACACGAGGATCATATATATGAAGTAAAAGTTCTCCAAAATGGTGAAGCTCTTCAACTTTTTAGAAAGCATGCTTTTCGAGGAAATCGAAAGTCAGAAATCAACAGCAAGCTTGTTGATAGCGTTTTATATTACGCTGGACACCTTCCTTTGGCTCTCGTTGTGTTGGGTTCTTTCTTGTGTGGTAGAGGAGAACATGAATGGAAAAGCACCCTGCAGACACTTTCCCAAAGTCCTAACAAAAAAATCAGGGATGTGCTAAAGATAAGTTACGACGACTTGGAGGACTATGCAAAGGAGATTTTTCTCGACATTGCGTGTTTCTTCAAGGGGAAGAGGCGAAAGTACATTAGTAAAGTTCTTGACAGTTGTGACTTTCATACAACTATTGGGGTACAAATCCTCATTGAGAGGTCCTTAATTAGTGAAGAGGAAGAGACCCTACAAATGCATGACTTGATACAATCAATGGGTATGGATATTGTTAAAGAAGAATGTCGTGATGATCCTGAAGAACGCAGTAGGTTATGGCTTCATGATGATGTTCTTGATGTTCTATCAAGAAATGTGGTAAGACTTGTTAGTGTATAAGAATTCCTATTCAATTTTCATCTTTGACATTGTTTACTATAGTTACAAAGTAACCTAAATATATTCGAATAAATATACAGGGAACAAATGCGATAAAAGCCATAGTTTTGGAGCTACGAAAGCCAGAAAAGATGGATATTGGTCCTTATGCATTCACAAACATGAGAAAGTTGAGGTTGCTCATCCTGCGTAATGTACATAATCTTTTCCAAGGTCCCATCCATCTCCCTTGTGAGTTAAGGTGGTTGGAATGGCGTGATTGTGCCTCCATTCTAGAATTTAAAGATGGTCCAAATAAGGTAGTTGGACTTGAGCTGCAGAATACCAACATCGAAGGAGTGCTGAAACAGTTTAAGGTGCGCATTTGCTTGGTCCTTCTCTTCGTTACTTGTGACTATATGTATCAATGAAGATGTAAGATATTGTCCTTAGGAAAACAGCTAGAATGATTTAATACTTTATACAAATTAAAGAATCAAATGTACGCTGTCAATCAATATGTACTTCAACTGCTTTTCTACTCAAGCCCTTATTTTTCTAAAAAAAAATATTCATCAAGTTTTTCTACTTACGTAAATTGTTTAATCAAGTCTGCCCAACATCAAATCCAGTCCAGCCAACGTGGCAATCTGAGGACGCCAGAATGTGACGTGGATGGAACATTGCCTAGGGGGAAAGCCCCTGTGGATACTGAATGGTGGGAGATGACATAAGCTGTTTGACTAGCTTTCGCTTTAAGCTAATTCTAAGAGTGCCATGTATGTGCAATATTAGTCCACATCACACTACAGGGTCATTCAATGGCCATGTTAGCTAGTTTTGGCCAGATTTGATACTAAAGAGACTTGACTACACAATTCTTTTAAATGGGAATCGATTAAAAAAATTTCCGTATGTACATGAAAAACGCCAAAGTTGAACTCGAACTATCACCATTTTGAGCTGAAAATTGGAAGAAAAACATCTTAGCATGCAATTTAACTTTTGAATGCTGAATGTGCTTAAGATATACTATGAAATATGTGGTTTGATTTGTAGGTTTTTGATATATGTAGTTGGGAGTAGTCTAAATGTTTTCAAAGATCCTTTCATTTAGAGAATTACCAGAGCCACATCGTTATAACTGTTTGGATGGTAATAGATAAATCTCCTTTTCTTGTTAAGTGTCAAGGGGTGTACAAGATACAATATTAGAATGTCATAAGGGAATTTTGAGAATTCAAAGAGAATCAACAATTCTACCAATGTGATTGAGCTTGCTCCATCTCATGTTAGAAAATTAGAAACTGCTATATCCACACACACAAAAAAAAGTACTTCAGAGAAAAAGTCCGTTCTGTTTTACCTAGCTAAACCCAATTCTAAAGAAGGGGCAGCATCAATATGCAATGCAAATTTCCAGCATAACCGTTCGTGAAAACACATAATACTGTTCATGCTAGTAATTTCTTAAAAGTTGGGTAAATTGCAAAATCGTTGGTAACTAAATTTTGACCGGCAACTTCCTTTACTTGTCACATGTTAGTAAGTAAGCGATAGTTTTGTGGAAATACCAACACTTATTTAGCCTGGAAACGCGTTAGTAAGTCACCACAAGTTTTGTGGAAGTACCAACAATTATTTTGTTATTAGATTACAAACTTGTTTGCAAATAACCAATAATAATGGTGCAACTTACCAACGTATTAAAATTACTGACTTTTATAAAAAAAAATTCCCAACTACTATTTGAGTCTAAATCTTATTTGATTGTACTCAAATTGCCAATTGTTCCAAAAACTTATCAATATTTATTTGCGAGAGTTACCATCGTTTTAAATTTACTAACTATTATATCAAGTTTCAACTATTAATTTGAGTGATTTTCGAATTCCTCACGCTATAGGTTACCATCTGGTTTTAGTTTATAAACTCTTATTTGATTCTGCTAATGATGTTTGCTTAATTGTTTCGAAATCACTGCCTTAAATTACCGATTTTCGTTTCAGTCTATTCCCAATGTTTATTTAATTGTAACTTATACCAATTGGAACGTTCCCCAAGCAAATGTGATAAATTATGTAAATAGGTGACTTTTTAAAGATCAAATAAAAGTTGATACGTGAATCAAATAAGAGTGTAACTTAATCACCTCATATAATGAATGGTAGATTATTGTAATGATATTGGTAATATCCAAGGGAATTGGTAAAATGGTAAGAGTAGTAATATTAACATGCCAGTAAGCTTTCCAAATTAGCATTGGTAAACCATTGTAACAGTTAAATAAATGTGGCTGATTAATTCAAATACAAGTTGATAGTATCGGAATATGAGTTATTAACTTTTTCTGGTTGGTAAATTGCGGTAAATTGCCACAAATCTCAGTAAATTATTGGAATGGTTGGTACTTTTGAAACAATCAAACAAACATTGACAACTAATCAAATATTCGTTGGTGGTTTTATGTAAGTTCTTGAATTAGCTCTGCAAATAATTGTTGGTCAATTATTGAATTAGTTGGTAATTTTGGAAATAGTGATTCATTTAGTGTGAGAGTTAGCTCAACTCGTAGGTAACTTCAACAAATAAATATCGGTAAACTACAGAGACGACTTTAATTGTTACAAAGAAATCTAATAAACGTTGTTAGTGGACTCAAAAAACAATTGATAGTTTTCTAGAAGAGATAGTAACTTAAAAAAGTTGGTAAGCTGGCAACAAACATTTAATAGATTATTACAACAATTGATAATTTGAAAACACCAGAAAAAACATTAGTATTGACTCAAACAAAAAAATTGGTAAATTTCTTTAAAAAAATTTGTAAATTTAATAGATCGGTAACTCTAACGAATAAATACTTGTATAGTATGGAAAAAAAACGTTTGATAAGTCCAAAAATCAAATAAACATTGGTAAAAGGACTCAAATTAGAGTTGGTAGTTCGATAAAAGATGGTAAATTTAACATTTTGGTAAGCTCTGCAAAGAAATGTTGCTAAATCATTATAACCTTTAGTAATCTTGAAACAATAAAATAAATGTTGGTTACTCAGTCAATAAGATTTAGGCCTTGCTTGATAAACCATGGACGTGGACTAGCCAATTTCGAGTTTTAAAAAGGAAATATTAATCATCAACTAGAAATCAAATGCGGAACATTGAACACGCACCTCATCTCGCCTCAGTCCTAACCTTAGCCCTCCACTTCTCAACTTCCAGCTATATATATGGCCGATCATTGTCGCGAATAAGAAACCAGAGGGTAAAGAATTTCAATATTACCTCAGTCATTGCTGCGAATCGGAGTTCCTTAGCTTCCCGGTTAATGCAAAAACGGACAAAAGTGCAAGAAATTGTAAATCGCTCGATGAATTTGAGATGATGCTACAAAAACTTGCTGAAGGGGACGCGGGTGGCGGAATGTGCAAGGAGAGGCTGCACCAGTGGTGGCGGAGGAGGTAGAGGGAAATGGACTGGGAGGGACATTGGTGGGATCGACGTCATTGGTGGCAGTGGTGGGAGGGACGCGGCGGTGGTGAAGAATTGCATGGATTCGAGGGCAGCGCTGTGTAGAAGAGGCGTTGCGATGGTCTTTGCTATCAAGTAGACTGGTTCCTTGGAATCAGTGGGCGGTCCCCCCGTTTAGTAAGCCGTAACCGCCCACCCTAAAACCGATCGCCCCTACATAAGATCAAGAAATTCTAATTACATGTGGCTTGATTATGATCAGATTATTTTTGTTAAAAATCATAACCAGATTTTGAATTGTATATATATATATATATCTCTTTTTTCCTTTGTTCTTTCGGAACGTCCATGTAAGTTTGTTTTATTGTTCTTGCAGGACTTTCAAAAACTGAAGTTCATTAACTTGAGTGATTGCCAGTCGCTGGTTTGTATGCCGGATCTCTCTTGTACTCCAAATCTGGAGGAAATGTATCTCCATGGGTGCAAAAACCTGGAGCATGCTCACGAATCAATTGCATACCACCACAAGTTACGGACTTTAAATTTAGGTCTGTGCTCTAAATTGCAAAGTTTCCCTGATATCCCAGTTAAAAATAAAAGCTTGCGAGCAGTTTATTTACCAGGAACTTCAATTGAGGAACTTCCAACATCCATTGAAAATCTTGTCTCTCTCGAGGAAATGAGTTTAAATTATTGCAAGAAACTGGCAATCCTTCCATCTAGCATTTACAGGCTGGAAAATCTTGTCACTTTGGGGCTTTTGGGCTGCTCAAAACTAATCAAGTTTCCAATGATGGAGGAGGATTCAAGTGATCCCCATACAAAGAAGGGATTTCCTAGATTATCGCATTTGGACCTTGAATTGTGCCATCTATTAGAAGTAGAGTTCTTGGAGAATTTTTCTTGTTTTCCCGGCTTACAATCTTTGATTTTGAGGGGAAACAACTTTACTAACCTTCCTATATGCGAGAAACTATATTGCTTGGACAATTTGGATGTTTCGAATTGCGAGCAGCTACAAGAGATCCCCAAGATTCCATGGAATTTGATAAGACTACGGGCAACCGGTTGCGCATCTCCGAGTAGAATTCCCTCCAACATATGTGACGTTGAGATCGCCGAGTTTGACTCATGTCATGAACTGGTCCGTAATGGATTGTCCGTGAATGATTGGTTAAAGCTCGAGGTTAGAGTCTCTCTCTCTCTGTCTGATTATTATGGAGTTGTGCTCATGTTGGTTGCATTGAGCTTTGTGTATTGCAAAAATCTGAAAATCCAGGATTGATGGGCTTAATTTAAAAAGAAAACATATGGACAGTGATTCTACATGTGAATGTGGTGGAGGTGGCTATAGGGAAACGCAAAATATATTTTATTTACTTATGGGGATCTAGGTCACTGTTGAATTACAAGGATCAACCAATGAAAAACTTCAATAACAAATGTTCCAGTTACAAAATCTTCATCAATACATGTCCTGTTCCCACTTTTTAGTACAAAAAAATCTTTGTAATGCTATTGCTAACTATATCTAAACTCAAGGAGTACCCACTTAATTTATTGAAACTCCTCTTTTTAGGTGCCTATTCTGCAAAACAATCTTACAGTCTACATCTATGACAGAAAATTCATTGCCAAACAAGTTGCCGAGTTATTCTACCTGGGGGAGAAATGCCAAAGTGGTTGCTCCCTAATAAAGAGGGTTACATATCTTTCCAGGCTTCAAAGAACTTGTATCAGAAGATCCTAGGAGTAGTTTTTTGTGTTGTATATCGAGGGGTTTTCGACTTAGAGCTTACAAGATCCATTAATTGCAAATGTGCGACAAGCATCAAGGAGGGCTCATCATGTGATTTGGATCATGTGTGGCTTGAGTATATGGAATCAAAGAAGGTGTGGAGAGTAGATGATTTTGGTCCAAATGACTCGAGTCATTTCCACTTTAGCATTAGAGCATCTAAAATTGGTTATTCAAATCGAGATGACAGAACATTTGTGAAAAAGCGTGGGTTCCGAATAATATGCAAGCCACTAGAGAATGATTTGGAGATTTTGCTTCAAGACAATCAGTTGCTGGACCCAGCTTTATTTTACGAGGTTTCATATGAAGATAGTCCAACGAGCATAGAGGAAGAAAATTCAAGTGAAACAGAAGATTTGCAAGATAGTGAAACGAGCACGGAGAAGGAATATTCAATTGAAATAGAAGGTTTACAAGATAGTGAAAGCTGGACTGATGAAGAAGGATTGAATATGGATGATTTCTCAATTGAGGTCTCTCTCTCTCTCTCTCTCTCTCTCTCTCTCTCTCTCTCTCTCTCTCTCTCTCTCTCTCTCTCTCTCTCTCTCTCTCCATGGCATATATGCGTGTGTTGATCCAGAATGTTTGTTAGGTGCACAGTGCTTGCTTGATGTAAAAGCTGAAAATTCTAGACAAACAAACAAATCTAATATAGAGTGATTGTGCATGGGCATAAAGCTGAACAAAATCTCTAAATGAAGCGATGATAGAGACCCATGTTCATATTCCTATTTTGAAATCCTAGAAAATCTAAAGAACAGTGGAACGTAGTTCTTGATGTTACGATTGATCAATCTTAGGTGTTTGTTTATGAAGAGTTAGATTAAGATTTTTTTGTTGTTGTTGCAAGTGCTCTATTACATGAACCAATTCTATTTGTCTATATCCCTAGGATGAGAATATCTCTAATCCTTGTTGTGGCCAAAGTCTCGTGATTGTAGTCATGATGGGACAAGTTCAAACAACAGCAGCATGATAATATTGTAGAGCAGTGATAATTGTGTTAAAGAAAGCAATAGGTTATGAGTAGACCATTAACCAAATGGGCTATATTAAATACTTATAGACAAATATCATATATCATTTAATATACAAATTTTGTGAGTTAATTTTAATAAGTCTAACATCAGTTGTACAACGGACAAAAGTTCTAGGCAAACAATTCATCCCCGGATTGCAAAATCCTACTTTGATATACGAGATGACAAGGAGCATCAATCCATCAAATCAATATTATGAAAACAACAATCAAGATATGGCAAAAAGAGGTAGAAAGGGACAGTTTGTACTGAAGAATCAGTGATGTCCAAAGTGAACACCTGACGATGAAAATTAGACAGTTGGGTCTAACTGGGACGATTAATTTCTCGGATATGTTGTTCTATTTTCCATCAATTTTTTCACTTCCTATATATTACACTGAGCTATGTTTAGGGTGACTAGAAAAAAAACATTAGGGGTGGCTAACACTTGCAAGAGAATGATTTCGAACATAAGCAAGGATCAATGTGCCTAATTACTTTAGAACTCTAGCTTTAGTTGTATCACTAGGAATATGCTCAAAATCAAGCTCTTCTTCTTGAACTATTTACAAATTTGGGGTACTACTAACAATTTAGCAATGTAACAGAAGCTTCGCTATTCAAGAATTCATTCTTGTTACCGAAGTGTTCGCCTTGGAGGAGAGATGCCAAAAGGGTTTGTCCTTGCTGAAAATGGTACCATATCTTTCATGGCTTCACAGGACTTGTACAACAAGTTCCTAGGATTGGTTCTGTGTGTTGTTTTCGGTGTAGAAGATGGAAAAAGGAAATATCTTTCGACATTGTGCCACATGTTCATGAGCAAAGGCGGAATGTGCTAGCAGGAACTCTCGGTCCATTTAACTCGGATCACATTTGGGTTCAATATCTAGAACCAGATGTACTGTGGGGAGCGTTGGAGGGAGCAGTTGATTTCGGCCAATTTGAGGAGAATTTTTTACGATTTAGTCTTACAGTTAGAGTATCAGGTGGAACCATGAAAAATTTGGGATATTTGCTAAGTTGCAGGCGAGTAGAGAATGATTTGAAGGTTGTGCTCGAAGAGAATCAACTAGTGAATTCAGCTTTGCTCTTTGAGGATTCCGATCCAGTGGAAGGCACTTTCCTTGACTGGGGACTTTCTAGAACAGAATACTTACGCAGATGTCACATTTTCGACGAACCGGAAGGCAGCGACAGTGATTCAGATTAATGGAAAGTGGCGAGTGAAGTAGTGGTGGCATGTGTTTCCATGCTTTGTTGTTGGAGGAACAGAAGGAGTTCAGTTCAATCAAAGGTGACTTGGCACACAACATTCATAGCAAAGCGTTTGTTTTTCATATTCCCTTGTCAATCGGATCACGATCTCATTCATAAATCTCATATTCTGCACATGCATGAAGACAAAAGTGCGAATTCATATTTCCAAAGATTAACAAAGGGATAGTTAAATATGTTGCATGCATTTATTCTTACGAGATTCGGCTCATTTGTAGTTTAGAAAAACAGTGTTATAGCTGCAGCGAGTGACATGAAGAGGCAGACAGATCCATATTCAAAACTAGAGGAACTAGTTATCTAAACGTAAATTGGCCAGGTACCCAGCCCTGTGCTTTAAAGTAAGAATGATCTTTTTTACCATTTTCGATATCAATCCTAACCAAAAAAAAAAAAAACTTAAATACAACGATATACCTCCAAATAACAATTAACATATGTGAGGGAATTCTATGATCAACAACATTAAAATAGGGTTAACATAGACCAAGTTCTAAAAATTAGGTAGTTAATTGCAAAAGGGGCAAATATTCAGATATTTACCGTGTCCTTATCCCTCTCGTATAAACGACTCGACGCGTTTTGTGCGACTCTACCATGACGGAACTAGCCAATGGCTATGAAGTGTTCATGCACAATGCTCGACCAGACGAGGGTGAAAAGAGCCCACTTACGCAGTCCGTCTATCCCTTAATTCAAGCCTTCTTTTCACGCGACCGTCCAACTTCTAAAGGCATCTATAACAAGGAACTTTCATGGACTCGGTTTTATCGCATTTTCTTCGTCAACTGTGATTTCGTTTTGGTTCATACCCGGTAGCTTCTGTTTCATGTTCTTTATCGTCAGACAATGTGCCGTCGTTTTGCAGTTCTAACGTTGATAGGAGTTCTTCTTGCCTTTGCTAAAATTGTCGAAACCAAAAATTTTACGAATGACAATTCATAATCAGATATCCACGCATTGGAGATTATAATCGGTGATTTTTGTCAATAAGAAAATGACGCAATAGAAAGTTCATTGGGATAATCGTAAACCAAAACCATAGCTAATCTTTTTTTTTTTTTTGGCTGCTAGAAAGAACTTCCATTCCATCAAAGCAGTCTAAATATTACAAGGAGTTAGAGTTAGTCCGAAACCCTAGCCTTACGCGAGGGAGTGCTGCGCCTGTGGGAAGCTTCGGGTGGGGTGAGTCATGTACGAAACAGATCTAAAGATAAAAGAAAATCTATCCCTTGTGTACTGGTGTCAGATTGCAAATCTATCGTGGAGGGCCGCATCAACGTGGACCAAAGCCCATGGTCCATCAGAAATGTGCTGGAAGACGGCAAAAAAATGCTAAATCATTTACTAGAGGTTCAAGTAGCTTTTGCTCCTCGCGATACAAATCGTTGTGCAGATTGGGTCGCAAAGGCTCATAGACTCGGGTCTCTTCCCCTTAATTGGCTATCTAAGCCTCCCCAACCCCTTGGGATCTACTTTGTTTAGACGCTAGTTGTGCTTCCTTTTCAAGAACCTTTGATTAATGAAAGTCTCAATTATTTCGAACAAAAAAAAAAACATGTAGAGGAGCCCCGCGCCGACATTTATTGGGTTCGGCAAATTAATTACTCCCATCGGAGGGTAGCCTTCATTGCCAAATGGTCTAAACATTATCGTCAATATTCGGCAAAACATTAAGCCTTGGATTCTCGGCCACCTATGCCATAACGTTAGGCGTCTGATTCAGATCTGCAGCATTCCCATCAATGTTGACTTGCGGGAATCCGCCCACATCGCTAGGGTTATTGGTGTCATTCCCGACGACTCCATTCCGAGTCTGTCGGTCTGCAATATCGGTCCTCTGGAGTATCCTGACAGCCGTTTGAACATTTTCTTGATTCGATCCTCGACTTCCGCTCGGAATGGTAGACATTGTCGGGACTGCATCCGCCAATGGGTATGCTCCTCGACCCGACAATGGTTGATTGGAGGGACTAGGTTTGGACGCCAAATTCGTTGCCATATCAACAATCATTGGTTTTAGGACGTCATACATATGATTGGCGAACTCATTCTGATTCCCCTCGAACATTCTCTCCATGTGGCCACCAAAACAGGGTTTGGGGCCAACTCTCTCCTTTTGTTGTCGGTAAGTTCTCATGGTATACATTCGGTACTCTGCTCGGAACAACATTGCTATTAATCTGGCTATTAGTTCTCGGTCTATGTGGATATTGATTCTTGTCGGTGGCATCGCCTTGATTTCTGGTTCTTGCCATTAGCACTTCCTCAAATCGAACCACAAATGGTCTCACAGGGCACGCGAAAAAGATGTTTCGCCGGAAATATCCATGAGATAAGATCTTTCAGCGAATGCATAGAGCCTTCAGATTTGATGATTAATCGAGTTCTTCTAACAATTCTAGAGAGGAAATTAACAAATGGACAAAAAGTAAATTGAACGTAAAGATAAATGAGATAAAGTAAAAACATATAAGGTAAATTGTAGAGTAAAATTGGTAAGTGTCGATTGGATTCTAGATCCTTAAAAAGAATCATCTCCAATTATACATGGTTAAGTACAAAGTGTAACCGTCGATGACAATTATTTTCGTACATTCTATCCTTAGATTACCGGATCAACTTCGGTAACTGCTATTCTCATCATTTTGAAGATTTGAACTACGGACTTATCTACTCTGCCGGTCTATCGGTATAATACACCGATCTCACGGTGTCACCGATGATTCATCCAAAGCTGTCGGCTTCGCCATGATGTTGGCTACCAGGCCTTGCACTAGCATGCCACTCTTATGGGCTTTTTAACTATCTGAAGCACATGCCAATTTTTGGTGTCAACAGTAATCTCTCTTGTTTTGTATTTTCGATAGATAAGAATAAACCAAGCAATAAAATCAAACAAGATAGCATCCAATCACCCAAGACATAACTGTTCCATTTAAATCAACGGTGCCATCCAAGTGATTACGGATTTGGATAGAAGATTTTCCGTACGAACGGGGATCGTATCTCATGGTTGAGATGGGATTGTCGTTTATATGCACTTTTTGAATGGATGTTTTTTACATTTTATGGGACACCTGTTCATTTAGATCACCATATGACGCAGTAGGTAACAAAATATTCGAATTGATTTCAAACGGATAGCTACCTAGTTCATGGATATCTTTTCCAAATACGAGCGCAACGAATTGAGATCAGGACCGGCATATTGCGGTATTGCTCGACAAGGGACCAACGGCAACTGGCTCGTGGATGCTCGACTGTGGGACTCGTCTCGGCTCATGGCGGTCTCACGACGGATCACGGTGGCGCTCAGCCGAGGAGCTCTCGGTGATGCTGGCGGGTTGCAAAGATCGTGAACTAATTGCAATAGCTTGGCGGGTTGCTCCCCGGTGTAGAACTGGAGTACGGACTCACGATCTGCTTCTTTTTATTTTACTTGCATCAAACAAGACCATAAAACCCACAATGCATAACGTGATACTCCGATTATTGGCCCATCTTTTGGAGTCTTCAAGGAATGCCCATTATCATCTCTTCACTCTGGTCTTTTTCACTTTCGTGGAAAAAGTATATTAAAAGTGCCATAACTTTCAAAATGTTCACTTAAGTACCATAACTTTCAAAATCTTTCACTTGATTGTCATGTTGACGTGGATGCCGAGAAAAGTGAGTGATAGCCGGAAAGTTAACGTGGCACGCCGGAAAGTTGACGTGGTACGTCGGAAAGTGAAGTGGCACGCCGAAAAGTAGGAAACTCACGGTGTACTTATCCTCACTTTCATCTCTGGAAGGTCTCTTTGGTGCATAGCAGCAATGGAGGCTTTTAAGCTGCTTTTGGTCGTTCTGATTTAGATTGGTTTAGGGCGTGATAAAGTAGGATTAAAAATCCTTTCAATATCCTCTGGATAGTAATAAATCCTATCATATATTTGGTGTAACCAAAGATTAAATTTTTTGAAAATCCTCGAAATAACTCTCTCTGATCATCCTCGTACCACCTCCACTCTTCACACCTTCACTCTTTCGCTAATGACCGGAGGAAGATCCTCCCTCCAGTGGTCCGTTCACGAGCGAAACCGCCTCATGTGTGGGCTACCGCGAGAGAAGGCCACTTCGTCTCTAGATCCATCGACACCAACTCTTCATTGTCGGTAATTACAACTTTAGCAAGTCAAGAAGTCAATATGCAACCGAGAGTTCGAAAGGCATGAAAAGAAAAATTAGAAAAAGAGGAATCAAAGATATCCACAAGGAGGCTCTCCCGTACATGGTGGATCGTCCCCAACTTCCGCCCTTTGCCCACCGACGATTACCCACGGTCGTTTGCCCCCACCCATGCCTCTGATGTCACGACGCCACCCCTCCAACCGCCGGAGGAGCACCGTTAGTCGCAGCGCCATCTTTGGAAAATCTTGATCGAAAGTCTCCCTATTTTCGGTGCTCTCCAGGTATGAGCCACAAGTGCTTGTCTCTCTCGGCCAAGTATTCATTCAAACCCTCCCGTAGACTCGGAAGCTCATTTCAAACCTTTAATAAATTATGAACTTCGGCAATGGGCTCGGGCTCATTTCTAATCCGCTAAGTTCAGAGCATTTAATCGAATCCACCCACCGCAAATCCCGAACTATAATGGCAATATGCTCCTAATGACTATATGCAAGTTAATTAATATTTTTGTTTAGAGGCCGAGGTTAGTCCCTAACTTTCTATGCAATAAACTCCCAAATAGATCGCGAGAATTTATGTGCCAACGGTGATCAGTTCCCAAAGGGTTTAACGGTTATCGTGGTTGACAACATTGTCACCTGTCTCCACCTTCTAGAGAAGATGCTTCAAGATTTTTCGTACCAAGGTGCCTTCACTGCCATTGATTCGTGTTTTCTCTTTTCTTACTTCAACTTCGCGTCAGCAATAATGTGTGTTGTCATTGAGTTGATCGTTGCGGTATTGTTGGCGGCACGTATGATTAATCATCGCGATTGAACTGTAGAAGTTAGAATAGTCACCTATTTATCGAAGTAGTAGAGGAATTAGTTTCATGCTTAGCGGAATGACGTTCAAATTGCAACTGGATTTTTGAATCCAACATAGGCGCAGAATAACGCAAATTCCTGTATAAAACTATGTCGAAATCTCTGATACTGACACTTGTTTCCCCTAATGCACTCTCGAATTCAATAAAAAGAAAGGAGACAAAGATGACGAATCCTCCCTGCCTTTTTCAGTCAAATTATTCATACTTACCTCAAGCACTTAAAAAAACAAGAAACCAATTAGGCTCCATTTGTCTTGCGAAACACATTTTCCGGAAAATTTTTTCCTCATTTTGTGACGTTTGGTTTACTTAGGAAATGATTCAACTGAAAACCTATGCATAAATTCGGGAAAATAATTTACTCCTTAAAAAATCGAGAATCATTTTTTTCAAAATATGACTAGTTATCGGCGCTAGGGCCCCCGATGCCCATGCCCGAATCTCTAGTACTTGTGCCCGGATCTGTGGTGCCCTTGCCCAAGTCTATTCATGCCAAGCTCGGGACCTCGGGCCACTAGCTCGGGACCTCGGGCCACCAGCACCAGCTTCCGGGTCCATCAAGGTTGGGCCCAAAATCCCCGTACACTGTGCCCGATGACTCGGCACTTGGGTCCCGGTCCAGAAACGCCAAGCACGGGATCCGATACCCGAGCTAGGATCCCCAACTCTCGGGGGCTAGGTCCACAATGTTGGTGCCCGGATCCACAAAGGCCATGCCCGGGTCTATCAAGGTCGAGCCCGGGACCCTAGTGCCCGTGCTCGGGTCCTTCAAGGCTAGGCTCGAGACCTAGGTGCCTACGCTACAATCGTCGGCACTAGGGTTGAGGTCCATTGAGGCCGAACCCGAGACTCTAGTGTATCGTATCCGGCTCCCCGATTTCTAGAGTCCAAATTATTGTATGTTTATTAGAAAAAATTAAGTCATATTTTTTACACCAAACGACAGAAAACATTTTTTAGTTCATTTTCGGATTTTTGCTAAATATCGAAAGTTATTGTCATTTTAATGAGAAATAATTTCTTGAAAAATACTTTAAAAGCGTCGCATCTTTCGCGAAACAAATGAAGAGGTGATGACAAGGAAAGGGGAGTATCTTAGGCCACCAGAATGGAAGGTCCCTGCCCATCTTCCACGTTAATTTTCTATTCAACTCCAACTTATGCAAATCTGTGCGTGTGTGGGTTATATGTATATAGTTGGATTTTCTGATGACTGAGCAAATAACCAAGGGGTCCGATTGCAATTGGGGTTCACGAAAAATATCGATTTGATTCTGCGGTATGAATTCATGATCCATGGAACAAGTAACAGGACTTTTGTCTTGCTTGAGTTTGATACAGGCGAGGTTACGGTTTATGGTTTAGGATTTAGGGTCAATTAAAATGTTTAAATTAACTTGATTTCAATATAATAGATTTAGGATTTTTAGGACACTTTTCCCCATTGTCATAAATCGTTATTGCCACTTTTTAACAATTGTCTTTTTCTAGAAGAGACAGAAACAGGGGGTCCAATTTGTTTTACCTTTTCTTTCAAAAAGATAAAATACAAGAGTCCAGATTGAATCAATTGGAAAAAACTAACGTGTGAAGACAATTTCGACCTCTGCACACACACAAAAAAAAGAAGACAATTTCGACCATTTTCTTTGCCCGAAAAACTGAAAATTAGTATCGCTTCCTTTCCTTAATTAATCCGATTTCGTTTTATTTGATGCTTTTTATCCCATTTTGATTATGGTTTCAACCCAAAGGTGGTACGACAAATTGTAATTTCATTTGCTAAATTAGTGATAAATTTGGGTGAGACATGAATTCAATTGATTGACATATGTTAAAGAATATGACTCTTTGCTTACTTTAATAAAATGATAAATATGATTGATCAACTTGTGAAGCAACAGCGTGTGAAGGCTAGTATACTTTAGCAAACACATAAGAGAATAAAATATATCTTTCGAGTAGTGACGTACTGCCATTTGTAATTTGCATAAGAAGACGAACAGAAAAAGTAACGACAAATACTCAGTGGTTGGGAATTCGATTTCCTGGAAGCCACAGCTCAGTATTTTGTTGGGGGGAGCCGATGGAATAGCTAGCCTTCTCTCATGTGATGTGATGCTTTATTTGCCATATAAGAAGAAGAAAAGCAAAGGAGGAAAGACGTTTTAATTTTATTAGAATTCAACATCCAACCCTTTCGTTTGAGGGGACCAAGACGGAGAGAGAAAAGGCTATAGATTTCAATCTGCAGAGGCCGTCCTCGGCCGGCAACTTTTGGAAGATAATTTAGTTGTGATAGATCACTTTTACCCTAACTAAACATACAATTGCTACGTTTCAGTTGGCAGACAAAAACTCCAAGTTGAGCTACGGATGCCGTGAATGGAACTCGCCCGCCTCCCCGTGGTGGGGTTATAGCCGATCATCATCTTGGCATTGAGTGGCTCTAGCGTATTGAATCGAATTGTTCATCCGTCGTTCTTGCAAATGATGTTCCTGAAGGGGAATGTTATATCTGTAAGTTTAGTTAGAGTATAAGTTATATCCATCTCAACCAAATTACCTTCCACAAATTGCCGGCCAAGGAGGGCCTCTGCAGATTGAATTCAAATTCTTTTTTTTATCAGAATTCAATGTTGAACGTCGATACATTCAGGGGTTTCAGAAAGAAGTTAAAATAAAAAATAAAAAAGGCACGGCAGGCCTTTCGTCTTTTTTTTTTTCTCTTTTGGCATTGCACAAACGAAGAAAAAGTTCACGCGCAAATGCTAACGTTTTCATGGCGTCTATGCACTCGCCAATATTATTAAAACACCCAATAATACCCGTTGTTGAGCCACCCATAAAGAAAGTCATACATCCGAATATATAGAGAAGATCAAATGGGAACAGACTGCCACAAACAAAGTACCAAATCTTAAGCAACTCATTGCTCATTGTTGACCCTAATGGCGTCCTCTTCTTCCAAGTCCAGAGCGCATTTCCAAGTCTTTGTGAGTTTCAAACACGACGACCCCGGCAACAACTTTGTCGGACATCTCTACACAGCTCTAGACCATATTGGAATATCCACTCAAGTCATCGCCAAGGAAAAGGGAGAGGATATATTGACAACAGTCACGAAGGCGATCGAGGAATCAGATCTTGCGATTATCATTTTCTCCGAGGACTTCGCCTATTCGCAGATGTGTCTGGAGGAGGTGGCGAAAATCATGGAGTGCAAGAAGCAAAAAGAAAATTTCAAGGTCTTTCCGGTGTTTTACAAAGTAGAAGCAATTGAAATAAGCAATGTGGAAGGAAGTCACAAATCTGGTATGGAAGAGCAGGAGAAAAGGTTCGGAAGGGACTCGGAGAAAGTGACGAGATGGAAGAAGGCTCTTCATGAAGCGGGTAGCATGTTCGGGTGGCAATTGGATGACCGGTAAGTAGCAACTTATTCATAGTTAGGTTGTGTTATTTCCTGTTTTTTGGTACTTTTAAAATAAAAGCAAAATTAAATTGAAATAATGATAAATAAATAAAAAATATAGCATACCTAAAAAGAAATCAACTTAATTCAAAAAGGAATAGAAGATTCCTAAGTTGCAGCAATATTAAGCACGGGCAATTACATGTCATGTTAATTCAATACGATATATAATAAGGTTGGCATATTCGGGAATCTCCGGATCTACTTTTAGTTTCAACTCTCTGAAGCATTTCGTCGCTTACTACGCCTTATACATAGTTTTGGGAATGAGTTATCTATTGTCTTTTAGCAAAAAAAACAAAACAAAACAAAAGAGACTGAATTTAGCCCCCCAAAAAAAAAGAAACGAGTTACCTATTGTCTTATTGTTTATGTATCTATTCTGAGATTTATTTAGCATAAACTACCTCAATAAGTATAAAGAAAGATAGTTTTGAGTTTTAACTTAATCATTGTAAAAATTGGTGATAAATGTTCTAAAATAATTATTTTTTATATAGTACAAAGAAATATAGCTTTTTGTTTTAACTTAATCATTGACAAAGCGTGTTGTCCTATCTCCCTGATAAATGACATCAAATATCGATAAAATATTGAACGACATAACAACGTTTACTTACTAGAGTACTTATATGAATATGAGATGAAAACCTACAAAAGAATATTAGCAAATTATAAATAAATTACCAGATAACACAAGTAAATAGTTTAAGAAAGATTGATTTAAAGAGCTCTATAACATGATAGTGCATCTGTCCTCGGTATATAATGTTAGAAAAAAAAAGGTATTTAACGAAGTACTAACTGTCTGACAATAAATGACATTAGAGGATCAACAAAAGAATTCATCACAAAGAATTATGGTTCATCTCCTACAAATAATAGTTGCCCGATGGTTCACCCCAATAACCATTTCTAAATCAGATTGTACTTTGTGAGTAGGTTTGTTGCCAAACATATCACCTTCTATTCTTACATGATTCTCATCTTCGAGGATTTCTCTTTCTTTTTTGACTCAATCAAAACATTTGTACAAATTTCGACTGTCTTTTCAACCGACCGATTCTTTCTATTGGCGAGTCTTTCACATTATTCATACTCACAATCATTCAATGGACGATAGTGACACCAAGGCTTTTTTCCTTGTATCCGTCTTTCGAAAATGAGAAATAATGACTCGGAATTGAAACTCTCTCTCTCTTATAGCCTTTTTGGTTCTTTGTGAAGGGTTAACCAGTTTCTGTGAATTCGCTGTTTAATTTTCTCTAGGACAATTGGCTACATTATGTCGGTTGTTTGCCGGGCCTCAGTCAAAGATACTAATAACTGGATATGGATTTTGCATTATCTTTCCTTTGTTCCTAGGTTTGTTCTTTTTTAGAAGGGCTTCGTTTCTCCTTATGGATGCTTAACAAATGTCTCGTGCTACTCGTTAATACGACTCAGTAAAACATGGTGTCTCGTGACAACTCTGTATTTCTTTCCACACTGCACCATCACGGCCTATGTGGAGTGGCGATGAGAAAATTGTCTCCTAAAATTTGTGCTCGAGTCCTTTTCCATGGACATCTTGATTATCCATTCTTCTTAGACCAAATTGCTATTGCTTGCTTCATTCGATTCAACAACTTGGGCAGCTTATATTATCCTCCTCTTTGTCGTTTGTCATGTTAGAATGTCGGAGGCCACAGCAATCAAAGAAATCGTCAAAGAGATCTCTGATCTGACAATGTACGACGTGTTCCTAAGCTTCAGGAGTGAGGATGTCAGTGAGAACTTCGTGAAAGGTCTGTACGAGGCCTTAACCCAAAAGGACATAAGGACTTTCATGGACAGTGAGGACTTAGAAAAGGGCCAGGATTTCCCACCCGCACTGAAGGACGCCATTGAACAATCTCGCATGTACGTTGTCATTTTCTCAGAAAACTATGCTGAATCTCGGTGGTGTATGAAGGAGTTGGTGCAGATCCTAGAGTGGAAGAACAAAAGAAAACAGCGGATGCTACCGATATTTTATCAGATGGAACCGGGGGAAGTGAGGGGACAGAAACAGAGCTATGAGGAAGCATTGGCCCAGCATGCAATTGACTATGGGACGCACAAGGTCAAGAAATGGAGGAAGGCTCTCACTGAAGCTGCCAATGTGAATGGAAAGCATCTGCATGATGGGTAAGATTTCGTACTCGTTCACCTTCTCCTTTCTGAAGCGGCCAACATGCTTTTTCCCAGTAATTCAATAAATTTTATTGCTACATAAGCCAATATCAAATTGAAAACACTCAACCTAATCATAAACTTTTTCGGCTCCGTGAATATGCTCCTCTTGCCGGATTATCATTTTCACTTCATGCTAGTTGATGGCTATATGTCATAATATTCATATTCTTCTCGCTATTTTGTTTTGACAGGAACAGAGATGGTTGGATCTCTAGCATTGTTGAAGAGATAGAGAAAATGGTGGCAGAAGATAAGATGACAGCTAGGATGAAAAAAACTCAAAATGTCAATTTGATCGGACAGAATAGTAATTTCACTGGAGAAGTTGTCTTTGAGTGTACTAGAGTTTCAGCTGCTTAAAATGTTAGTTTGGTCAACCAATATAGTAATTTCACTAAAGAGATTTGTGTGTGACGTTGCTGCTTCTTCTAAAGGTCACCAATGTGCTGGAAGTTGTCGTTTAGTTGACAACATTCTTAGATGCTTAAAATGTCAGTTTGGTAAGACAGAGTAGGACTTTCACTAGAAAGATTGGTATCTGAAATTGCCTCTTCTTCTAAAGGTCACGAATGTGTTGCTAGTTGTTTCGAATGTACAAGACTTTTAGCTGCTTTGTTAGACACGTTGGCTGCGAAATCAATGCAAGTGATATGTCTAATTAATGTTGAAGGAAGCGAAACGGAATGGAGCCTTGTGATCATGTGGCTCAACCATTAATCTCCATTGTATCTACTTCTCTCTTTTTTGCCACCTAAATAAAGTAGGGTTTCAATGGCACAAGGAAGGTGAGCTACCTGTCACAAGCTGGAGTGTTTTCAAAGTATAGGCTATAAATAATTTAGACATGGCCATTTGGGCCCGTGAGCCCGGTACCGGCTCGGAACCGGCCCGTTGACCGGCCCACGGTTCCAACCCGATTTTAAAAAAAAAAAAGGTAAGAGGCAAGGGAAAAGGCCTAGGAACCGGCGGTTCCGAACCGGAACCGGAACCGGCCCGGAACCGCCGGTTCCACCTTTTCCGTAACCGGAACCGGCCAAGTCTAGGCTATATATCCCTCACGGCTGGAGAGCTCTCCCTACCGAATGGATAGTTGTACCCTAAGTTCTCGTTGAAAATTTGAAATTCTGCAGAAGCATGATTTTGATATTGGTGTAGTTGCGTTTCAAATGCGTGCATGGGGTGTATTTCTATAGTTTGTAAAGGATGGACAAGGGACATGGTAGGATAGTTCAAGGATATAGGTTATGGAATAAATGAAAGATAATTCCATTGGTTTTACAAATATAGTTTATGAAAGGGATGTTGGCGTGATGGAGGAGAACAAGAATATGGAGTTTATTCTAAACTCCCCACCAGGCATACTCATGGCCTTCTCAGCCGACTTAAATAACTTTTTTGGGGGAAAAGCACTAAAAAAGTCCTAAATCTATTGCATTGGTACCAATTCAGTCCTAAACATTTTTTATTGATATCAATTCTGTCCATCCGGCCAATTTTGGTTTAAAATTGCTGATGTGGACACCGGCGACACCATGTAAGACGGTCGACGCCGACGTGAATATTTTTTAATATTATTTTTTTAAAACATTTAATATTTTTATATTTTTTCCATTGTTTGCCTTTGGCCAGCGGAGGTTGCCACAACCCTCGCTAGCCATTGCGCGATTGCTAGCCCTCGCCAATTGCCGACGGGGCTTCCCGGCCCTCGCGTAGGGGCTAGTGAGGGTTCCGGTGACTCTCACCAGCCAAAGGCAAAAGAAGGAAAAATAAAAATAAAAAATTATTTTTTTAAAAAATAATATTAAAAAATATCCATGCTAGCGCCGACCGTCCTACGTGGCGTCGCCGACATCCACGTCGGCTATTTTCCGCTAAAATTAGCCGATTGGACTAAATTGATACAAACACAAAAAGGATTATAGCTAAATTGGTCCAATTAAAAGGCTTAGAACCGAATTGGTACTATTGTGATAGGTTTAGGACTTTTTTGATACTTTCTCCTTTTTTGGTGTTCTGTGCAATTCTCAACCATGGAATTTACTTTGCTGACCACAAATGTTGACAATGTCTTGGAACAAACTTGCTTACCACGCATGTCTAGCCTTCTGTAGATTTGGCTAGAGAATTCTTAGACAATGGATCATCAATTTCCATTTGAGTCACTATGATTATGTGCTTTAATATCTGTTAGATTTGTATTGCCTTTTGCATTTCATTCCTGTGGATTCTATAATTCTTCCAAATTTCTTATTGAGTCACAATACGAAGTATAAGTGTCAAAACACAAGGATATTGAAGTTTCTCCCTTTCTGTGCTAGTTGGAACGCTTATAATGTAAGATTATAGAAGCAATACAATTCGATGGGAAGGTCAGCTTTTCCAAATTTCTCTTCGTAGATGTGGCAAAATGGGCTCAGAACCTATATTTTAATCCATATATAATAGTGTAGGCAATAAATGGGTTATCTTAACTATGTCATTAATAAGTTACCTAACAACTTAATGTTGTAAATAAGTCATAAATGGGTTACCTAATAATTTTTTTTTTTTTTTTTGGTCGGAAGTTATCTAATAAGCTTAAGTGGATCATTAGAAAATCATTTTTTATTTTATATTTGCTTTATATATTTTTTAAAAATTTAATTTATTTTATTTTATTTTTCATTTCCCTTTTTTAATTTCCATTGTTTCTTGAAAATACTTTGGTCGGTCGGCAAGGGACGCTGTACTTAGAAGAAAAAAGAAAATAACAAATAATAAATAAACGAAAATTCATATTGTTTATAAAATTATAACCATTTCCCAGAGTGTTTTAGTAATATAAATTTTTTTATTAGAAATAAATAAGAAACAAGTTTTCCTATATTGCGTTAAATATGAAAGTGTTTTATCAATAAGGGTCGAGTCGGGTATGAGTCAAGAAATTTGCATTGCGATAAATAGGTCATAAAGAAATTATATGGGTCAATTTGGGTTGCACCTTTTATGACCCAATCGATCCATCCGTTTGACAACTCTACTCATATGTAGCTCTGTATTTGATTTAAACCAACTAAAGCTAGTAGATGTTAATTTTGCTCTTTTGAAGAGCTTTTTGGTATTCTGTTTTTATGGAATGCGGAACAAGTAAGTAGTTCACGGATCCATCAAACGGATGGGTCAGGTCATAGATGCATCGACTCAAATAGATCCATTTAGCATGTTTACAATTCAGTTATCACAATGTAAATCTAGTGACCAATAACCGAACCAACTCATATTCATTAAACACTTCCATATTTAATCAAATCTAGGAAAACAAATGCCCAAACCGAGGTGAGAGTAAGAAGTGAGTGAGCATAAGATCGAGTAAGGGCGGGAGAAAACGAAGAGAGAGTTGTAAATAGGTTGAGTCTAAGTAACTTGTAAAACCATTAATGATTCATTTACTACCCATTTATAACCCATTTAACACTCATAATATGTTTAAACTCATTTATGACCCATTTAGTGAATATAGTTAACCCATATAACAACTCGAGTTCATCATATATAGCTTAAGAAATGATTTATGACATATTTTGACAGGTCTAGTTATTCCATATGTTTCATTCCACAAGTATAATTGTGTGAAATCTCTCCGCTTTTAAACGAATTCATTGTGTGTACCCTCAAACCGTTAGAAATATATTCAAATACCTTTCTATCTTTCGGAAGGGGTATTTCGTTGTGCATCCAAACAATTACCCTTCTATTTGCCTTTTTCTTGCCTTGGTTTTTGCTTCTGTGACAGAGTATGGCATTACTTATGTAAAAGGATTTCTACGAAGGATTAGAAGAAAGAGCTTCAAAGTAAAAAGGCAAAAGGACACCCGAAGTACCAAACTTTGTGTATGGCACTCATTGTATTGCCAAATTTTTTTGCCAGCTCACCATAGATGTCAAATTGGAGAAAAAAAAATCAATTAAGTGTTAAATTAAATTTGTCCAAAAAGAAGTGTCAAATCGAAGAAATTCCAGTCAAATTGATCACGTGAAATTGATTATTAAATTTTTAATATTACGTGGTAATTTTTTTTTTTTTTTGGAAAAATCAGTCCTTGTGTATGTTTTTTAATTCAGTCCATGTGGACTTTTAAACTTAAAGATAAGCTAAAATTCTTTAAATAAAGTATATTAAATTTAAAAATAAACTAAAAAACTAAAAAAATTAAAAAAAATTCTAAAAAAAATTATGGCTTGCAGCGACAAGGACTGTGCAAGCCCTCCCGATGCAAACCATTTCTTTGTTTTTTTTAACTTTTTTTTTTGGTTAGGTTTTTAGGTTATTTATAAGTTTTTAAATTTCTTAAATATTTTTATAACTTTTGGCTTTTTTATTGTTAACTGGATCCTTCGGCGAGCAACCTAAGCTTAAGTTATTAATAATAAAAAATGCCTCGTAGGATTTCTGATCAAGCATATCGGGATTTCATTTTATTTTTTTTGCGAAATTTTTTTTTGTAACAATTATTTGCCCAACTTGTTCTACATTTGTAACAATTATGGCCCAACTTGTTCCAGTTCAGCATCCAGGTTATACAACAATTCTTAAGATTACGTGGGTTATACCAAACACATTTTTGCCAAGTAACAAGCTGCTCCTCTGTAATTGCATTCCATTTACAAGCAGAACTCCACCTTCCATCAGAGCAGCAATGGCAGGATGCAGGAAAAGGGATCCCAAATAAACCAGCCAGCACTTGCGGCAAATCATCAGATCTTGAATGCATGCTTGCCAAACAACTGCTGATTGAGATCAAGAGATAGACCTGAACGATAGACAATTTCTTGTTGGATATTTATCAAGCAAAGGGCCATAAGATGCCAAGGTCAAGCCATAGAAAATGTACCCTCCACTACTCAATGTATAGTTCATTAGCTGCCTGGCTATTTTACACATCTGCTACACTTATTCAGCAATATAAACAGCCAGACCGCAACTTTAAAGACCAGAAACTCTACCCTTCTAGATTATGTTCAATCCAAGCTGTTCACAAGTAATTGGTCCTCAAGAAAATGCCCGAAATTATACGTCAGGATACAAGCAGTATTCCATTCCAGCAATTTCATTTGACCCGGAGCCTGCTTGATTATTAAGTAGACACGCCTTTTGCTCCATGCACAGTAGAGCCTTTCCAAAAGAAAGCATCACACTTCTGCTAAATTTGTTCTATTGGTTCTCATGGGCAAGATGAAAAATGTCGCAGTAATAATTCACAATTCTGCGTACTACGATGCTAATTAGTCTAATAGGCCAGGACGACAAGTTCATTAGTAGTCCAACGAGATTGTTATTCAACACTTATAAAAGTTCCCCAATTCCAGTCAACATTCTTCAATCTTCCCGATCAAAGGCAACCCCAAACTTGAGACCAACGGAGAACCAGCTTTAAAGTGGCTGAATTCTAAGAAGTCACTTAATAAGTCTAGCTCTAATTTAAGCTCCAAACATCTCGATCCTTTGAGGTCGAGTTTAGAACCATAATTAATTGTAGAGCTTCTCAAAAGTAGATTTTACAGTAAGAAATGACTCCTTATCAGATGATCATCAGCAAAGCAAAAGTGAGTGATTGAGTGAGTGAGTAAGTAAATGGCCAAACGAAAGCATGAGAGCGTAGACTTGATTTGTTGTGCATATGTTGAAATCACAATTGCTTATTCTCTGCTGCAGAATTTTAGTGAAAGCTTGCACTGTCATCACAAACAAGTAGGAGGAGATGGGATCACCTGATCTTAAACCATTCTGCCCTCTAAAAGAGCCAACAAGCCCCCCTACCAATTATAGAGTATATGGAAGTAGTAACGCATCTTTCCGCCCAAGTCAAGAATACAGTGGGAACTCCAATTTCAGTCAACAGATTAAAAACAAAAAAAACACACACAAAAACACACTTTCGCCCTCATAAGTCAAGAATGCAGTGGGAACATCATCTGTTTGTTTGTTTTTTGGTTTGAAATCAGGGAGGGTTCATGCATGTGGGACTCTGGCAAAATTACAGAAGCTTATAAAATTGCCAGACGTCTATTGCATTATGAAATGCGGGGAAAAGAGCAAAAGTATGCATGTGACTCTCTGCACTTGGCACTTACCTATCATGCTTCTGTTTAATTACGTACTGTAGTGAAAATGTATCACCTACTCTTCTAATTAGAAGATGTGATGCCATGATATTTAGCTGAAAAAATTCAAATAAACACGAGTAATTTTTGGCCCAAATATAGAACATATTCCATAGTGGCAAGTATTTGCGCACAAATATGAGTTAAGCAATTTTTTAAACACGTCATATATATATACAAGGAGTAGCGATAGAGGAATACAATGTAGTGTTCCGGTCCAAATGGGTGCCTACACCATCGCCAGGGACCGTGCGGGAGTTATGCCTAATCAACTATACTCAAAGCCTCGTACAAAGGTTGGTTTGCGATGGAGCCAACATTCATTTCTAAGCACGGCACACTCCTTTTCGAAGAAATGCTCTCACAAGATTGATCTCTCAAGAATTTGATTGCAAAGTGTATATAAGAGATATTTTGCAAGTACTAGAAGTGTGAGTCATTTTATTATAGGGGGCATGAAAAAACTAAACCAAACAAAACAAACTCAACTAGCCGTTAATAGCACTTCAAGTGGCTTGAAATTCGACTGCTGAGACTTCGACTTTCCAGCTAAAAAATCGCTTGGACACCCACTGGATTTGGCGGACAAGTCCAAATTCAAAATTGTGGGAGCTGGATGTCCGGAGAGGTAAACCGGCCCGGTGTCCGGCCATTACTTAGCACCCAAATGTTCAACTTTAACATGGTATTGTGGCTCGTTTTTAGAAAGCTCATTGAAGAAGAATTTGGATAAACACATTAGCTCGAAATCACGGTTTATTGCACCATTCAAAGTTGTGGTAGTCGAAACGACGCACGAAAGTGCAAAAATACCAAAGAAGTCATAAACCGTGATTTCGAGCAAGTTTTACAAATCCCAATGAGCTTTTAAAACGAGCCACACCATGTTAAAGTTGAACATTTGGGTGCTAATAAGCCGATGCTAGGCCGGTTTACCTCTCCACATCCAGCTCCCACAATTTGAATTTGGATTGGCGGCCGGTTTACCTCTCCGGACATCCAGCTCCACAATTTTGAATTTGGACTTGTCCGCCAAATCCAAGGGAGCTGGATGTCCGCCAAATCCAAATTCAAAATTGGGGAGCCGGATGTCGAGAGGTAAACCCCATTACTTAGCACCCAAATGTTCAACTTTAACATGGTACTGTGGCTCGTTTTCAAAAGCTCATTGAAGAAGAATTTGGATAAACACATTAGCTCGAAATCACGGTTTATTGCACCATTCAAAGTTGTGGTAGTCGAAACGACGCACGAAAGTGCAAAAATACCAAAGAAGTCATAAACCTATTGCATGGATATCGGTTCGGTCCCAAACCTTTTAATCGTACCAATTTAGTCATAAACTTTTTTGTATTGGTACCAATTCAATACATTCGAACAATTTTTTTCGGAAATCATTGACATGGATGCCCACGATGCTACATCGGATAGCAAGCATTGACGTGGATATTATTTAATAATATTTTTAAAAAAAAATCTTTTTTTTCATTTTTTTCTAAAACTTGGGGTTTGGCTGGTGAGGGTTGCCCGGCCGGCCCTTGGCGGGTCGCAAAAGAGGGCCGGCCCACCCTCGATGGTGGCTAGCAATGGCTGGCTAGTTCTTGTCGACCCTAGGCAAAGGTTGAGGCCCTTGCCCGATTTGGACTAGGGCTATCATGGTCGGGCCCTCGCCACCGACCAGTGAGGATTGATGAGGGTTGCTTGGTGATCTTCGTGTACCAAACCCTAATTTTCATAAAAAATGAAAAAATATTTTTTTAAAAAAATATTAAATAATGTCCATGCGCAGGCGCCTATGTGGCATTATAGGCGTCCGTCGTCTTATGTGGCATTATCGACGTCCACATCAACGATTTTCTAGCCAAAATTGGCCGAATAAACTGAATTGTAATTAATGCAATATGTTTAAGACTCTTTTGGTACTTTTTCCTTGTAAGAACGTGAAGGCATTGATGTCGAACGGCACTACTTGTATAAACCAAGATCATGAGCTGGAATCTTCCATATAATGTCATGTGTAACAGTGCAAGTAACAGACAAAGGGCACATGATTAGTCTCTTTAAATACTCCTTTTCTTTTTGTGACAAAAAAAATACCCCTTTTCTTTTTCTAAATAATAATAATAATAATAATAATAGAAGAGAATGGAAAAATTTTCAAATCTGCTCATTGTGATCCACCGGACACGGCGGCTCAGCAGGTAATAAATTTTAAAGTTAACGTAACTATCACAATCAGATGACGTGAGGCGTGCGCAAAAGAAGGTACCAACCACATTTTATGTTATATATATAGATATGATTTCATTTTGTATCTACTCATAAGAACTGATAAAAACATCAAATGAGCTTCTGAACATAATAAGCCCCAAATTACATGCGGTGGGTTGGAGATCTAGTTTAAGAGGTGTTTAGTTAGTAGCATTTGACAGAGACATATCATTTAAACTCCCGATTGTACATTAAAGGGATAACAAATCTAATGTTGAAGAAAAAGCAATTTTGCACTTTGGAGATGTCAAGACCAAATTGAAGGAAAGTGGGCTGAAAGGTGATCATGTTAGTCGTATTGTTGAAGTACGTGAAGCTCAGTGTGCCTTAAATCTATTACTCAAACCAAAAGTGAGGTTTGTCTCAGTCGTGGCTTTCCAAATTTACCTTTAGTTCGCGTTTGTTTGTTTCAGTGAAAGTGTTTTTTCGAAATTGGGTTTTCGGACTTTTACCCATTTGGTTTTCCGCAAATGAGTTAATTAACAGAAAATACTTTCTTTCGACAAAAAAATAAAACAAAATAGAAAACACTTTTCGGCTAACGGAAAATTCGTGATGCACGGAAGCGAATTTCCTAATCTAAAGAGATGAAAAAACTTTCCAGGATTGTTTCCGGAGGCCGTTGGACTTGGTGAGCCGCGAGCTCCCCGATGATTACCACTAGCCAGTTGCGGTGGAGGATGGAAGAAGCAAAAAAGAAAACAAGACAAAAGAGAATAAATAAATAAAAATATAATTTAAATTTTTTTATTTTTTTAAGATAAAATCATGAGATAAAAATGTTTTCCAAAAGAGATCTAAATACCGAAAAACGGTTTTCGATCACATATCACCAAACAAAAGAAAACAAATTGTTTTCATGGAGTTTTTAGCCAAACAAACGCACTCTTATGTTACTTATTATCTCTAAGGGAAATTTCTCTTTTTAATTCTCCCCTTCAAATTATATTTCTCGTCTAGAATGAGGAACTAGCCTACGTTTGATTTATTGGTATGTTTGCTTACTTGCTTTAATTGAGACTATTTGTTTGGATATCTTTCACCATTTTTGTCAATTGAAAATATCTGGTGTTCGATATGGTCAAAGATAACTTCCTTTCTTATTTCCCAATGGAAATTTGTGTAAATTGATGATCATGTGCTGATGAGTTAAGCCTACTATTACGCCTATGCGTACAGATGGAACGACTGCAATGCTTTAGCAATTGAATATTAGGGAAATTGTCCAATGCCTAAACTTATTTTACGAATGCCAATTGAGTCCTACACTTTTCAATTTTGCCAACGCAATCCTAATTCTTTGCGTAAAATTCCAATGTAGTCCTTCTAGTCAAATTGTCATCGGAAATTGTTGACATATAGGTGAACCACATAGAACAACCAACAATGAATGCAACAGGATGGTCGTACGATGATATTTGTGAAGAAGTGGCATGTCGGTGTGTTTGAACTTTGTGAATGTTCAACAATGTTGCCACTGTAGAATGAAGCGCGCGGTGAAATCTATTGAAGACATTATGGTGTTTGACTTTTTTGGTAATCTTGGATTGCCATATCTGCCTTTTACAGGAATCAAGTGGAATTAAAGCAATCGGACTGTGGTAGTGTAATCTAAGGATAAGCATGATGCCAAGATAGAATCTGAAATTCGAAATTGAACCTTTGGGTAACATGCGCAATTTTAGGTTCTAAGTGTGCAAGATAGGTTCCCGATTCCATAAATTGAAGAACATGTTCCAACGGGTAAGTTTCGGGTTACAGTAGAAGTGCGCAACCGGACCGGGTTTACCTAGAATTAGATCGGACCACCCGAAAAAAAGGGTCATGAATCGGTTCCTATTCAAACCGGTGCTGGGAATCGGTTCCACTTTTTGGGAACTTGTTCAAACCGGGTGCAGTTCCCGGTTCTAGATGGAGACCCACCTGGACCAACTTTAGAATCGATTTTTAGCTACCCTTTTAAAAAAAAAACCCTAGCCTCACTTGCTAGTCTTGTCTCCCCTCCTCTATTTTGTGTTTCCCATCTCGTCGTGCTCTCTCTCTCTCTCTCTCTCTCCCTCTCTCTCCATGAGCGAGCTTTACAAAGCGAGCAAGAGAGTAGCTTATGCCTTGTTAATGACATAAGTCAAGACACCCGCTTCAAAGCCATACCACTAATTTCGAAAAATATAAGTGACTTAAGCGTTACGGGCTCTCATTGTCGCCATCATCGCCGCCACAAAGATGCAACACAGCTCATCGTCGCCTTTTGTCTCATTGTTGCTAGACTAGCTATTATAGCCTCTCGTTGTCACCTCTCTTTTGCATCTCACCGATATCGATGTAGCTATCTAGAGCGAGTTGAGTTCATCAATACTCATATTATTTTGATGGAACAAATAAAACATAAAAAGAAACAAGAGAAAAATAGGTTCTCGGGTAGACCCTAGAATCATACCTAAAAATAGGGTCGGGTTCCAAAATAGGTTCAAGGACAAACAGGATCGGTTCTAGATCTCAAAAATTGGGAACAGTTATAACGGGGCCGGTTTAAGGGTCTAGTTCGGAACCATATTCACCCGGCCCATGCTCACTCCTAGGTTCTAGGTAGATGGAACCCGAACTTGTAAAGAGTTTTTACATTTTTCTTGGTATATATACATGTGATCCTGCGTTTTTCCATGCCGTCCGATGATTTAGTATGTAATCCGAAATCATTATTCTAAGTTTCAATTTTCGATGATATTTATAATTGAGACTTTTACTTTTTTAATATTTCATGTTTATCAGTATGTCTAAATAAAAGTTATGGTTGGTGGATAGTAGCGATAAGTGGTGGTCATTAAAGGTGATGGTTCTCTATAATCGTTCAAGTAAGAATACTTGGTGGAACTTGGATAGACTCGGAACCGACCTTAAAACCTAGCACAAGATAGGTTTTGGGTACGCGAAATAGGTTTCAGGTTTCAAAAAATAATGAATCTATTCCAATAGGAAGATTTCGGGTTCCAAGTGGAATATGTATGGAACATGGGATCGCTCACCCTAGTATAATCCAAAAGAAGATTTGTGCATTAGACCTGCTTCTTTAGCAAATTTGAAGAGGCTGAGATTGCTCATCCTTCGAAATGCATGTTTGCTTGATGGAGCCGAGGAATGTCTCTCTCCAGAGCTGAGATGGTTTGAATGGCTTAGATAGCCTTCAACAATCTTGCCACCATTTGGCAATCCAGCATGGGACTTCATGTGCTGTACAGTTCTGTTCCAAAATTAGGGAGTGAATTCAAGGTATGTCCCTAGTATTGGTAGGTTTATTAGTATAAATAAGCCAATGGGATCTAGCCATTTTATTTATGTTTTGAAAATTTTTAAAATTTTGAAATATGTTAATTTTGGTGAAAGCAAGTTTCTCAAGAAGATTCCCGACCATTCGATGATCGCAAATGTTGATAGTTTGACGCTACATGGATGCGTTCGTTTAGTTAAGATCATGAATCTGTTGGGCATGTTCAGACATTTTATACACAACCATTTTCTCTTATCTATGTTTACCATTTTTACCAATATATGACACGAGCTACATATGTTAATCAATCATTCGAGCTAAGGGCAGCGCAGAGGGTACAAGTAGGTAAACATATGTTGTAACACATAGGATAAGATTCGCACATTACAAATTGTTAAAATTATATCTCGAATTTTAAACCATATGCGAAATCGATGCTCTTTAGAAGAGGAAACGGTGACCGTATCGTAAATACGAGAACAACTCTCACGGAGGATGCACTTATTTCACCGTTGAGAAGAAGGGTGGGGACCACGTTACCATAACATCTATTAATCACTCGTGGGGCTAGCCAGAGTTGAGAGAGAGACGAAAGAAAATAAAGCAAAACTTTTGCCTCACGTTTTCTTCTCTGACACCACCACACAATGCATTCAAAAAGGGCAATAAGATATTTGGTGGGTTCCAGTCAAATTGGTTTTGTTGACTACTTTAAAGGTCACACATAAAAGGAGCATTGGATTTGATTTTCTTCTATTCCAAGTGCGACTACGAGCCGAGACAAAAAAAAAACAAGAAGACGTACAGAGACGTTTCTTGTGAAGGCCGTCGAAGAGATCTGCACAAGAATGGTTTTATGCTTGGGAGTTTTATATCGTGAGTTGTTTATTTATAAACAGCTAGGTTTTGATATAATCTAAATGTGAAAATACGAAGATATTGAGCGATTATAGCTACGGTTCGATTATAGTAGATTATTACTTGATTCTTCTTGGAGTAGATGAATGATATTCGGAGCAACGTAATATCTCATCTTTTATCTTTCCTCGTTATTTTTCCGTTTTGCGTTGAGTTTATTCGTGATTCCTGGTTAGTTTTGCGTAATATTCCAACAACAATGTTCTATCTAAATATGTTAGCTGTGCCCAATCATTTGTCACTTTCCATAAGTATGTTATTGTTCAATTAGACAAAAATTTTCTACAACACGCTTATTAAACAATTACTTTTAAAAAGTTTAACGACGCTATATCGTGGTGAAGAACACTTTTATCATAATCATGATGATTTACGACGTTCTTAAATTTTCATCATTTCCACGCTGGCTTGTGTTAATGGAAAATAAAACATTGTCAATGGAACCCCATTGACTTTCTGTTATTTTTGTTCCCATAATCAATTAGCCAATTTTTATGTATTAAATAAGGATCACAAGATGATAGAGGAACCTTCATTATTATAATATGACCTAAGAGTAGTCGGGTAAATAATCAATATGGACCAAAAAGCCACCAAGAGCCAACAACGACGAGGGCTAGTAAATTATCAAATCACAAAAAAAAAAAAAAAAAAAAAAAAAAAAAAAGCAAAACTCAAATAATATTTCTTTCTAGTGGTCATGAATCATTATTTATAAAGAAGAATGCATTTTCCTGGAAGCGGCGGAAATTTATTGGGAGCCAATGGAGGTAATGATTTGAAATCGTGCATTTGGGATCAGTGATTCTGGGGATAAACCGATTAAAGATTCCAGTCTAGAACAAGGTTGCGTTTCGTTTGTCTGTACTTTGGTGTGTAGCCCATTGTCTTCTTGTATTGAAATGGATTCTTCATGAGCGATCTTTTCTTTCTTTCTTTCTGTTTTGAACAGAAAACAAATGAACCCCACCCCTTTACTCTGATGTATTTTTAGCAAATTTCTTTTCCGTTTTATTAATGTTTATTATGCTTTTAATGGGTCGATTTTTGTTTTTTGGGAGACAAGAATACAATTGTTCAATGTGCGTTAAAGGGTTTCACTTTGTGGTTACCTTTTAAAAAAAACATGAAATATATGATCGACCAACTTTCCAAGCATAACCGAGTGCATGGACCGAGTGCATGAGGATTAACATACTTTACTATGCGCCTAGAAAAAAACAAAAACAGACTCAAAATAATTTATCTTTTAGGAAGTCACGAATTGTTATTATTTTTTCTTCCCCACTCCAAGGAATACCCTCGAAACTTTGATGTCCCAGAGTTTATACGAAACATTTTAAGGATTTGCTCATTTCCTTATAATTTGCATATATGAAAAGAAAAAAAAGTGATTGAGAATGTGATTTCTCTCTCGAAGCCTTAGCAAAGCATTATCGGGGAGCCGATGAAGTGGATAACCTTTGTTTATGTGATGAGATGAGATTTCCACGCCTTTCCTTGAGGAGAGGACTTCGTATCTGTGAAAATGTGTAACATGTAAGATCATTTCTTTTTATTAGAATTCAACATCGACGTGGATGGAGCTGTTTTTTTATTAGAATTCAACATCGACGTGGATGTATCTGTCGACTGTAGCTGTTGATGCCGATAGCGCAGAGCTGACATTTTCATTGCGCCTATGCGCACACTAACATTATTAAAACACCCTAATAATAATAATACTCTTTGTTGACCCGCGCATAAAGAAAGTGTTCAAGAACATATAGAGAAGATAAAATGGGGAACTGACTACCCCAGACAAAGTACCAAATCTTAAACAGCTCATTGCTCATTGTTAACCTCTGTCTATGTGACGCCCGAAAATTAGGTTCACGTAAAATATCGAAATTCAATAAAAGAGTTGATATTGAATTCTAATCGATATAACATTTTGAATCATAAGGATTTAAGAGACGAATTTTGGACGGCTTCCGATTTATCGATCGATTTAAATTAGGTTCCGAAAATCGCAATCGCCGCGATTTCGGATTTTAAATCCTCACGACCGAACCTAATTCCGATCGAGTCCGATCTGTGAAAAGATCAAAATTATTTTCTATCGATTAAGCCAAATGTTCAATCAATCTTATATTACCTAATATTCAAATAACCGCAATTTAAATTACACTAAAAGACGAAAAGCTTAATAGTGATGGGACACCACTTGTCCCATCACCACCAAAACCTCCGCTTACTCTCTCTCCTCCATGTCTCTCTCCCCTCAGCCGGCTGCCCCCACCCCCCACGTGCTCCCCCTCTCCTTCTTCCTCTCTTCTTCTTCTTCTTCTTCTTGTGCTGCTGCTGCTGTTGGTGTGCGACGCCCCCCTCCACCGAGCCGCCTGCTGCTTCGCCGGTCTGCCACCGCCGCTCCACCTTCGCCTCCAGCCCGTCCGCTCGTCGCCGGTCGACCACCGCACGCCGACGTCGCCAGCTCAGCCTCGCAGCCGCGACCTCCTCGTCCTCTGCTCACGCTGCACGACCATCTCCGCCGGTCTGTGTCGTCGTCGCCACCGCCACCCCGCAGCTCCGCCACGCCAGCCACCGATCCAGTCCGGCCGACGCTAGCCCGAGCCACCCGCGACCAGCTCCTCCAGCCGTCGGGTCGCAGCCCCGCCACTGCCAGCTCGACCCCGATCCGTGAGCCACCGTCGCCGTCCAGCTGCTGCGACCTCCAGTCCAGTCGCAGCCCCCTCGGTCGGCCGTGTCCCGCGCCGTCGCCTGGTCAGCAGCCCCGGAGCCGAGCTTCCCCGAGACTTGCGGCTCCATCCTCATCCTCGTCTTCTGCTCGCCGGCCCGACCTCCGCCAACCCTCAGCTGAAACCCCCCAGATCCGAGTTTTCCAGCCGCTGCGACCTTCCGCCGCCGTCATCTAGTCGCGTTGAGCTCAACCCAGCTGTCGCGCCTCCACCCGAGCCCCGCGAGCAACCGCCGCCGTCCCCGTACCCACGTCCGCGACCTCCACCCACCTCCGAGACCGCAGCTCGCCCTCCGCCACCCGTCGAACTTCATCACCGTCCTCTGTCTACGCCATCTCTGTCCCGGCCACCACCAAACCGTGAGCCACGACCTCGCCAGCCGTCCCGACGAGCCCCGGCCACCTCGAACCGATCGGGTCTCCTCTGTTTTTGGCCGTCCCGAGCCACCTCCGAGCCGCGCCATCCTTCATTGTCGCCACCGTGGATCGAGCCAAGTCGCCGCCACCGCCGAGACCGAGCCACCAGCCGCCATTGTTGTCCCGAGAGCTTGCCGTTGAAATTTCCGTTCTGTGAACAGTGTCGGCGTGAATAGTGCCGGCATGAACAGTAGTCGGGGAGAATAGGCCGGTCGTGAACAGAAACCGGCGTAAACAGTACCGGCCCGGCCCGTGAATAGTATTTTGAAACCCAACCCGAAAAGTGCCGACCCGACATCGACCGTCGATTTTTAATTGTGAGTTAAACCCCTAAACCCCGATTAAGGCGCTAATCGCACTTAGTTAGTATAATTAGCGGTAATTAATTATTATAATTAGAGTAATTAGCTTAATATGGTGTTTAGGTAGACTAATCGTGGTCGGTTAAATAGAGACCGAGTTTAAGTTAAATGGCCACGATTAATTAAGTCGATCTGCTAGTTAGGTTGTCTGCTATTTTTGGTAATTAGATTGGACTGATTGTTTGGGCAATGATTTGTGGTGTGTGATCACGAGCGAGCAATAGATTAGAGACGAGCGCCCTATTGATTGTCAATTGAATTAGAAATCGATTGGCTTCGTTTGATTAATCGTCTCTTGAATTATTGGAATTAAATGTCGAAATTGATCGTTGATTGTCGTGGGTGCTTGATTGGAGGTTAATTGCCTCAAATTATTTGAGATATCAGCCTATTCAACTGTGCATTCATATGACCACGTATGAGATCAAATTGCATGTTTTAGCACGAAAACGGCCTTGGGCCAAGTATTTGAACATGCGTGTATAAGCACTCGACCTAATTCAAAGAAATGAACCGGTTGGTTGTCGGGTATGCTTGAGTGGACATATGAAGTAATGGTGTTGGGATTCCCGAGAAGTTCGCATCGTGCCAATCATACGGAACCATACAACTTGTCGGATGCATAACAATTCATGCCCCGTGCCGCCGTACGGATTTAAAGGATTGTTGGATGCCGATTGCAACTTGTGACGGACCAACGCTCCTTTTGGAATGCTCGTCTGCTTATCCCGTGCCGGGTGCACTTTGGATACATAACTTTCAATGGCCGTCGCAAAGAGGATATAGGACGATGCCTGGTCCCGCCAAACGACACTGCCAGTCGTAGTGTGAGACTACACCCGCCGTGTGCAATTGGGCCGTTAATAATTGGACTATATGTAATTGCGACTCGTTGCATCTTGACTATGAAGTCCGGTATGGACGGATTAAGTAGAACGACGGAGGCACATATTCGTACATGTTCGAGTTATCATTGCATTTTGTGTGGTGTCATGTGCATGTAAGTTGATGTGATGCATTGCCAATTGTTTGCCGATTGTGGCTGTTGAATTGAGTCAAGCATTGCATTACGCATGGCTAAAGATTGGTAAGTTACATGTGATTGAAACATATTCTTGATGCGTTGTGGTTGTTTGTTAGGACGTATGAGCGAATCAACGCCCTAACCGGACTTAGGCATTGACTCACCGAGATTTATTTCTCACTCCGTCGTTTAACCATTTCGGGTCTCAACCGATGGAACCCGCGGATGTTAGGGGCAGGGATTGTAGGATTTTTGGGAGTAGATTAGGGCTTAACCTTACCCTACCATGTACCTATTTGAGGTCCTAGTGAGCCGTCCCGAAGTATATGATCATTTATGTCTTCCGTAGCTCTGTAGGGTTAAGATTCATCTGCTCTCGGCTTTGTTAATGAAATATTCTTTTGAGAATTGAGTGTGATGATTTTCCTACTTGTACTATCCGGCTGGCTGATCTTGTTTGTTTAGGAGAATTGCACGTTCCGCATGCGCCGTAATTTCGTAAGTCGATAGTGTATCCGGGATGCTATCATTCGTGACTGAAGCGATTTGGTGGGGATATCGCGAGCCCGGGATCGGGGCGTGACAGTCTCCCCATTCTAATGGCGTCTTCTTCTTCCAAGCTCAGAACTAGTTTCCAGGTCTTTGTGAGTTTCAGAGATGAGGACGTCGGCAACAACTTTGTTGGGCATCTTTACACAGCTCTAGATCGGACTGGAATCTTCACTCAAGTCATTGCTAAGGAAAAGGGAGAGGATGTATTGACCACGGTGACGAGGGCCATCGAGGAATCCGACCTCGCGATCATCGTCTTCTCCGAGGACTTTGCCTATTCACAGATGTGTTTAGAAGAGGTGGCGATAATCATGGAGTGCAAGAAGCGAAAGAAGAAACTCAAGGTCTTTCCGGTGTTTTACAAAGTGGAAGCAAATGAAGTAAGCAATGTGGAAGGGAGTCACAAATCTGGTATGGAAGAGCAGGAGGAGAGGTTCGGGAAGGATTCAGAGAGACTGAAGAGATGGAAGAAGGCTCTCCATGAAGCGGGTCGAGTGTTCGGGTGGCAATTGAATGACGGGTAAGTAGTAATTTTGCACCCAACTCTGACTCTCTCTCTCTCTCTCTCTCTACACCCTTCGGACGTTCACACAGCACGTAGCACACTTGCGCTGCCAATAAACAGAGAGATTTGTTCGAAGAAAACTTGCACAAAATTCAAATGGGATAAGTTTCCCCCGTGTCAAATACAGTATATACATCAAAGGCTGGCGAGTGCTAATCTATAGTTATATCATATGTCTCCTATATATAGTCGTAGTCGAAACTAAAAGAATATTCACTCATATACTCGCGATGTGATAAGTACGTAAAATATACAGACAAATCATCATAGACTAGTCCTAATTGGAAATATAACATATTTCATAATGTGATTTAGCTTCATTGGGTATTAGTTTTTTCAATTAAATTTATGAAAGAGAATGAAAGTCGAGCACAAATAAAAAAAATACTTGTCAAGTTATTTCAAACTAAAAGCATATCTTATTTCCTTACGTGATCAAATTCAAGAAATAAAATTAATAATAAAAGAAATCTTCCCATAAAAGCATAATAAAAGTGCACCTATTATATTGACTAATAAAATTATTCTTAATTCAATTGATTTAATATTAGTAAATCAATTAAAATAAATTTTGGAAAATATATAAACCATAATTAAAAAATGTTTATGGAGGAAAAAAATATTTTTAATATAGTGCAGTTATTCTCATGTTCCGTAAACTTATATGACTAAATGCATAATTTTTTAGTCCAATGATATTTAAAAAAATACATATAAAGACAATTAACGTAAAATAAAATTAAGGGCCTGTCACTCTATCAATGCTATTAGCAACGTGTACAGTTCACATTCTTTGGGTCTACCCAAAGCACTTGCAATGAGGCCCTATCGATTAGTATTACATAGAAAAAATCAATTCTAGACACTAATACTAGGTTAGCTCATGAATTCTCATAATAACTATCAAAGATAATAACTATCACTTTAAAATTCAAGAAAATAACCCCTACCACTTTATAATTGATTAGAATGAACTTTGAATTAAGAATTACAATAAGGTTTCTTTTAATGAAGTTTAGGAGGAGTTTCAAATAATACAATTATTTCGACAATTCTTGAAGATATTTTTAGTATAAAGTATATTCCACAAATATATGAAATTAAGGCATCAATAAAAAAAGGTATCTCTCATTCGAAAGCGAGAAAATAAGGACTCGGAATCGGAATTTTCTCTCTTACAGCCTTTCTGGTTTTTTGTGAAGGGTTAATTAGTTTTTGTGAATTCGTTGTTTCTTTTTCTCCTTGAATTCTTCTTTTTAAAGGTGGTTTTTGTCTTCTTATGCATGCTTGACAAATGTCTCGTGCTACTCGTTAATATGACTCTATAAACTAAGGTGTCTCGTCCTTGGCCAAAAAACAAAAAACGAAAACCTATGGTATCTCGTGATGACTCTGTATTTCACTCCACTGGCCCCATCACGGCCTATGTGGAGAGGCAATAAGAAATTGTCTCCTACAATTCGTGCTCGTGTCCTTTTTGCATGGACATCGTCATTATCTATTCTTGTTAGACCGAATTGCAATTGCTTGCTTCATTTGATTCGGCAACTTGGGCAGTTGATATTATCCTCGTCTCTGTCGTTTGCCATGTTAGAATGTCGGAGGCCACAGCAATCAAAGAAATCATCAAAGCGGTCTCTGAACTGACGATGTACGATGTGTTCCTAAGCTTCAGGGGTAGGGATGTCCGCGAGAACTTCGTTAGCAGACTCAACGAGGCCCTGGGCCAGAAGGACATAAATGCTTTTATGGACAGTGAGAAATTATTGATGGGCCAGGATTTCCCACCGGCACTGAAGCAGGCCATTGAACAATCCCGCATGTACGTCGTCATTTTCTCCGAGAACTACGCTGAATCTAGGTGGTGTCTGAAGGAGTTGGTGCAGATCCTAGAGTGGAAGGACAAAAGAAAACAGCGGATGCTACCGATATTTTATGGGGTGGAACCGTGGGAAGTGAGGGGACAGAAGCAGAGTTATGAGAAAGCTTTGGACAAGCACAAAATCAACTATGGAACGCACAAGGTCAAGAAATGGAGGGACGCTCTCACTGAAGCTGCCAATGTGAATGGAATAACTCTGAGTGATGGGTAAGACTTCGAACTCAGTTACCTTCTCCTTTCAGAAACAATTTCTACTGTCCGGAAGAGGAAACGTTGAAACTTGTGTAGCTAAGGGCCTGTTTGGTAACGTTCGAATTTCTCTTATTCCTGTTTTTTTGTTCCTGGGAGCAGCAATCTGTTTGTTAAAGTCAGTCAATTTTTGTGCTCTTGGGAATAGATCATGGTTAGGGAACATATTTGAAACAGAAATGAGAAGCAAAAAATATCTATGTTTTTGCTTCCTAGAACAAAATTAGGAAAAAATCATTTATGTTCAGAAATTATTTCCGGAAATAAAATTGTTACCAAACATGCCCTGAATGCATAGTGAACGGTTCAACCAATAGGCCGAGCCAACCTACCGTATGACATCGATTTCTGCCTCACTTTTTTGTTGGGTATAAGTAGAGGGTCACTGCCTTGACTACTGTCCTTTTATCATTTCTTACATATGCTTCAAGTAGGAGATAACTTGAAATTCGAAAGCTGCGCTGTAAAGGTGAGTCCAATGCGTCATTGTAAAAGTTTTCCACTTCCCATGCATAAAATATGTCAATCAAAACAAATGACCCGTATTCAACAATCAACAGCACCAATGTTTACATTATCCGGCAATTGTAAAGCTATACAGTGAAGTCCTTGATAGGAGCATATGCTTTGCGCATTCTCCAATTTGAAGCGGCCAATAGTGTTTTTTTTGTCCTCTCTCCGGTGATTCAATAAATTTTATCGCTACGCAAGCCAATGTTAACTAGAAAAGACTCATTACAGAAACTTTTGGCCCCGAGAATATGCTCCTCTTTACCTGATTATGATGTTCACTTCATGCTAGTTGATGGCTATATTTCACTATCGTTTGGCTCTTTTGTTCCGACAGGATCAAAGATGATTCAATCCCTGGCATTGTCGAAGAGATAGAGAAAATGATGGGAGAGATCAAAAGAAAGCGAGGATGAAGATGCTCAAAATGTCAGTTTGGTCGGGACAAATTAACAAATTTCACTGGAGATATTGGTTTGTCATATTGCTGGAAGTTGTCTTTCTTTAGCTGCCTAAAACTGTTGTTGAAACTTGAGAATTAACACCGACATGGTTAGACAGTTCAATGCGAGATCGATGCAAGTGATATGTCTAATCAATGTTAAAGGAAAGGAGACAGAATGGAGCTTTGTGATGATGTTGCTCAACCATAAAGCTCCCTTCTATCTCTTTCTCTCCATTTTCCCCCCTCAATAAAGTAAGATTTTATCAATGGCGCAAAGGCAGGTGAGCACGATGCGAAAACATGTATTTCATAGTAATTATGAATTTACGTTGAAGGAGCAGACATTTGAAATTTTCTAGTAAAGACCATCCTATCTTCTTTGTTAAGTTGTTCAGCTTTCCTCTACATCTGTTTATCTTGGAATATCTTCTTTGTCGGTGTTTATCGAATTGTCTTCCTCCGGGTCTCTTTCCCTGAGAATCCAATTACTTTCTATCAGCTGACAGTGTTGGAGCACCATCTTAGATCATCCTTCTGTTGCTGGTATATTAGACGGAGTCAACACTTCTTTAAACCTTCCTTTTGATGCTCTGAGGCGAACTTGGCAATGGCTCCGATCGTTTCGCAGAAGCTTCTCAACTTCATACAACCTTTTGCACAGGAGGTATTCAAGCCACACATGATCGGATTCCAACGAAATCAAGCTACTCACATGCCAAATCACCCTTAATTCTTGTAGGTTTGACTAGTCATTATCGAAAAAGCAAACATCTTCCACTATTCTTCCATGTTTTGTTATAGCATTGAAATTTATTTTCCCACAGCATTCTTTTCCATTCAAAAGTTTATATAGTCCCTAATATCAATGTTTCCCATGCATAGGTCAAAAGACGAGACTTGAATTGATTTGCGAGTCTTCGAAAGAAAATTATGGGGCGACATTTATCGCTCTGGTTCCAAACTATATGACCTCTTGACGGTACAAATTACACCGTTCCCGTAGAGCCAGGTGGTGACCTAACTTTGAAGACATGTTCACAAGATCCATATACAGAAAGGAAAGAACATAACATGATCTTCCCATGTGAAGGCGTGCTTAAAATTATTAAAATAAAATAACAGTTTAATACGGTTCTATAAACATATTGTTTTTAGGAAAATCGTGTTGAGAGCATTGAATCTTGAATGCGCCCTACTGATGTGGAAGGGTGCGTCCTTACATCAACTGACGATGTGGACTTCTCGAGATGGGCAAATTGCAAAAGTTGGCTCACATGCCAATTAATTTGGAAACCGAATGAAAAAAATGAGCTTTTTGTCTTTATGAAAAAAATCTGTTTCGAGATAAAAATGACAAAAGGATATCGAAGTGTCGGAGCATATGTACGGCGCTCACTTTAGTGTCAAATTTTTTTTGAATCACTTAAGTGCCAACTCCAATCTACTTGACTAAAAATCCGACGTGACATCCGGAGCCGACATGGCCCGCCGGAAGTCCAATCATCAACTAAAAAATTAATTACACTAAAAAAATAAAAATACTCTAATAAATTAAAAAGAGAGAGGGGCCACTTGTAGGTGGCGAGTGCGTGCACAGCCCTTCATGTGCAAGCCTCCTCTTTTTTTTAGTTTTTTAAATTATTAGCTTATTTTTATATTTAATTTAAAATTTTTAATTTTTTTTTATTTTTTTGAGTTTAGAAGTCCACGTGGACTGAATTTAAAAAAAAAAAAGCCATGCCACATTAAAAATTTAATTATAAATGCCACATAAAATGTTTTGCCGAATTTCTCTGGTTTAACCCTTTTTTTATCGGAAAAAAGGAATAAAACTTAAGTGATCGATTAACAATTAAGTGATCTTTTTTTTTTTTCGATTTTGGCACTTGAGTGATCCGAAATAAAGTTTTAACACTAAAGTAAACACCATACACAAATATTTGATAATTTTTACAAAGATTAAAACTCGAATTTTCATTTCCTTCATATTTAGCGTGTTGTTCATAAAGTAAAATTATTTCATTATATTGATTTGGTTTTGACTTGTTCGTAACTTAGGGCCTGCATGGCAATGTTCAGTTCTCCGATTTTGTTCCTTGGAACAAAAAAGTATGAGAATCATGTTTGGTAACATAAATGATTCCGATTCCGATTCTATTCCCGACAATAATTTTGGAGCAAAAACAAGAACAAAAAAAAAAAATTTAGTTATGGAAAAAAATCACTTTTGAGAATCACAAAACAGAATGAATCACACATTTTTCACTTTTTTCTTTCAGTTCTTTTATCACTTTTCACTTGATCTAAAACATAATGAGTTCTCATTTTCAAAGAAAATATATAAGATAATAAAAAATCGAAAAAAATTCTAAAAAAAAAAAAAAAATCAGAAAATCCCTAAAAATAGAAGAAGCTTAGATTAGTCTAGTTTGACCTCATTTCCATACTTTTGGGCCTAGATTCCCTAGGTTTCATTGATGTTATTCTCTTTTAGGAAAATCAAAAACAGCTTTGAAATTAAACCCGAACAACATTTCTCTAAGCCTTGCTTTGATTGTGCACGTAATTTCATTGGTTCTAATTTGCTTAGGTATGAGTACTTTAGACTTAGTCTAGTTTTAGTAAATTTGAAAAAAGAAAAAAAAAACATGCATGAGCACTTAGCATTGGCTTACCTCATAGGTTTAAACTCATAGGTTTAAAAATGAATTAAAAATTTGCATGAAACACGTTTAAAAAACACTCAACTTCGGTGCCGAAAGGGCATTGGTGGAAACACCTGACGTAATCAAGTCCCCCGAACCCTAGATTTCTCTAGTTGCGTAAAATCGAATGATTTCTCCCGACCATTAGATAAGGTTCCCGATCTACCTTCCTCAAAGATCGGTAGCGCCTCCATTTGCATATACACATACACTTGCCACCGATGCTAATCTAAAATCACACTAAGATCGAATTTGATATTCCTTCGTTGTGACTTGGTATAGGCCTACGAGGATCCGAGCTAATCTGAAATCACACACTAACCCAACATGGTCTATCCTTTTAAGCTTAAAATGACTCATTATCACAAGAAAATTAGACAGAATAGCACGAAAAATTATTATATGCAATATGCAGTATTTTATATAAAAGAACCAATATGAATTACTCTTCAATTAATTCAAAATGTAGCATGAAATTTCATAAAGTAACCATGTAATTATTTGACTTAAATGACAAAAATTTGGAAGAGAAATTATTATCGAAAAAAAAAATTGTGCAGCCACCAAATATGTTTTTGTTCAAGGAACAAAATTTTTGTGTATTTAACAAACACGTTCGATTCCGTAAAACTCGTCAAGGAATAAAATCAGAAAAAACAATTTTAATTAAAATCACTTTTTCGAATCGGAATCGTTGCCATGCAAGCCAAGACCAACGAAAAATATTTAGTACGAGAAAATCAATTTTATGGATGATGGACTATTTTTTATCTTCTACGTTCAACCTTTTCACATTCCTAGAACAGTAAGACATAAGAGCGGACAATGTTTTCCCTTTTCAACTCAAAAGAAATTTTAAGGATGTAAATCACCAAGAAGTAAAAGATTACATGTAGCCCGGGAATATCTATTACCGTGGCAAAAAAAATAATATGACAAGATTCTTTAGAGGGAGAAAACAATGCCTTTTAAATTGGGAAAATTACTAAAAAAAAGTCCTAAGTCTATTGTAATTATGTCAATTTAGTCGTAAACTTTTCTTTTGCCGATTAGTCATAAACCTTTTACTATTGTGCCAATACAGACCCATTCGACGAATTTTGGGCGGCCAAGAACCTAATTTTTTTCACTTTTTTGATATTTTCTTGTTTATTTTTTTCTTTTCTTTTTCTTTCTACCTTTTCTTCTTCGCACTCCTTCCTCAAGCTCGGTTGCCGCCGGTGACCGACCGCAGGTGACGCCGGCTAGCGAGGTCGGACTCACAAGGCCCCGGCAAGGCCGAGCCGTACCGTGGCCGGGGTGAGGCTCACCTCGTCTTGGGCGAGCTTCGCCGGATGTGTGCTGGGCAAGGCTCAACCTCGCTGTCGCCTAGCAAGGTCTCGTGGCGAGGCTCGGCCGACCTCGCCCAAGACGACAAGGGCACGCCTCGCCAAATCTAGGCTAGGAAGGCTCGGCCTCGCTATGACTAGGCGAGGTCGCCCTTGCTAGCCTTGCCAACCCCCGGCAAGGCCGACCTCGCCAGCTAGAAGCAACCGGCATGAGGAAGGAGTGGGAAGAAGAAAAGGTAGAAAGAAAAGGAAAAGTAAAAAATGAAAAAGAAAACAAAAAATTCCAATAAAAATTCGGATGCACTGAATTAGCATAGTTGTAAATGATTCAGGACTAAATTGGCCACAAAAAAAAAAAAAAGCTTACAACTGAATTGGCATAATTAGAATAGATTCAAGATTTTTTTTATAATTCTGCCCTTTTAAATTTGAACGACAAGCAGGAAGAAGGAAGAGAAAAATGGAAGTTTGTACAGCAAATTGAATTTGGGTCAAGAGAAGATTAGACAGGCAGCAGATTGATCTAATGAAAGTGCAGAGAAGGAGGTGATGAAAATGAGAGGAGACGTCCCTGTCCACCTTCCACATTAAATTTATCTCCGTTTGTATCCAACTTTGCAAATTCCGCCTTCTTCAGACCAATCCAGTTTTTCTGTCTATTATATGGGCGGATATTTTCTGCATCACTACAAATCAGTTCTTCTCATTTTGTGCGCTCGTGTGGATTATGTGTACAGTCGGATGTTACGATGAATGAGTAAATACACGAGGGGTCCCCAGTCCCATGGCAATCGGGGTTTGTAAACAATGCCGATTTGATTCTGCCAAGAAGGCCGATACTGATTGCATTTACTAACCAATCGGACGTGGAATAATTTCTTGAGGTATGGTCCATCGAACAAGTCGCGCCACTTTTGTCTTTCTTGAGTTTGCGTCCGAATATATGTAGAATACACCTTTGTTCGATACAAGCAACTCCAAGGGATTTATTGTCTTATTTAAATATCCATTTCCAGCAATCATCATCTTCTCAGAACTTTATAAACCATTATTTCCATACTGTTTCGCCGAAAGTGAAAACTTTACTAATAGGGATTTTTTTTGTTAGATACTAATAGGGATTAAATGGACAAAATTTTGGGAAAAGGGGCATTTTATTGTTGGGGGGGGTTGATTTTGGACAGAAAAAGGAAAATGGTTCTGAATTTAAAGGAACTTAAAGTGCAAATACTGATGATATAAAGGGTACGAAAACGATAGGAGTACATGAATTAAAAGGTAACGGAAGAGTAGGGGGAGCATGATTTCGGGGTAAACGTTGAGAAAGATATGGTTTCAAGTTCCAAAGGTATATAGAGTATTTCAGGTTCCAAAAATTAGGAAACTTATTTCGACGAGCAAATTCCACGTTCAAGAACTTGGAACTTGTAACCTGTAAAAAGTTTTTGTATTTTTCTTGATACATATCTTTGTGCAATCATGCGGTATTCCATGTCGTCCAATAATGAATGTGTAATTTGCAACCAATGATCCGAGCCTCCTCATGCATTGCACAATGGATGTGAAGAAGTAGACCATTCCGGCGATATTTATGATTGAAACTTTTACTTTGTTAATATTTCATATTTAATTTTGCTCAGCGGGTTATAGCGACAAATGATGGTTATTAAAGGTGATTATTTACGAGAATAGTTCAATTAAGAATATAAGTAGAACCAAGATTAAACCTAAAACCGACCATGGAACCTATGATAGGGTAGGTTCCATGTTTTAGGGTATGCGAGTAGGTTCCAGGTTTCAAAAAATGAGGAACCGTTTTAATGAGTAGATTTCAGGGTCCACTTGGAAATCCGTATGAAACCTAAAACTGCTCACCCCTATAGAAGAGTACATTTGTAGGCAATTAAAGGGACAAGTAAAAGTGCAAAATAACTTTAGTTCTCATATTGATTAAGCGCTTTCACAAAGATTAGAACGTGGATATTTACATTCCATCAACGGCAGTTGTTTATAGATAGTTATTAATTTGGCATTACTAATAACTTCCTAGCGCTATTAACAGTTACTAATAAACAATTCTCGAGATCTCAAGTACCATCGTTTATGTTTCAATTGAAGTTGTCATGAGAAGTTACAATGTCCGAGATCATCGAGATAACCAAGTAGCAAGCATATGCTTGTGTCAATTTATTTCTTTCATCTTCGAGCGCCCACACACTTAACAAATCTGCAAAGCATGGCTGTTGAATACCCTCGTCAACGAGTGTACTCTCTCGTAAAAAACTTCGGTTAGCAACTGCCAATACTGCATAATTTTTTATTGACGAACAACTAGAGAAGCAACTCCTCGTATTGATCAAACAAGACACCCGGGTGCATTCGGTAAGCATTTTCTCGTGATGTCCAATAAAAAACAAAACGTGTTCCCAACCACAGTTCACATATTTCCATAATGTTAAGCTTCACCTAATGGGCACAATCCAACAAAGGCCGAGTACGAACTAAGTCAGCCCCAAGTCTACTCGACCTCCACATCGAGCACGTCGATTGTGTCTTCCTTCTCCACTTTGGGGACGACGACCTTGAGAGCGCCGTTCATCTCGCACTGTACCTGAGCCCCACTCTCTTCAATACTTAAAGCACCTCAAAAATCCCAAGCTAAGATCTGGCCTCGTCCTTAAGCACTTCCATTTTCCGAAATTCCAAGCCAACACACCAGAACCTTCCTCATTTCCCCAAATTCCAATGGCTTCTTCTTCTTCTTTGAAAAATAAAAGGAATTATGATGTCTTCTTGAGTTTCAGAGGAACTAATGTTCGCAACAACTTCCTTAGCCATCTCTACACGGCTCTAAACCAGAATGGTATATTCACATACATCGACAGGGAGGAACTAAGGAAAGGAGAGCAAATATCGCCGGTGCTTATGAACGCAATTGAAGAATCACGCTTCGCAATCATCATTTTCTCTAAGGATTACGCATCTTCTCCGTGGTGTTTAGAAGAGGTTGCAAAAATCATGGAATGCAAGGAGAGAAAGGGCCTGATTGTGTTGCCGGTGTTTTACAAAGTGGCACCAAGAGAAGTGAGAGGGGGAGAGAGAGTTACGGGAGAGCTATGGTTGAGCATGAGTCCAAGTTCGGGAAGGATTCGGAGATAGTGAAGAGATGGAAGAAGGCTCTCCTTGATGCCGGTAGCTTGTCCGGGTGGGACTTGAATGATGGGTAAGTAGCAATTGACATTACATGCTGCTTTGTTATTGATTTTTATATGCTGAATCATATCTTCTCTCTTTTTCTTTCTCCGATGAAACTTAATCTTATCTTTGAACCTTCGAATCGATTTGTCAAGTACTCTTTTGGATTTTCTCAGAGATGAAGCGATCCTTATAAAGAAAATTGTGGAGGAGATCTCTATGCAGCTAGACCGAAGACCATTGCATGTTGCAAAGCATCCAGTCGGGATACATCACCAAGTGGAAAAGCTGGAATCAATGTTAAATCTTGAGTCTGATGATGTCCTCATGATGGGATTATGGGGACAGGGAGGCATAGGAAAAACTACTTTAGCTAAAGCTCTTTACAATGCAATTTTTAGACAATTTGAGGGTTCATGTTTTCTGGTAAATGTTCGAGAAGCTTCAAAAGATTCCAAGGATTTAGTTCCTATGCAAGAAAAATTGTTGACTGAGATATTATTGGGAAAAACAGCAGTGGTGTATAGTGTTGATGGAGGTATTAATTTGATGCAAGATAGACTTTGCCGCAAAAAAGTTCTCCTAGTTCTCGACGATGTCAATGATGTAAAACAGTTAAATGCTTTAGCTGGAGACTGTGAGTGGTTTGGCAAAGGAAGTAGGATAATCATTACTACGAGAGATAGCCATTTACTAACTTCCCATGGGATAGATGGAGATCACATCTATGAAGCTAAAGGTCTAGAGTATTTTGAAGCTTTTGAACTTTTCAATAAGCATGCTTTTCCAAGAAACAACAAAGCAGTAATAAGGAGGGATCTTATTAATAGTGCTTTGCATTATGCTAATGGACTTCCTTTAGCACTTGAGGTATTGGGCTCTTTCCTTTGTGGTAGAAGAGAACGTGAGTGGGAAAGTGCATTCAATAAACTTGCCAAAAGTCCTGAAAAAACCATCAATGATGTTCTTAAGTTAAGTTACGATGGACTAGAGGACTATGCAAAGGACATTTTCCTTGATATTTGTTGTTTCTTCAAGGGTCGATCTACAAAGTACATTATAAAAGTCCTTGATAGTTGCGACTTTGACACAACTATTGGAGTACAAGTTCTTGTTGAGAAATCTTTGATAATTGAAGAGGAAGGGGCCTTGCGGATGCATGACTTAATTCAGTTGATGGGCATGGATATTGTAAAACAAGAATGTCGTGATGATCCTGGAAGACGCAGCAGATTATGGCTTTGTGATGATGTACGTGATGTTCTATCGGGGAATATGGTAAGATTTTCCGTATAGCCACTAAGTTTACTATTTTATTCTCTAACCTACAATATTAATTGTGATGCGAATTCTATAAATGCAGGGAACGAATGCAGTAAAAGCCATAGTTTTGAATTTACACAAGCCGGAAGAGATATACATAGGTCATGATGCTTTCACAAATATGAGAAGATTGAGGATGCTCATCATGATTAATGTGCATAACTCTTTCCAAGGTCCTATCTGTCTTCCTAATGAACTAAGATGGTTTGAATGGCCCGAATGTCCTCCTTGGATTCCAGAATTTTCCTCTGGTCCAAAGAAGTTAGTTGGACTTGATATGCACAAAAGCAACATCCGATTATTGAGGGAGCAATTTAAGGTGCGCACTAAACGAATAGTCTATTTGCTTATCTTTTATAAATCCATATCTACATGCATCTGAATATGAACATGTATGCATCACAATTACTTTTGTGAAATTGTTTATGTTTGATTAAAGCATTAAATACAGGATGTCGATATCCTACATGAACCGACATAAGTGGAACCTTCCCTTTCTAGGGGAGTATTAAACACTTCCCTATGTGAATCTTGATGTTGATTCGAACAAAATATATTCAAGATAAAAAGTCTAATGTCATAGTACTCAAAATTATAAGAACAATGTAACTTTAAGACATGGGTAACTTTTGAGTATCAAAAACTACGGAACAAAAACTTATTGGTCATGTAATTTCCCAACTCAATGATGAATGTACACAAATTTTTAATAAACATGAACTGTGGATTTAATTGTTATGTCCTTGGAATGGCAGATCCTGAAACTGTAATTAATGATTCTTTACTATATAGCAGAGATGGGATAGCTAGAATCTTTTCGAAAGTTGGTATGACAAGGAAAAAAAAAGGGCTTTCTTATCTTTATAAATAACAAAATCATTTTGAAATATAGTTGAGAGACTTCACCCAAAAAATATCTCCTTCTCATTCGGAGATATGTTACTTGTTCCCCTCCTTTCCCTTTAATCTAGCCATCCGTCAACCCCCTTACTCTTTTCTATTGCTGAAGTAAGAAATCAGGGGACGGAAAGCGCCTTTCCACATTTCCTTGTTGGTGGTCCTCTCGCCTAGCAATAGAACAATAGGGGAAATAGATGGATCATCCAATTCCTTCTCCCACATATTAAAACAAAGGCCTTACTCTACGAAGGCGCTAGCACTTTGAACCCAGCTGAAGGATGCATGCCAGTAGCATGCCTAGTGCGCAATGACTTTCAAGCTTGACCAATATATTAAATCCTAAACCTAATCGAAAGTTATACACAAATGTATGTACACGTACTTCTATTTGTTTTCAAATCATCTGTGTTTATATAATAAAGGAAAGAGAACCTTCTCAGGGATCTCAATTTTTTTTATCCCCAAAATGTTGTCAATAACTTGTTTTTCAATTATTGTATCGTAGAGAAATGCGTTAAGTTTATTTAATCCCTCAATTGTGTCCATATCAAAATTGGATATTTCTCTCCTGCAACGAATTTCTTAGTGAAAATTTCATTCTTGAAATATCTTTTTCTCTCCATTGATAATTATATTGTTCTGTGTATTCTGTACTGTGTAAATAATTTTCTTTCATTATATATATATACATACATATAGTCGTCCTACGCCTCATAGGAGACAAAAATTGTGGTTTTCCAATTTAAAGAATATCCAACAGAAATGAGAGAGAGAGAGAGAGAAAAAGAGAGAGATTTAATTACTAGACTGAAGGGAAGTTAGGTAATATACATCAGAAATCATAATCAAGGCTCCGTTTGTTTTTTTATGGAAAACAACCGATTTGGAAAACATTTTCTCAAAAACAATCACTTGCGTTGCCTGGAATAATTACCCAATGAAAAATATTTTCATTATCAACAGCAATTTATGTCTATATATTTTAATGAACGATAAAAATATTGGTCATTCATTCATTTCTATAAGCGTCATAAGCGATATTTATTAGGAAAAATATTTTCTAAATCACCCTTTTATTGTCCATTTAATTCTTCATGAACTCCTCCATCTACTAGACTTCTTCACCTTCTACTGAGGCCCATCTATCTTATAACCACCTTGGCGCCTAATACATTTGTCACCGTTGATAGCAACGAACTGTTTCGGACACAATTTGCATATTACCTGTTCTTCTATTCGTTTCCAAAATAGCATTGGGTGGTTATCCCAGCAGAATCAATTAAAGTTGATGAAGTTGGTAAATATAATTAAATTTGAAGCATTCATAAATGCAAACTTTATTAACAATCAACTGTTGACAACAGAATTTTTAGAGGAAAAGAAAGAAATGTGTGAGCAATTCTTATTCTGAAAATATATCGAAGGAATTGTAGATATGCATTATTGGGAAATGAAATTTTAGGAATTTTGTAGATATACATACTGAAAGTTGTATATTATGCAATAGAACCGAATAATAGTCTAACAATCTGTCGGTTATATCTAACCACACGATCTCCCAATCAATGAGTACTTTATGCAACACGTGGTGATGGTGTGTGGATCTATGATTGAGATTATGCCGTCCCTAACAATACTATCAAAGAAACATTTCCTTATGCAATATATCCAATCATTTTCTTTGAGATACAATGTCATAGATGATGAGATATTCTTTAACTCTTACCAAAATAAAAAAGTAGACTTTAAATGAGGGAAAAGAACGCTAAAAGTATCATAACTTTCGTAGGACGCTCACTTTGGTGCCAAAACTTTTCGCAAGATCACTTAAATGCCAAATGAACAAAAACCAATCACTTAGGACATGGATAATAACCATTCTATCTCTCTATTTCAGTTCTACACTTGCTTCTAGAACAAGTTTGGAACAAATATCCATTCAATAATGCAATTTCATTTTTCTATTTACGGAATAAAAATTTCTTCCAGAATTAGGTTTGAAACATAAATGAGAAGTTAAAATTTTCAGCTTCTCTATTTCGAAACAAAAATGAGAAATAAGAATTCTCTTCATTACTCACTCCTTCTCTCTCACGTACCGATTGCTAGTCCACCGTCGCCCAATCGCCGATCTCCAATCCACCTACCATTGATCATTGCTCACTAGTCACGAGACCACCCATCACTAATCCATCATCCATCGATTCGCCGGTTACCGATTCACTAGCCCGCCGTCCGTTGGTCGGCTAGCCTCCGATTGCCAATTTGTCGTTTGCCTGTCGCCGATCACCATCCCTTGGCTCGTTGGTCCACCAATTGCCAATTCTATTGGGTGATCTTAAGCCTCTCTCATCCCAAAAGTTAGCTCAAAAGATGAAGCTTTCTTTCACACTTATAGACCAACCACCAACCCCTTCCATAATAGATGTGAAATAACCCAAAAATCTCCTGCTCACACATCAAGCACTTGGGGTTAGTGCCACAAGAACCTATATCTCTCATGTGACCTGTTAGGTCCAGATTTGATAGTAACTTAGGCTTTGATACTAATATTGAGTAGTCTTGAGCCTCTCTCATCCCAAAAGTTAGCTTAGAGGATGAGGCTTTCCCTCACATTAATAAATCAACCGCTAACCCCTTTAACAACCGTTGTGAGATAACCCCAATAGGTTCGCCGATCCACCGTCTTTCGGCCCCGATCGTCGGTTCGCCGGTCCATGGTACTCTAGTTCGCCGGTCCTCCGGCTCACTACCCACCTTCCACCGATCACTAACAACCCTAGAAACTTTGTATTGTTATTAAACGAATTTCTATTCTAGGGAGAAAAATTTTGTCTCTTTATCAAACGCATTAATTTCAAGAACTCGTCCAGAAATTAGAAATCGAAAAATCTATTTCACGGCTAGAAATTGATTCCAAAAATAAAATGATTATCATTCATGCCCTTAAGTGCCTCCTATGACAAAGTCTAGCAAAAAATCCTACGTGACTTTTTTAATAAATGTTATTTGATAGGTGGCTTTTTCATTATAAAAAAAAAGAAGTTCCACGTTGCTTTTCTATACCTAAAGGACGTCATATCCTCTTCAAATTGAATCTCTCTCCCAAAGTAATGCTGACTTGCAGCCCGCAAACACATCGGCAAGCCACATCGGTCAAGAAAAATTGATAAAATATTACCATGTCAAATTTTCGGTATCCGAAATCAATAAGGGTGCGCAAGTTATTATTATTTTTTTCTTTTACAAAGTGGTGCTTAAGTGACCGGGAAAAGTTTTGGCACTAAAATGAGCGCCAAATGGAAGTAATGGCATTTCTTATATTCTTTTCCTCTTGAAATAATTAGCAAAGAGAGCAAGGGAAATTTCCTAAGAAAGAAAACTGAAACATATGCATTGCAAGATGAATATAAAAAGATCACCATTAACTCTCTAGATATAGCGAATAGCAAATGGAGGATAAACGAAACCATTTTGCTCTCAAGAAAATTCTACCCAATTAGTTTGCCCGCCTTTTCTGGACAAAGTCAATGGCACAAAGGTGAAGATTTCGACAAAATTGAGGAAAGCTATAAAGAGAGGAGGATGTCCATTCTTAGTTTATGCTTAGGATGTCCATTCTTAATTTGTGCTTACATGTTTTTTGATTGACTTGTAGTACGTTTTTTTATTGACTTGTAGTACTTACGTGCTCGAAATATTGCACATACTTATATCATTATTCAATAAACATTGCAATTAAATCAAAGACTAAACCTACATTTGAATAGAATGTTTATAATAAGCTCCAGCAGAATATTTGATTGACTTGAATACTCATTTTGTTATCATTTCCCACATATTCTATTTCTCTTGCAAAAAATTCAGGTCAATATCAGCATTTCGAATAATAAAATGAATATAGCCTTAGATCCATGTAGAGCAAAAGCATATGACTAGTTTCTATCAAATTTAGTAACTTAAACACATTGGTAAGCTACATAAAAAATATTGTTGAACTTTTGACATTTAAAACTACCTAGTAAGTGTAGGTACTTTCTTAAAAGTATTAGTGACTTACCAATGCATTGTGGTCTAAACAAGTTTCCAGTCAAAACTTTGTTTGCAACGGAATTTGACAGTTACCACCACCTTTCACCTTTTACTCAACACGGAATAGTGTTCCGGTTTTTGCACTACAGAACAATGAAATTGTTTCTATGTAATTTGTCTAACAAAATTGCCCATGGACAAAAGGAAGTAGTTACTTGTTGATCGAAGTTTTGCGATAATGCTTATGAGTTATGATGCGTGAAATGTTTTGTGGATAGGCTCCTAGTATGTGGACATTCCAATAGCTTTTATTAAAAAGTAAGTCAGATTTTGAATTGCATATTTGTCTCAGCCGTCCCAAATGTTTTTCTTGCAGGACTTTGAAAATTTGAAGTTCATTAATATTAGTGAATGCCAGTCGGTGGTTTATATGCCGGACCTCTATTGTACTCCAAATTTGGAGGAATTGGATCTCCATGGGTGTAAAAACTTGAAACGCGCCCACGACTCAATTGCATATCACGACAAGTTACAGTTTTTGAATTTAAGTGGGTGCTCAAATCTTCATCATTTCCCCGATGTGCTCCAATCCAAGAATCTTGAACATCTCAATCTTAATCATTGCTCAAAACTGCAAACATTCCCCAATATTCCGGAGAAAATCAAAGGTTTGCAAAGACTTCAGTTAAGAGGGACTTCAATCGAGGAACTTCCTGCATCCATAGAAAATCTTGTCTCTTTGGAGGATATGATTTTAAGTGAATGCAAGAAACTGGCAATCCTTCCTTCTAGCATTTATAGGTTGCGAAATCTTGAAAACCTGAGTGTTGATGGCTGCTCGAAACTAATCAAGTTTCCAAAGAAGGAGGAGGATTCGAGTGATCCCCAAACGAAGACGGGATTTCCCAAATTAAAGATTTTGGACCTTAGTCGGTGCAATCTATCAGAAGTAGAGTTCTTGGAGAACCGTTCATGTTTCCCAACCTTAACAACTATGATGTTGTCAGGAAACAATTTTACTAATCTTCCTACATGCGAGCAACTACATAATTTGCTCAGCTTGCAGGTTTCGTGTTGCCGACAACTACAAGAGATCATCAACATCCCAGGGAAATTGTGGTATCTAGAGGCAAAAAGTTGCGAATCTCTGACTAGAATTCCCTCCAATATATGTGACGTCAACGATATTAACTTATCTTTCTGTCACGAATTGGTCAGTAATGGCTTCACCATGAATGATTTGTTCAAGCTTGAGGTTAGACTCTCTCCCTCTCATATTAACATGGAGTCATTTACATGTTAGCTGGACCGAGTGTTTGTGTTTGTATACTGCAAAAGGCCGAAAATCCTGGATTAGTAAGCTAATTAAGAAAAGCAAACGTATAGAAAGTGATGCCGCATGTATGTAGTGGAGCTGGGTATTAGTCAACGCAAAGGTAATTTTCTCTATTTATCGAACTCTAGTCCGCTGTGGAATTACAAGGATCACCCATTGGAATACATCAACGATACATGTTCAGACAAGCACAAAATCTTCAACAATACATATCCTGTTTCCACTGATTAAGTGCAAAAAATCATTGTAATGCTATTGCTAACTATAGCTAAATTGTAGGACTACCCACTTAACGCATTGAAACTCCTTTTTTGAGGTGCCAATTTCGGAAAAAAAACTATCTAACACTCCACATCTATGGCAGCAATTTGTTCCCAGAACTCGTCGCGAAATTCTTCTACGTGGAGGAGAGATGCCAGAGTGGGTGCTTCCTAATAAAGATGGTTATATATCTTTCATGGCTTCAAAGGACTTGTACAAGAAGATCCTAGGATTAGCTTATTGTGTTGTATTCAAGGAAAAAGGTCATTACTATCTTGAATTTTGGCTAGAAGCATACATTGATGGCAAAAAGACGAGGAAAGCCCTGTCAAAGTCATTTCATGGATTGGATTCGGATCATGTGTGGCTTGAGTATCGCCAGCTTAATCTGCTGTGGGGAGGTGATCCTTTTGGTCCAAATGAATGGCGTCAATTCCAGTTTAAGATTAGAGCATATGGTGGTGGAATCGTGAAAAAGTGTGGATTCCGACTAATATGCAAGCCACTAGAGTATGATTTGGAGGTTTTCCTTCAACATAATCAGTTACTGGATCCGGCTTTACTTTATGAGGTTTGGCATGACGATAGTCAAATGAGCACAAAGGAAGAAAGTTCAAATGAAGGAGAAGATTTACTTCAAATGAGTATAGAGGAAGAAAGTTCAAGTGAATCAGAAGATTTACTTCAAATGAGTTCTAGTGAGACAGAAGATTTACTTCAAATGAGTACAGAGGGAGAAAGTTCAAGTGAAACAGAAGATTTACTTCAACTGAGTACAAGTGAAACAGAAGATTTACTTCAAATGAGTACAGAGGAAGAAAGTTCAAGTGAAACAGAAGATTTGCTTCAAATGACTACAGAGGAAGAAAGTTCAAGTGAAACAGAAGATTTACTTCAAATGAGTACAGAAGATATACTAGATGGTCAGACGAGCACAGAGGAAGATATTGCCAGCAAATTAGTCTACAAAGGACTCAACAAGGCTGATTTCTCAATTGAGGTCTCTCTCTCTCTCTCTCTCTCTCTCTCTCTCTCTCTCTCTCTCTCGTTTTTGTGTGTGTGCGTGCGTGCATTCCTGCTTGTGTTAATACGGAGTGTATGTTGGGCACACTTTGTTTGTATGATCCAAAGCTGAAAATTCTAGACAAACAACCAAGTCTTATATGAACTCGTATATGTAATAGGGTGGGTACAACACTTGCAAGGGAGATTTCATACCGATTGTAAATAACACAAGCAACGACCATTGCCTAGTTATTATAGAACTCTAGCTTTGGTTTAATTACACAGAATATGCTCACATCGAACTCTTCTACCTGAACTAATTCCAAAGCTTGGGTACTTCTAACAATTTACCCATTTAACAGAAGTTTCGCTATTCCCATATTCCTAAAAGTTACCAAGACATTCTTCCTGGAGGAGAGATACCAGAGGGGTTCGTCCTTGTTGAAGACGATACCATATCTTTCCTAGTTTCGGAGGAGCTGCATAACCATATCCTGAGATTTGCTCTCTGTGTTGTTTTCGGTGTGGATGATGGAATAAAGAAAATATCCTTTGACATTGTGCCACATGTGAACGGCCAAAGGCGGAATGTGCTATCGGGAGCTCTAGGTTCATTTAACTCAGATCACATTTGGATTCAGATTTTCGAACCGCCTACGTTGTGGGCAATATTGGAGGGAGGAGTTGATTTTGATGAGTTTAATGAGCGATATATACAATTTGGCGTTACACTGAGAATATCAGGTGGAACGCTGAAAAAGTTGGGATACAAGCTAAGACACAGGAAGCTAGAGGATGATTTGAAGGCTGAGCTTGAAGAAAACCAGTTGGTGGATCCAGCTTCGCTTTGTGAGGATTTTCCCTTTATGAAACAGGAAGTATCCACCACCTTTACTTGAGTATAGAGATTGAGATTCAAATACATGGGATTGGATAGAAGGTGACTTGGCAGGCAAGATGCTTCAATTCATTAGAACCGGGAATCATTTTTCTTGGGGCCCGATGGACGGGCGGGTAAAATCCTCACCCATTTTATATTTGGGCTAGTTTACTCATATGAGGCTTTTTTTTTTTTTTCAATTTTTAGAGATCACTTAATGCAAGAATCCGTTCCAGATAAATTGTACTTTATACTATTAACTGAGCATCCATTGATCATTTCGATCTCAAATTTTCGCAAGCACCCCATGCAGATGTATAGAACACATTATGACCATATGTAACTATAGATGAATATTGATAGCTTAGGATAATGAAGATGATTCGCAGGTAATCAATTAACATTTTACCTTCTAAATTTGGATTCAATATAATTGTCTAGCAATTATTGTCTTAGCTTCTAAAAGGGGTTAGAGTCGTGTGTATGCAATACAATGACATTTGAAAGTTTAAGAAAGCAATAATAGTATACGCATGTAGTAAACATGACGTTGCCAATTGCTATACTTCATGTCATGTTTCATTGTACCTTAGCTTTTGATTCTATTTTTAATTTTTTTTGCATATAATATTAAATACTACAAGTTTCAAGAAATGTTTATGATGCTAGTAAGTAAAAATGATTTGAAATGCTTTTATATGCTTACTGTGTTAGAGATATATGTGATGTCAAAACAAACCATAGAATTGTATAATCAATTCTAGGATTGAAGTCATATGTGATGTCATGTGATTATAAGCAAAATTACCTTATTACGAAATATATAAACCATTAAATCATGGAAAGAAACCTAATGTATATTTCATGACATTGCCACAAAAAATAGATAACAAATAATTAAAATTTATTGTGGGATCCACTCCTTCAAGAATTTGTGGCTCACAACGCGTTGTTATTCTTACCGCCACCAAAAAACTGTTATGCTAGCAAAGTCCAAAAATAAATGGAAAAATCTAACAAATACTTGGAAACGTAAATCTTGATGTTACAGTTGATCATAACAACCGACACGATTAACGGTACTAGATCAATTCCACGGATCGGGATAAAATTGCCCGACGACAAGTACTTAATGATTCAACATGAAAAAAATTTCATTCTCTGGTGTTTTCTGTTTGTTGAGTTGGATTAAGATTTTTTTTTCCCTTTAGCAAGGAGCTAGTACGTTATTATAATAACCAATATTATTTGTATATGTCTTTAGGGTAAGCATATCTCTAATCATTTTTTTGGCTAAAGTCTCGTGATTGTAGCAATACAAGGGCAAATTGAAACAACGGTATGATTATACTGTAGTGAAATGATTGTATCAATGAAAGCGATAGACTATGAGCAGACTATTAAAATGGGTTATATTGAACACTTAAATAAAAACATAAAATATTACTTAATATACCATTTTTGTGTGTTAATTTAAGCACTCTAACATCATTCTATAGTATAATGGATAAAAGTTGTAAGCAAGTAATTACTGATCCTAATCGACATTCCTGTTTTTAAGGATCACAATTCACAACAATGTTTCATCTGCTAAGCTCGAAGAAGAAAAGGTACACGAGTTGCTATTATGATAGGAAACCATCGCATAACCTTGCTAGGTGACACGTGTCGATCGGCACATGCGGATTACTTGGGACAATTTGATTTAATTTACTTAATTGAGAGTATCGGATTTAACATTTCCCTTTATATAAAGTTAGAGCAGAACTTTTTCCTTTCGATTTTCCATTGATATAAGTGACAGTAGAATTTTTCTTTTTTCTTTTTTTTGGTAAAGACAGTAGAAGTTTTTTTTTTCTTTTATTTATTTTAATAAAGTTATTTTATTGCAAGTAACTTGGAATTCAATTACAAAACAGTTCGTACTAATATCAGGGGTTGGCTACAACACTTACAAGGGAATGATTTCTATCGCGTGACAAATGTATATAACGCAAGCAAGGATCAACATGTCTAATTATCATAGAACTCTGGCTTTGGTTGAATTACTAGGATTATGCTCAAAACCAAACTCTTCTTGTTGAATTAATTACATACCTGCGTACTTCAGAAGCATCGCTATTCCAATACGAATCTTTATTACTGAAAGGTTCGCTCTAGAGGAAAGATGCCAGAGGAGTTTGTCCTTGTCGAAGACGGTACCGTATCATTCATGGCTTCACAGGACTTGTACGACAACTTCCTAGGATTGATTGTCTGTGTTGTTTTCAGTGTGGAAGATGGGGAAAAGGAAGTATGTTTCGACATCATGCCACATGTAAATGGCCAAAGGCGGAACGTGCTAGCAGGAACTCTCGATTTATTTTATTCGGATCACGTGTAGATTCAATATCTCGTAACAATATGCTGCGGGGAGTGTTGCAAGGTGCAGTTGATTTCGGTCAATTCGAGGAGAACTAAATACTTTAGAGTATCCGATGGAACCATGAAAAAGCTGGGATACATGCTAAAAAGCTGGCGACTAGCAGATGATTTAAAGGCCGGTCTCCAAGAAAATCAATTGGTGGATCCAAATTCACTCCGCGAGGCTTCTCATTCTGAGGATTCTGATTCGGAGGAACTTGAGCGGAGACTTAGAGTTTCAAGAGAATACTCACGCAAATTTCACATGTTCGAGGAATTGGACCAATTGGATCATGATCTCATTGATAAATCTCATATCATTTACTGATTTCAGTGACCTCAGCTTTGTATTAGTCTTGAGAAGGGAGCACTTTTAACTGAACTCTGCAGATCATTTTATCCCGACTGCACCTACTGGCAACCGGGAGCACTGCTCCGACCATGGTAATTTTCTAATACGGCTCCTAGATGTTAAGAGCGCGCATGGTAACTATTCTATTTTTTTGTCTCTCTTTCAAACCTATTTTTGGAACAAAAATCCATTTGGCAACGTAATTTCATTTTTCTATTTCTTGAACTAATGTTTAGTCTAGAAATAGGTTTCGAACAAAAATGAGATGTAGAAATAAAATAAAATAAAAGAAACACTCTTCTCGTCGTTGGTCCCCGGCGATCGTCCGTCGGTAATTGTAGAAATTTTATGATGTTACAAAACAAATTTCCATTCCGGTTATCAAACGCGTTTCTTTGCTCGAAACTCATCCACGAATAGAAGTCAAAAAATCTATTTTTGTCTAGTAATTATTGCCAAGAATAGAATAGTTATCATACGCGAGATAAATCCCATTGGTAAAATTATATAACTGGCAACCTAGCGGTGAGATATGCTCATAATAATTTACCAACAATGTTAGCAACTTACGGACGTGATATGCAATGATATTTATCTAGTTTTCATATATTTACCACTCAAAACAAACATGTAATGGTTAACATATTTACCACATAGTTCCATTTTTTTAAGGAAGCAAGTGATCGTCAAAGTAAGGAACTTACCGACTTTAAGTGAAATGTAAATTATCTACTTATTATGTAGAAATGGTTCAATTCTACCTTAAATTTTTTTATCTAATAAAAAATTTCTAACTTTAAGTCAAGCCTCAACTCTATCTTAGTTTTCTTTTATCTATTAGAAAGTCATTAATTTTAGATCCAGTCTCAATTCTACCATAACAATTTTCTGTCTCATTAAAAAAAACGACTTTAGGTCTACTTTCCAACTTGACCCTTATTTTTTGTCTCATAAAAAGCCACCAACTTTACTTGAGTCTTAAACATGTCCCCATTAATCCTCAATCCAAAATCGCAACAAGTGATCTTACGTGGCTTTTCCACGTCATTACTTCAGTTTTTTCCCAAATGTCATATCCAAGAAGACGAAACTAAAGCAATTAGGTTGACTGTCTTTAATTGCTTGAACTTTCAAGAAAGTACTCTTTCCATCTTGCTCAAGGATCTTCAATTTTGCGGTCGGTTGTCAATCTCTCACGCTCGAGAGTGTTCCATCTCTCACGGTCGTAAAGCTCGCACATAGGACACTCGGCTTGGGACGCTCAACCAGCTCGTGCTTGGAAGTTGTCCACCTCTCGATTGTCAACAAGAAATTTGTACGGTGGGTTAATAGAGGCAGATCTATAACTCAAGTAAAAGTTATAGATTTTTTATGAGACTGAAAAAAAAAAAAAAAGGGTAGAATCGGGACATGACCTAAAATTGGGGTTTTTACATGGGAAAAAAAGGTTTATAGTGAAATTGGGACTAGATCCAAAGTTGAATTTATTACTTATTTATTTATTGGGTATTAGCCCACGTCGAAAATTACCACTCGAATGATTCGTTTTCATATTTTTTGCTAAGGATTTCTGCCCAAAATTTAAATTATTACGGGCGTTGGTATGCATAGGATATAAGAATGTGGTGTGCATATGCCACTCCTACCAAAGATCTAGTTGACATGTCTACCTCAAACTTCAAATTGGGAACAATATTCATTAGCAGGTAAAATAGTTTTGTGGGCAATTGGGGAGGTTCCTTAAGAAGCGAAGCCCACGCAAGGAAGCAACAGAGACTCTTGGCCTGTAATTTGTTGTTGGGTCCACTTCACGTGGCGTTGAATGAAGTTCCTTTTGTTTTTCATTTGGTCGGAGTTGGATGAAGTTCACATCCCATTAATTTTCGTGGATAAAAAAGAGTGACCAATCAAATCGTACCCATCAAAGCATATAATCAATTTTCAAAGATTGACATAGGAACAGTTAACTATTGTCGCATGAATTTATTCTTAAGAAATTTTGCTCCTTCGTTGTTCGGGAAGATAGCGATATAACTGTAGCATGACGCGAGAACACAACATGAAAAATTAAAAGAGAAAAACGAACGTTGTGGCTAATAAAACGTGTTCCGATTGTAATAAAATGAGCCTATATAATATTTTCTATCATATGTTATATGTCATGATGGTGGTTCGTTTCCTTAAAATCCCATTTACCAACAGCCCCTCTTTACTCCTTTAAAGCATCAAAGAGGTCTCTGCCTCATTTTAAGTTCAGGATCTTCAAGTTTACAAGAGGAGGGTAACTCTCTCTCTCTCTCTCTCTGAGAAAAATGAAGAATGTGAACAACAGCAACACAAGACTCATCCTCCTCCACCCTTACATCCAGAAGCAAGGAAGCTCCAACCGCCTATGGCTCCTCGCCTTCATCTCCTTCTTGACCACCGCCTTCGTCGTCACCCTCATTTACACCAGAGAATACTCCACAACCGCCACCTCCACTGCCACTGCCGCCACCTTGCCCTCTGCCACGACCACCTATAGCAACGCGCCTCTGCCATCGACCGTCATCAACACCCTCCTTCTCTATGCGTCCAAGTCCAACGACTCTTTCCGTATGTCCTACTCCGAGCTCAAGCCCATCTCGGATGTCCTGAGGAAATGCTCCTCCCCTTGCAACTTCCTAGTGTTCGGCCTCACTCACGAGACCCTCCTCTGGAAAGCCCTCAACCACAACGGCAGGACCGTCTTCATCGACGAGAATCGCTACTACGCCGCGTACGTCGAGCAAAAGCATCCCGAGATCGACGCCTACGACGTCCAGTACACGACCAAGATGAGTGAGATGCGGGAACTCATGGCCTCCACGAGGGAGCAAGTGCGCAACGAGTGCAGGCCCGTGCAGAACCTCTTGTTCTCAGAGTGCAAGCTGGCAATCAATGATCTCCCCAATCACGCCTACGAGGTGGACTGGGACGTCATCCTTGTGGACGGGCCCCGCGAGGAGTGGCCCAACGGGCCGGGCCGGATGTCGGCGATATTCACGGCGGGGGTTCTGGCGAGGAGCAAGAAGGGCGGGAACCCGAAGACGCACGTCTTCGTGCATGACTTCAGCGGGGAGGTGGAAAGGGCATACAGTGAGGAGTTCCTGTGCAGAGAGAACTTGGTGGAATCGACTGAGAAGCTTGGTCACTTTGTGTTGGAGAGGATGGACCCTAACAGCTTCCACTTCTGTGGCAACCGCACTCATCGGCTCCATCACCCTGTTCACTAGCATATGACCATATGTTTACCGTAATCAAAAATTATGCAAGAAAGTCAATAATTTATCACGCAAAGCCTTGTTTTTCCTGGATGGAAAATAAATTTTTGCCAAGAAAATTGCACCAGTCATTTGAAATCTCCAGTTGTTCACCCTTCTCTGGTATTTGTTTGAAGGATTTTTCTCATCTCTTCAAAAGTCTGCTTAGGTATAGAGAATTCTCAATGAACATTTCCAGCTTTTTCATCGTGATATGAGCTTCAATTATTCATACTATATTGCTCTGTGAGCTTCATTCTGTAAATGCAAATGCAACCCCAAACCGCCTATGTGGTGAACTAAATGTCCGGGCAATAATTGAATGAGGTTCACTTGCATATACATGTCCCGGCAATAAGAGCCTACTTTCCTCCAGACATTACAGTTCTCATTACTTGGAAAACCAGCAAGTTGCATTGTTCTAAGGCATGACTATAGAACTGTGTTGATGCCAGAAGAGATTAAGATATCCACCTAAAGTTTACCTAAATTAACAAATGAGCTAAGAATTCCAGTTAATTGACCAAACAAGGCTTAAAAATAGTACGATGCGTTCAGAAAGCAAGCAGGTTTTCTTTGGTTGGATGCTAAGCATCAGCTGGACCATATCTACTTCACAATGAATTGCAGAATGTCCAAAACAAAGCAGGCCAGTCGGTCATGGCAATCTTAATTTGCGCTCATTGCTTGGCGCTCTTCCAAACCACTAGCAAAAATACCCAGTATTTGCCCGGAAGCAAGAGAAATGGTTCAATCTCCTTGCTCATGCTTGAAGGAGCATCCAAAGATCAGGTGATCAAAGAAAATAGAGAAAACCCATCTATCAAAAAGCGACAGGAAAACTCTCGCTAGTAGGAGTGCACCTATATAATATGGAACAGAGAAACACCACAAGCAGCCTGCACTTAATACAAGGTAAAGTTCAACTGTACGCACTAAGGTCGCAAGTCAAGACGTTTTCAGTAAGATGTCCCACAACAAAACTCTCTCCCCATGACATGTTCACTTCGCTGTGAAAAAAAAGAGGGACCTCTATTTTTCATGTGTGCAAGTGGTCTTGAAAAACATTTTGGCCAGCATAGCACAAAAAGAATCAGACTCAGACAACACTACAGTAAACTTAATAAACCAGGCCCAACTTTTGTGCCTGCTACAGCTTAATATTTGAAAAAATGATCAAATGGCGGACCCATTGCCTGAGATCCTTTCTACATCCGCATCTTTAACATATAATGGGATTCTTAGTCCCAAGTCCCTAAGCTTATCAACCAGACCGTAAAGAAACTCAAAGGTCAGTTTGGATTGTGCATTGAGCTCATCTCTCACCTGCGGATGAATCCTGAACCAATCTCCCAGCATCTTGTGCACGTGAGAACGAATCATCCTCCACGGTACAGGGTATTTTTCGCAAAACTTGAGATACTCCACCAGTAATTCTGCCTGGTCCAGCTGTCCATCTTTGTGACTTTCTTCACTTCCAACTATACAGTCTGCAGTTCGAAACCCAGCAAAGAGAGATGGATTCTCTAGGAGAGACTCTGCTGAAAGCACGCCATCAGCACCGGTTTCTTTTAAGCAGCTCTCTACATCATCCTTGTGCCGTATGTTTCCATTGGCAAGGACTGGTATGCTTAGAGCGTTTTTTACAGCCTTTATTGCCGACCAATCAGCACGAATTTTCTTCCCATCTTTCTCATCTCTTGTTCGTCCATGGACAGCTAAAAGAGAGCATCCAGCTTCCTCTAGCATCCTGGCATAGATAAGTGTATCCTCCAATTTCGGGAAGACTCTGATTTTACAAGAAACGGGGACATTCAAGTTGAGGGCTAGCTTCTGTACCAGGGATTTTACCAAAGGAAGGTTATCCATCAAAAATGCCCCGTAGTATCCTCGCCTAGCAATACGCTGAGGGCACCTGCAGAGTGCGAAATTACCAACTCACTTTTATGATATAACAAAAGATATCTAACAGAAGATACCAGTTGTTCTTTGTCACATACAGGATGTACAATCCAAGACAAGCCCCACTTCATCTCCATTTTAGATGATCTTCCAAATCCATTCAAAACTTTTCCACAATCAAGCAGCTATCACATCCTATTGGATCATGTCTATGGTATGACACTCAATAAGGGCTAAGACAGTCAGCAATATATTGAGCAGAAGACCCCCAAAAAAAAAATTTCAAAAACTTCAGAAGATGAGTTAGTCAATAAAATCAGTCAAATGTCTTATGTACTAGATGCAATCAGAGAAAAATCCTTTCAGTGAAAACATATGACATGCTTACTTATTTCAGTGTGTACCAATCAATATGCTACATCAGCTAAAAATATATCATGTTACAATAATTTGATACATTGTCAAGATGATGGATCAAATGTTACCCCAAATTTATATCAACATAATCGCAATAAGGTTCCACTCTTTGTGCAGCTTCCAACAAAGTATCTGGATCATTGGCACAAAATTGAACAAATAATGGGCGATCCTCCTGCCAATTCAAAAGATTTACAGAAAAATAACATCACAAGATGGACTGACAAATTAACAATATATGCTTTTTCATTCTAGAATAGTTGCACGAATCATTAAAAGTCATCTAAAGTCAGTCACAACTAAAACACCTCACTCCATTTGCATAAAACACACTGAAAATAATAAATCAAACAAATTACCATACGCCTTTAATTGATACTCACAAGTGCTGGAACAGAATTAAATAACAGCATATTCAAAGATGCAGATGAATGTCAAAGCTAGACAGGATGCTGTAATAAAAACCAGTAGCAATAGCCAATTTTTTTGCCTTGGCAATGAAATGTGATATTCTTCTGTTCAAATGAATTACATTCCAATGTTAGATCAGTTTTTGGGAAAAAGATGTCAGATAAGTTTTCAGATATCTATGAAGTGAAATATTGGTACATATTAAAGGCCAAAACAGTTCACAGGGTGCTAATTGATAGATCTAAGCTTTAGACATCCATTTTCGGAGCAGAATAGAATATGACATATGGACAATTAAGTTGATTATGTTGGAAACCTTCAAGTATGTCACATTGGAGATAAGCCTCCAAGATCCAACTCTTCATTACTAAGAACTCCCAAACTGTTCCAAAAAGCCATGACAATTTCAAACATTGACCGCAAGAGAAGTCCACTGGATATTCGCCAATAACATAGCTCCAACGAATTTCAGAATGAAACCCATGGTAACACTATCTGTACTTCGATCGTGCAGCCACAAAAATAAATTGAAGCATACAAGGGATAGCTCCTGAATGATTTGCCATCCATCAAAACAACCCTAGTGAAAAGACAAGTAAGAGGAAAGAACCATCTCCTCAAGTATACCATTTTCATCGCCAAAATCTGCATACAAAATAATGTTGGCCTTGTTCTCAATTGGATCATCATTCTTAGAAAAAATGCTGGCCAATAAATTAAAGACTTAACGATGTGATGAAGTTCTACTTTGTGTGGGTTGCCACATTGAGCAGAAGAGGCACTCATGGATGAGGGTTTCTTGGAAGTGGATGAGTGAAAGAGTAGGAAGAATAGGGTTTTAAACTTTTGTCAGTGTCTATCTTCCATGTAACCTTTAGTAGCTTCTGCATTTTGAGAAGTCCTCCTTTTTGCAATAACTCTCTGCAGGCACAGTGACAGGGTGGGGCAAGCCAAATACCATCTCCTCCAAAATGAGATATGTATCTTTTCCCCGTGCCCTTTAAATCACCCCAAACAAGGCACGGATCTCAGGATCAAGCCATCCCTACCCCTTGTTATTCAGACAAGAATTGAATTGGGTGAGTTTTGGAGCAAAGAAAAGCAAGTGCACAAGAAATGGTTCTTTCAATGATTTTCCTGGTTCTTTTAAACGACAAAAGCCGTTAGTTCTGAATAACCCTGTTCAAAAGAATAATAATGCAAAGAACCATCTTTACAAATACATATCACCAGGCTCCACAAACAGAATAATGTTACAATATCCTTGTTCGAAATTGAACCATCATTCTTAAGCAAAATGACGGTCGATGAGCTGAAGATTTAACATACTCCTCCTGATAGTGAAAAACGTGAGTGCACTTAACGCAGTCTCGACACATATTATATATGAGCCAGCCCCCTGTGGAAAAACAGAGACTAAGACTAAGTGGGCTGTCAACACCCTATCTGCTTTTACATTCCTCCAAAGAAAACAAGATATCCTCATCAACAATCCAGTCAGCAATACATTGAGCACATCATGATAGAGATTCTCGCATAAATGAACCACCTCTTTAATCACATTTCTAATTGTCGTATTCCAAGGGCCATGGCAATTTTAGTCAAGTTGATTGCAGCTCGTTACCACTAGAGCTAATAGCTCTTACCAAGTCAACACAACACAAAACATATGCATGAATGCTCCGCTATGTTACTATCAGGTCAATCAGCCTCCACTCAGTCACCAACTTAAGCTGGCTTAAGTAAGTCTAAACTGCAATCAATGGCGGTATGTAATATTCTCCCCCGAGGACATAATCAACTTAAATCCCATTCTAACCCAGACAAAATGTAACAAATTACACAGAGCAATGGCGCAGCAAGAAACCACAGCATCACAACACAAAAATAAAGCAACTTCGACAAAATTTACCTTGCAGGTAGCGAATTCCATGCTCCTGTACTTCTCATTCTCGGTGAAGATCCTGGAATGGAGCATAGGCGTGTAGGCCGCCTCGGCGCCATACTTGCGACACAGCATCCGGAACGGGAGCTCAGAGTTGTCCACCATCGGAGCCACTATCAGCTTCGGTCGGCCGAGCTTCGCCCAGTGAGCCCAGGCGCGCTCTGCCCTCGACCAGGCGCTCAAGCACCGGCTCGGCTCCCCATTGGAAAACGGCGAAGCATCGTCTACCGGCGAAGGGTGAGATTGCGTCGGTTCATGTCCTTGGGATCGTGGGTCGGAGCAGAGGGCGTCGTCGAGGTCTTGCGGCGGCTCTGGAGGGGCAGAGGCGTGGAAACTGGTGGAGGCTTGAGCGAGAGAAGAGGCGGCCATGGAGGGTTTCGGAGGGGTTTTGGAGGTGGGGAGGAGAGAGAGGGTGAAGCTGTAGGGTTTGAGTTTCATGGGTGGCCGACGGGAGTGACGAAGAGGGTGCCCATCGCCGCCGCCGCCCGGGCGCTCTGTGAGGCGGCTGCAGAAGGGGTTCCTTCCTATGACGAATCTGAGACAAGGAGAGGAGAAATTTGCTTTTCGAGGGGAATAAGAAACCACAAGTTATTTTCACCGCGCATTTTTATAACGAAGTTTCGACACGTCACTTATTTCGGTCTAATAGAAACATTCTTTGTTTTAGAAAATGTTAACTAAGTGTTTCTCATACATTTCTTCATTATACTTTGAAAAATATGAAATGTTTGTTAAAAGGAAAATCTTGTCAAATGGATTAATACCGGCTGTACGCTTTTAAATCCAATGGTAATTGTAGTTTCAAAAGAATCAAATGATCATTAATCAAGTCATATATACTGTCTATGCTATCATATCAAGTATTTATGACGTTAAATTTTCGTGTTTAGCTTTAGCTCTTTTTTATACCAAAAAAAAAAATAATGGTCTCTTTTCAAGAATCTCAACCATTCTTTTTCCCCCTGACGCCTCAATATGCATATTGAATTCGTGGGCAAAACACATAAGTTGGTAATTCTATATAATATTTCACACATTTTAATATCGTAATTTGATTTTTTTTTTTTTTTGCAACAACCTCCGCAAAATGAAAAGATTAAAAGATTAAATCTTGTGAATTTTTTTTTCATACATGCAAAGCGTGTACATTTTAATGCTGCTCACTAATTGTAGTAGTAGAATTGACAAATTTGTTTAGTAAAATAGTAATGTCGGATGGTTTTTTAATTCTTTTACACTTTTAGGGGAGGCAACTCTCTCGCCACCTTCTGATTCTAAAACCATGGGAACCCAGTTGTGTCCTCGGTGCTCCGCTTTTGACTCGTGTGCTTTTTGGCTCCACATCGTTGGACTTCCTGTGGAGGGTAGGAAAATAGAGTTCATTCACAGTATGGCCGAACAGGTTGGGAGAGTGGTGGACGTCAAGATTGACACTAAGGGATACGTAGCCATCGCAATGTGTAAAGCCAAAGTAGTCCTTGATCTGTTATCCCCTTTAGAGCCAGCAATGATTTACAGTTATAAAGGAAAGGAACTCTGGATTGACTTCCGATATGAGAGATTGCCTATTTTCTGCTTCTCATGTGAAAAGATAGGACATTATGCCTAGAATTGCAGAGAAATTGCCTATGACGAGGAGAGGCTCCCTAACAATGATAACATTTTCCATGGGACGCGTCTAAAAACAGAGATGCGTACGTCTAGTCCTTACTGGAAATCTTTTTATGAAGCAAGAACAGATGAAGGTTTGGGAGAGGAGACGATTCCATGAACCCTTGAGTATCCCAATCCCACCAACAGCTCTTGAAGAAAGGAAAGGGATGTTGAGAAAGGTAGACAACCTAGTGAGGAAAGGGAAAAGAGGAAGATGAGTGACATTGAAAGGGTTACCTCAAGCTGGGAACAGGCGAAACCATTGTAGTCTTAGGAGGCGTGGAGCCTCTCTTAATAGATCTCCATTCATTGCATGGTAATTACAATATGAAGAAGAACTAGAAAAATCATTTAGTAGGAAACAAAGAACGGTAGGATGCATTCCAATGGATAATGATTCAATATGAAGAAGAGAGAGGAATTAATTTTCTATATGAAACTAAGAATCAAGAAAGGGTTATTCAGCGTGGAAAAGAGATTCAATTTCAAAATCGTGAGTGGTGGATCCGATTGGCATTGGTGGGGTCTGGCCCTATTATGGAAAGATGATGTTGACCTAAAATATGAGGAGCCAATACTAGGAATTCCTTTTAGGCTGACTTGTTTTATGCTCCTACAATGTATCAAGAGAGGCTCAGAGTTTGGGATAAGATCAAACAGATGAAATCAGACTGCAACCTTCCTTGGGTTTGGATAGGGACTTCAACAATACCCCCCCATAATTGGAGAAGGTGGGGGGGTGGGAGTCGGATAATTATAGGATGCAATCCTTTAAAAAAGACTGCGTATGATGGAGATGGAAAGAAAGGGCTGCGCTTTCACCTGCTCCAATAATAGAGATGGGAAAATGAGGTGAAGAAAAACTGACAGAATTATTTTCAATCTTGCCGAGGGTCCCTTTCCATTAGCCAAGGCTTTTGCCTTCCCTACAATGGGATCTGATCATAGCCCCATTTTCCTTTGCTCCTTACTAACTAAAAAAGTGAAAAGACAGAACCTTTAAATTCGAATCGTTTTGGCTGGAAAATAAAGATTGTAGGCTCATAGTGAAAAAAGGTGGGATGAATCAGTAAGAGAAGTTGATTTGGTAAAATAATTAAGATGTGTCTCTACTGCTTTGGAGAAGTGGAGTAGGAAAAAGTTGCCCAATAGCCAACAGCATATCCAGAACTTAAACTTGAGCCCCAAGGCCACAAACAACCGAGCTATTCCTGTTGACAGCTGCACCTAGAGAGAGATTGTCGATCAAATCCACAATGTGTGGCGTAGGCAGGAAATGTATTGGGGTTTAAGAAGATCAAGAGTGAACTGGCTGAAAAGGGGGGATAAAAACACCAAATTTTTATTCAGGCGACGGCTATTCAGAGAAAGAAAAAAAAAATAGAATATCGATGTTGAAAGTGATAGGGCAGGATACCTGGATTAAAAATCCGACTCTCTTGAAGGAAATGACCTCAAATTTCTTTACCGAGTTATACACCTCGGTGGGTCATTGAAGCTTTGAACCGGTGCTAGAACAATGCCCCAAGTTAGTCCCAGAGGAGATGAATGTGAAATATCAACAGATGTCACTTAGAAGGAGATGAATGTTGAAATATCAGCGGATGTCACTTTAGAAGAAGTCCAGAAAGCTGTATTTGAGATGGGGTCACAAAAGGCTCATGGACCAGACGGACTGAATGGGCTATTTTACCAGCAAAATTGGGAGCATATCAAGGGAGGAGTTTACGAGGAAGTCAAGAGGTTTTTAGAAAGAGGGATTTTGAACCCAGAGCTGAACAATACACACATCACTTTGATTCCGAAAGTGAGAAACCCCGAGAGTCTTGATCAGTTCAGGCCTATAAGTTTATGTAATTTCGCCTACAAGATTATCTCAAAAATCATGGTGAATAGGTTGAAAATTTGGCTACCCATGATTATAGCAGAAGAACAAAGCACAAAACTTCAAGATAATATCCTGATCGTCCAGGAAATATTGCACCAGCAAAGAATTCGTAAAAAGAAAAAGAGATTTCAAGCTATACTCAAGCTTGATATGAAAAAAGCCTACGACAGGGTTGAATGGGATTTTTTAGAGGCTCGTCTAGTCAATATGGGTTTTTATGCCACGTGGGTGGATAGAGTTATGAGATGCGTCACTTCAGCCACCCTAACTATCAAGTTCAACGAAGAACCATTACCTTACTTTCAACTCTCGAGAAGTATCAGACCAAGGTGACCCGTTATCCCCATATCTATTCATACTTATGGCAAATACTCTTTCGATGCAGATGAAAAAGGCTGTCAACAAAGGAGCTATCAAGGGGATCAAACTAAATAGGTTATGCCCTTCATTATCACACCTACTCTTTGCGGATGATTCGATCTTCTTTTTGGATGGTAAACTGATGGAATGCCAAAATCTAGCAATGATCTTGAACCAATATTGCTATGCGTCGGGGCAAGAGATTAATATGAACAAAGTCTGGAATCTTTATGGGTCCTAACTGCCCTCAGCAGCTCCAAAATAGCCTAGCAAGTGCCCTATGGAATCTTGAAGATGCTCGAAGAGAGGAGAGAGGTTAAAGAGAAGAAGCTTTGCGTATCTATGGAATCTGACTCTCTTTCATGAGAAGATGATCACTTAACAACATTTAGCCAGGATGACTTTTGGAATCAAGAGTGGTACTCGGGTCGTGCCATGTGATGGACAAAACTTGCATCAAACCTACTGCCTTAATTCTGATTCTATATAAATTAATTAACAATTCATGTCATGTCATTGTATTCGTATCTATTATTTATATCAAGTCTACAGCATCTGAACATTTGAACATTATTATGAGGTGCTTTTTTTTTATTTAAAATGGGTGGAAACAAGCCAGTTATGATCGATTTCAAGTTAAATCGTGTCATGCCACGTCTGAATTCATATCTTTCTCGATAAATTTATTGGAAGAATTACCAAAAAAGTCCTAAAACGATTATAATTGTGTCGATTTAGTTTTAAACCCTTTTTTTTTGCCATTTCGAGTCTTAAAATTTTTTGCATTTGTGTCGGTTCAGCCATTTGGCCGATTTTGGCTTGCCGATGTTGATATGACGCGGACGGAGACTTTTTTAATAGAACTTTCATAATGTTCTAAATTTTTTATAGTTTTATCTTTTCTTTAATTTCTTTTCATGACTATTAGGGCCGGCGAGGGCGTCACGGCACAAGCTTGGCCTAGGCAACGGTCTCGATGGCCTAGCTCGCCAAGGGTCGGCGATCTAGCCAAGCGAGGGCGTCGCAACCCTCATTGACCCTAAGGATTGGATAAAGAAAAGAAATAAACAAAAAAAATTAAAAGAAATTCAATATACTATTAAAATATTATTTAAAAAGTTCACGTTAACACTTGCCGGTTAGAATTGGCTAAATGGATTGAGTTAACATAAATACAAAATATTTATAATTAAATTGACAAAAAAAATGTTTATGATTGAATTTAAAGGAGGGTAGGGCTTTTTTGGTAATTCTCAATAAATTCAACTGTCATTCGAGTTGTGTCGTAGGTTTCAAGAACGGGAAGGTTTCTGATCACTCTGGTCGCACCACGACGCATAGAGAGCGTGACCTCTCATCTTCCTTTTGTCCAAGAACGGGTTGAGCTGTACCCTCTTCTTTCGATTCTGCAGTTGGTAAGAAACGAGAAAACAAGTTCTTATAGACTTTGGGCAATTGCTTCTTCAACCCAAAGATTCCCCCCCACATTGATGGACTTCATGGGATGGCAACGTCACCTCAACCACCGTCTCCGTCACCCGTCACCATCATCCACCTCCCTTCCAACTCCAACCGACTCAGCCCCACCCTTCATATGAATCGACTCGCACTGTAGAGAGACAGAGAGAGAGAGGAGGGAATGAAGTTCTTGGCAATGCACCAGAGCCATGCCGACGGCCAGAGCGGCACCCTCCGAGGGGCTATCGCCGGCAGACTCCTCCAAGTCGCAGGCGGTAACGATATTCTGGCTGGTGGTTCATGCCGTATGCTGCCTCGGCAGCCTCGTACTCGGCTTCCGCTTCTCTCGACTACTCGTCTTCCTTCTCTACTCCACGTCGCCAATGTTTCACGCCACTGACAAAATAACCGCGTACAATCCTATGGTCCTTCTCTCGAACCCGAGCCAATCCCCGGTCAATCAGTCGATGCCGCCACACGTGGCGGTGGGCCGGCATGGGATCCGGGTCCGGCCATGGCCGCATCCGGACGCCATTGAGGTCATGAAGGCGCACCGGATCATAGAGAGAGTGCAGAGAGAACAGAGGGCTCAGTTCGCCACTAAAAATCCCAACCTGAGGTCTCTGATCGTGATCACGCCGACTTACGTAAGGGCATTCCAGGCGATGCATCTGACGGCTCTGATGCACTCCCTGATGCTTGTGCCCTGCAAGGTAGTCTGGATTGTGGTGGAGGTCGGCGGAGTTACCAGTGAGACGGCATCGCTGATCAAGAGGTCAGGATTGAGGACTGTCCACGTTGGGTTCGAGCAGGGGATGCCGGAAGCCTGGGAGGATCGGCACAGTTTGGAGGCGAAGATGAGAGTTCATGCATTGAGGTGAGCGGAACTTGGGAGTCAAGCCTCTTCTCTTGAAGTGTTTTCCTGGTCTTTTCTGTTATTGGTTAAGGGAAAGGTTGAAATTGAATCGTCCTGAACATTATTGGGACCGTATGATCTTGTTTGGTGTTTCAAAAACTGAATCTAACGCCGAGAATCTTGATGTATCAGGATCGTGCGAGAGGAGAATCTGGACGGCATTGTGATGTTCGCCGACGACAGCAACATTCACAGCATGGAGCTCTTTGACGAGGTCCAGGCTGTGAAGTGGATCGGCGCTGTTTCCCTGGGAATCCTTCCGCACTCAACCGTGGATGAATCGGACCAAGTCGTTTCGAAAGTCATGGATGAAAGCAATTCGCTAATTCCTATCCAAGGTCCGGTGTGCGATTCAGCCAATCAGTTCAAAGGCTGGCGCACCGATAACAGGTCTCCTAACATGCTCAGTGGAGCGACTCATGTAGATGATCGGGGCTCACCTTTGCCGGGAAAGCTGGAATGGGCCGGTTTCGCGCTCAACTCTAGGATGCTGTGGAAGCATGCTGAAGGTAAGCCGGGATGGGTGAGGGACTTGGACTCGCTCAATTGGGATAATGATGTTGATAGCCCTATGGCTTTGCTCAAAGACATTTCGGCGTTGGAGCCACTAGGAAACTGCAGCCGCCGGCTCATGGTTTGGCGGCTTCGTGTCGAAGCCCGTCCTGGTAGCGAATTCCCTAAGGGGTGAGTGAAAATATCCACAATGCCTTGGGTAATCAGGTCTTTTGTGAATTGACAATGGAGTTTCTCTCCTCCCCTGTATGATGCAGATGGCTTATAGACCCTCCCTTGGGGATCACGGCACCCTCGAAGCGTACTCCATGGCCTGATGCCTTTCCCAAACTCCCATTTGCAGAAAACGCAAGCAGCGATGAAGAGGAGATCAACCAGCACCCAACAGAAAACCGAAGGCACGAGACCGAAACAGTCAAACCGCAGCTGCTCAGGAGGGAACCTGTAGAAAACTGACAGATTATCTTAAGAACAAGAGAAGATGCACAGCCTCGGAACTCGACAAGCTTCGGCTTCAAAGCCGTATTTAAATGTTGTACTCGCCTAGGCGAACTCCGAAATTGGCCACTTGGTCGATCTGGATCGCAAGCCCACATCAGATCACACACTGTTTCATTGGGTTTTGTACGTTACAGAAGTTGCACATGGTGTAACAGAACTTCGTGGATCATGCCATGACATTTGTTTTGATTGTAAGAAGAGTTGCAAAAGTTGTGTCAACATCTTTGTGGGATCATGGATCCTGCCTTGACGTCAAAATGCCAGACCGCTAGGCCCCACGAGATGTGATCATAGTTAAATCAGGCGAGCTGGTGTTTCTGTTATTCCATGCGGCGCCGAGTGGTTAGCAGGATTAGTCCAGGCAGGGATTCAAAGACTTGTTACAATGCGAGCTTTTTCGATTCGCTGCTTCAACTAGAATTGTTGAAGGGTCCACAATCTCGAAAACAGCGAAATCGACTGAAAATTCGGACAAACTCCAAAGAAAACTTGCAATCTCGTTAATCCCTTTAAGAAAGATGGACATTGGGTTAGAAGGGAGCGTGGTCCGGGTTGGTCCGATCCCCTCGGGAACCGGAGACCGGCCGGGCCGGAGGTCTTTAGAACGGGATTGGACTGGTTTCTGCTTGGACGATCCAATGGGACCGGTAAAAAATGAAAATAAAAGATAAAGAACTGTATTTGGCTTACTGGTTACATTTCCTTGTGAGATGGACGACCCCCATGTGAGAGAGAGAATGGCATTTGTTTCTGATGGACAAGAGATCGCTGAATACTACTCCTCTACACGAAGCTCCGGCTGCTGGAAAAACCCATTTCGTTGTGGCATTGGCCACCATGAAGCTCTCGCTTGCTCGGAAGCTGAACCCAGATGGGTTCAGTCGCATGCACTTGGTAATGCAGCTCTAGTTTATTTGTAACACATCAATATTAAAGGTACTGGCTCAGGCATCTTCAGTTGAACTTGCTTGTGTATTTCTTTACAAAAAAATAATAATAAATAAATAAATAAAATTTTGTCGATCCCGGTGAGCGGTCCATCGATTCGGTTCTCCCCTAGAACCGAGAACTGGATCGCCTGGACACTAGTTCCATCTCGAGGAGTCGTGACCTCTAGAATCAGGATCAAACACGCCGGTCCGAACGGTTTTTTGTCGGCTCAGTCCATCTTGCACTCTCCTGATATTCTTACCGTTGATATCGGAGGAGTTGGAAGTCACCATGTGCTGAACAATTGAAAGACTTCAAAAATCCATTAAAAAACAGGAGTCGCTTTTCGTGAATTAACTGATATCGAAACTGATGTTTTAACCAGCGAATATGAAGAACAGAAAAAGGTACATAAAACGACGCTGAGCGTCTATCGAAAAACCAAATGGGCCGCTCCGCTACCATTATCGTTTGGGGTTCCACAGTCCGGATATTAACCTATCAGCCCAAAAAGAAACAAGGGTCCTCCAATTTTCTAATTCAAAGTTAAGCAAGGCCGAAAGCACACTAGACTATTTTTTTTTTTTTCCATCTCTAGAAAACTTGAGATCATAACTAGGGGTGAGCATGGTCCCGATGGGCAGATTATAGACCTAAAACTTAAAATCAACCTAATTATAATGGATTCCTAGTTGTTGGAACCTAGAACCTATTCTTTTTTGTTCCGGAACTTATTTTGGAACCTACCCAATTTTTTCGGTCTAATTTCATGATCTACCCGATAACCTATTTTTCTTTTATTTCTTTTCCTAATTTCATTTTTCCAGTAGATTAATGTGATTAAATTTCCGTGTGCGCATCCTGCGGTGCCCAGACTTGTTCCGTTGATCGTTGAGAGAGAGAGAGAGAGAGAGAGAGAGAGAGAGAGAGCTGGGACAAACTAAATAGAGGAGGTGAGGTTGAGGCGAGCGAGACTAGGATTTTTTTCAATAGTAGTTAAAATTGGTTCCAAAATCAGTCCGATTCCTAAGTGGGTCTTCACTTGAAACCGAAAAATAGACCGATTCCAACGGTGTTCAAAAATTAGAACATGTTCCCAAACCTACTTTTTGGGTGATTCAGTCCGATTTCTAGGTAAACTCGGTCCTCGTTGCACACCTCTAATCATAGCAAATGGAGTCATTTGGAAGTCCAAATTGCCTTCTCATCTCCTTCCGTTGGTCATCCTCGAAATTATCCCATAGAAACTTGAAAATTCTCGTTGGACTGGCTCATTGATGACTCCAACTTATGATGGGTACTTGTCATATGAATTTCTAAGGATAAGCAAGATAGACCGATCAAACCGAGAACCGGCCGATTACGTCTAATTTCGGAGGTCACCAATCCGGTCCCCTGTTCCTCAAGGTGGAATCCGTGTCCGGACGGTTCGGTTTTCGACTCCAAGGGGAAACTCGGGCAGATCGGAATGCCTAATTGGACCAACCCGGACTAGGCTCACTCCTAATTATACCCATATTTATATTCTTTTGGCCAGAATTTCTAATTTGAGTTGTCTTTGCAAGATAGCGTGTCGTGGTTCTGAAAAGTTTGATTTTGCTTATATTGCTTTGAATACACTATTGGTACGTTACATTCTGTTGATTGATAAAAGAAAGTCATGGGGCACCCTGAAGATTATGAAAAACCAATTGTCCTAATTTTCTTAGTTTGATGCCATTTCAATGGATCACGAGATATTTCTGAGTTCTAAAAGATTGAGTGTTGATGTCTCCAATCTACACGGTAAGATTTCGAGAACTACATACGCTCGATACATACTATAAAAACATATCCATAGAATCAGAATGTGTCATTTCTCCAGTAGTATTCCATTAGAACAATGTCGAATGGGGCGACAATTTGAAAATTTCATTTCATATAAGGCCGTATTTTTCTCCGGCCAAAAAAGGACATTTGCGTCCATCTGTTATAACGATGCTTCAATAAGTAGGATGTGAATATGGACATCGCCCGCATTTAATTTTTTTAATTAGATTTATATGTGGGTAATCTCCACGTAAGTGGACTTGTTCACTGAGACGAAACTCGAGAAGAGCTCGCTCGTGTTAAATCTGTATTTGTTCAATCTTTTTACTCGCTCTCGGTGATGGTGTTGGGGTAAAGCCGTAGCAATAGATGGAGTTCTCGATGTGTGCTTTCTCATTCCTAAAGACGAATATGGTGATTGGCCGCCAATTATGATGTGAAGAAGCCATAGATCCGCTCTTTGAACGCGTAACCCGATTCCTCTTGTTATCCCGGAGTTTGTTTTGTTCTAAAGTTTTCTAGGATGTATTTTGATTTGCAATTGAATTGGGATATTTCTCGCTTTTATCTCCAAAAAGTGAATGAAATAAAATGTTACTTTTAACCCAAAAAAAAAAAAAATCTCCACGTAAGTAGCATAAAGTTTGATGACCCAAACAAAAGCTCTCTCTTCGAAGTGCTCTCCAAGATTAATCACTGACCAATCCTATTTTCAAAGAAACATTATACTCCATGCCCAATGTATTTTTACTGTTTTTATAATCAAGTCTTTCTATGCTATGAATTTTTCAATCAAGTCCTTTCCGCACAATATCTGACCTAATCCAACTGACGTGGCTGCCGGTGCGATGTCGGACGACGACATGGATTAACAATAGAGGGTGCCGACAGTGGATAGTGAACAGGCAGGAGAACAAGAAAATAATTTGAAAATAATTTTTTTTTGTTGGAATTTGAAAATAATTTACCCATTCACTATCTACGCCCCTCTTGGGGGTGTACACATACGCAACATTTAATTCAGGACTTGGCCAGATTTCGTGTCATACATTGTATGTAAATCTAATTAGACAAAATGGAAGTAAGCGGGCCTCGTTGCAAAAGTTAATAAAAGTATAGGGACGAAAAGTAGAATTTTTTCATATTTCGCATCCGAAAATTATCAAAACTGCTGTCTCCTCGATCTCATTGTCGCGATTAAACATTCTATGCGAATATGAGGAGTTGATCCGGTGAGAGATCGAAATAACCAAAGATAATACAAATAAAAAAAAGTAATTCCCATTTTATAGTCTGAAATGATCCGAATTCTTGTCTCCTCAAATCCGATGGCCAATGGATGGGTTAGTTAAAGATCCAAGTGCAGATTCAAGAGAGAGGTAAAAAAGCAACAAAGCAAGCAGGAGCATCCTGAACAAATCATCCCTGCCAAAAGATTAGAAAGGCTGAGAAGCAAATCATGAACGACCAACCGACCGAGGAGTGGCCAGGAAAATGGGGGACCTTTGAAGAAGACAGTGTGGAAGGGTAGTTGGACATTGTCATCTAACTTTCGCAGCCGTTGACCATGCCCAATCAATGTTGTTGCTGGCTTGAAAAATGGCAGGTTTCCATAAAATAAGGAAGGGGTGGTCTGAATCAATGTTCGTGCCAAAGGATAAGGTGGTCGAATCCCAGAGGATGCAATTGTGATTGGCTGGATTTGCCCCCCACAAATTGTTCGGTAGCGAGGATGTTGCAGCTCTCCTGCAGCATCTCCCACCATCTTCACTGAGTGAAGCGTATGAAATCCATAAATCCCTTTTGATTTTGTATCTTGACTTCTTGTGCTCATTTCATTTCCTTCTCTCTAATATCTTGTGACAAATAGGAAATCCTCTTTAATTATACGGAAGAGTGACTCTTTTTTTAAAGATTGCTGAAATTGAAGATGAAAGAGAATAGATCCAATTAGCAACGGATATCGTTAGTAACATTTGACTTTCTATAGGATCAAGGACGCCCTCACGCTTCTAAGTCTAGGAGTCGAGTAACCCCTCAATCCTTAGGTAAAACACTGTCGGTCAAAATAATCTTTAATCCATTTTCTTTTTTGCAACCATATGATTTATTAAACAATTTCCTAAAAATCACACTTTATGTGTGGAAAGCATAGATAAAATCTCTTATCGAAAGAGTTTGACATGCAGTTGATGAGGCATTTAAGAAATCAAATATTTACTTTCGAACCTCCCGATTGTTGAGGTGCATCCTCAAGACTCTAATCCGGAAAAGCTAGAACCCTTTAACAAAAAGAAAGTGAATATATTCAAATCTGCCCCTTTTTCCCTTCCCGCCTTTTAATTCCGTCCTATTGTAAAATCTCATTTGCCAGGCCGACCCTATTTTCTCCAAAACACCTAAAAAAACAACACAACCAGCCAGACTAAAATCGGATCATTTCTGTGTAGGAGCTCTGTATTTACAAGTACTGATGAAATTCATCCTCTTTAATGTCCAAGGTGACTAAAGATCAAATAAAAACATAGATCTGCACATTAGAATTACCCATAGATGGCTCACGCAACTAGAGAGGATAACGGCTCCTATAGCGACTGCAGTCATAATCTAATCCATTTTCTTTCTTCTTTTTTTTAAATCAGAGTGTGTGACAAAATCCTTATCGAAATCAATAAAAACAACCTCCCGATTGTTAGTACACCTACAAACGGTGGTGAACCCCCCTTTGTTTCCGGCATTGACAAGGCACGCAACTAAAGCAAATAAAATAGGACGAAATGAAACAAATAACACTGAGTATCTTCGATATAGCCGTAAATAAGATCTATATTGTTATTGCTCTGATCTGATGCCCACCCTCTCTCGTGTCAAGCGATCGCGTGAGGAGCCATTCCCTATATGAAAGACATGTTTTTGGGATTTTCTTCTTCCCCAGAAAGTGAGTAGCTTAGATCTCTGCGTTTCTGCATTAAAAATGAAGATCATGAGTTGCAGAGAAACAAACAAGAGTTCGAGTGTGGATTGTGGGAAGAAGGAGACCCATTAATCCATTAAATGCATGGCCATAACTTGATTGGCTCCCACTAGAATTCATCATTCTCAAGAGTCCCAAGGAACATGGCTCCCTCTTTATTGCCGCCGTCGAAAAGCGCGGAATTCAACTTCTTATTTTCAATTTCGACCAAGAAAAAAAAATTTATTTTCGATTTTATAGATTGTATATATTACTAATATAGTTCCTGAAAATTATAATATTTACTTTTAGGGTTATTTAACGAGTACCCTTAATTTGCGAACACTTTTTAGATAAGTAATTGAAAGATTTGCGTATAATCATGATTGCATTAATAGTTCTTGTGGAGTGTGAGTTCGATGTCTTGGAAACTGAAGCTCTTCTTATAGCACATGTATAATAAAGTGTCTTAGAAATAGAGGTTAATGTCTTTATTTTTCTGCCAAATCACAACGGACGAAACACCCATTCAATTCAAAGTATTGCATGAAAGAAAAGATATGCCATGCACTTGACATGTTTTCTAGAATAATATTAGATATACTAAAACTACTTTACCGACTCGGTATATTAAACAATGTAAGAAACATGTATCAGATATTGAATATGACCCACTTATTTAAACCAAGTTTGCCACGTCGTTTGATTTACTCCTAATATTATAGTAGAAAATGTTATCCTTTTGTTTATATCCCATTACTTGTTGATAGGTAGCCACTAGCACAACCATTCTTATTATCGGAAACCAACTTTTGCTCATTGAATGTAATTGATTTCCCTTTCCAATTTTGTGAATGAAAACTGACTTATACCCGTTTCCTACGACTAATATGTCATTTTCGTTTCATCAACAAAATATTGTTTCAAAAATTTTGATTACGAATATCTAAAATGATCATAATGCTGCAATTTATCAAAGTAAAAATGAATAATCCAAAACTCATTCAAAATGAGCATGCCTTGTATCATATTCTTAGAAAAAGTCTCTTCAAATTTATATCGTAATTTGTGTGCGATCCTATATTCCTTTTGACTTATGCAGTGACTATGCGGTAGAAATAAGTATTTTAAAATATTTAAATCTGTTTTCATGGAGAAAAAAAAAATAACTAAATGTGTGTTTATATCTATTAATAAAGTTTACTTTTGAACAATAAGGGCATTTAATGTGAATGTAAGGATCATTATGCACGTTTTCTAGGCGCAATATGAAGTCATTTATGTTCAAAGATTGAAAAGGAATTTAAACAAGGCCAAATGAGTGTAATGGAACACCGATTAACAACTTTATTTGTCCTTGGCGTATAAAAGAATAAACTCGAGAGGGCCTTGTGAAATCCCTTTTCATTACGATTAGGGCCGAAAATGTATTCGACATGGCAAGTTCACAATCCTCGACACAAAATGCGAACGGCATAGAGAAAATTAGAATATGATGCGAAACGAACACGTAAGCCTAGTTGATGATATGCATTGTTATGAATTATTACGATTTTGTCGTAACTAGATATGATATTAAATTCAAGTTTACGATGTCATGAATACTATAAAGATAAACATTTCCAGGCCTTGTAGGGGTGAGCAAAAAAAGACTGCCGGGACCGGAACCACCCCGATCGAACGGGGACCGATGATCCGGTTCCCGATTCCTAAAATTGGAACCGGTGACCAAGATATCCAATTCCCGGTTCTAGGGCGTAGGATCGGACCTAACCGGATTGATTTCTTTTTTTTTTTATTTTTTAAAGTAAACCTAATGTTTATTTGTCTAGGCTTAGGGTTTGCTTCAATGCATTGTCCATAATGTGTCAATCCCATCGATATCGTGAAATGTTATTGAATTACTCTTGAGATATTAACGTTATAGGTGCATAATTTTTTCACGAACGCAGATTCCTTAGAATCGTCCGAGAATCGGACCGGACCGATGGTTCGGTCCTATTTTCGGCTCCGAGAGTGGCCGATCCAATCTGTGGTTCTAAAAAATGGGAATCGGGAACCACCGGTCCGGTTCTCAATTTTTTATGGGAACCGGATCAAACCGAGAACCGCTCACCCCTAAGCGCTTTGGTGCACCTAAACAAGGGGCAATCAATCTCTCCATAATTTTCCTCAGCCTCTCAATTTTTTTTTTTTAAATTTCATGAAACACGTTGGTTCACTTTCCCTTATCCCAAAAGATAAATTAAAACAAATAAACGATAAATTATACTAATTGTTAAATAGACGGAAGAATAAAGAACTCTTCTCTGAAAAAATCATTAACCGTGCATGAATATTCTAACCATTTCCCTCGCCTTTATAGCCATTCTCGCACCAAACCTTCTTCCCTCCTCCAACGAAGAAGAAAACAGAGGGTCACTGAAACAGAGGGAAGAGACAACATCTCAACCATGGCGATAACAGCCGCACCAACCCTTCTCACCGCCCTCCTCTTCCTCGTTCTGACCTCCGCGGCGTTATCCGACCACATGTCCATCGTCGACCATACCACCAAGGTCCGGACCGCCTCGGCCCCGAGGACGGACGGAGAGGTCATGGCGATCTACGAGCTCTGGCTCGCGAGGCAGGGCAAGGCGTACAACGGCCTCGGAGAGAGAGAGATGAGGTTCGAGGTCTTTAAGGACAACCTGAGGTTCATCGACCAGCACAACGATTCTCAGAACAGGACGTACAAGTTGGGCCTCAACAAGTTCGCTGACCTGACAAACGACGAGTACCGAGCCACGTACCTGGGCACGAGGAGCGAGGTCCAGCGCCGGGTGATGATGTCCAGGAATGCCAGAGGCCGGTACGCCGTCCGGGGTGGGGATTGGTTGCCGGACGCAGTGGACTGGCGGTTGAAGGGCGCAGTGAATCCGGTCAAGGATCAAGGAAGTTGTGGTAATTCGTTCTGCTTTTCCTTGTTGCCATCGGTTCCTTTATTTGCAAGTTGAATATCGGGTTGAACTACATTCAACAGCGATAGTGACTGTCATAATGTTCTCGGAATTCGCTTGATTTTCATCGTAACATAGAGCTAGAAAGAGATCAAATTTTCCTTTCCACTTCAGTTAACTACGTTATAGATCTAAGCGTGTGCGCAATTCATCACAGTCGAATATCCTGTTTGTTTCCAGGAAGTTGCTGGGCGTTCTCGACAGTGGCGGCGGTGGAAGGCATAAACCAAATCGTGACGGGCAAATTGATTTCTCTATCAGAGCAAGAGCTGGTGGACTGCGATCGAACGTACAACTCGGGCTGCAATGGAGGTCTCATGGACTATGCATTCCAATTCATCATCAAGAACGGCGGAATGGACACCGAGCAGGACTACCCTTACAATGGCGCCAGTGGCAAATGCAACGCTTCTGGGGTACGATTCGAATGACTGCCTTTTCTCGGTTCTTTCATCGAGATCTTGAGGTTCTATTGCTAAGATTCTTGACCGAGTGTAGTTATTCTGGAGTTTTTCAGGTGAATTCGAAGGTTGTCACAATCGATGGGTATGAAGATGTTCCGCCCTATGAGAGCGCGCTTAAAAAGGCCGTGGCACATCAACCGGTTAGCGTCGCCATTGAAGCCAGTGGCAGGGCCTTCCAATTTTACCAATCTGTAAGTATAAGTTCCCGTTGTTCAGTTGCAGTTACGCCAAGAAGAAAAACATTTTGAACTTCATTTTGACAAACAATCTGCACCAAAGTTTTAGTCCTAGTGTTTTCTAATTATGACAGGAAATTCAGTTAGCATTGTATTTTCTTAGAAAGAAAGCATGCCATAGTGATTTGACGGGATATTAGATTGCAAATAATTATCAATGGTAAATCAAAAAGCTTAGTTTGATTGAAACATCACTCTTGATCTGAGCAGGGTGTATTCACGGGTGAATGCGGCACTTCCCTCGACCACGGAGTGATCGTCGTTGGGTACAGAAGCGAAAACGGAGTGGATTACTGGATAGTGAGGAACTCATGGGGCACCAACTGGGGCGAGGACGGTTACATCAGGATGGAACGCAATGTCGTCGACAACTTCTTTGGCAAGTGCGGCATCGTGATGGAAGCCTCATACCCCACCAAGACCAGCCAAAACCCCGCGAAATCGGAGTCCAGGACAGTGGCTACGATCGAAGTCCTCGAAGAGTCTGTTCTGGCAGCTCTGAGCTAAGGGAAAAGAACAAACTTAAAGAGATGGTGGGAACTCTCTCTTATTTCTCGAATGCTGGGGAGATTGTGTTATTAGATGATCTGTTCCTTCTAGGCCTGAAGTTAAGAAGGAAGGAGCAGGCTTTCATTCTTAGAATTCGGTGGTCATTCATTGTTATCTTTCGCAATGCTCACGAGAATGAATGTCTCCATGTAGTGTTTATTAAAAAAGGACTTTCGCCATGAAAGCTTCTTTCTTAGCTTCCGTTACGTCGCCTGCAGAAACCAGTCATTCCATCGGAAAGGAGGGAAGAAAAAATTCTAATTTCTTTGGCTTTATGCCTAAGAAAGACTTTTCAAGTTCTGGCTAAACATCTGAGATTAAGGCGCCCGCGATAAAGTTGTTCCTCAAGAATTTTCAATCCCGACGTGGATAACTCATCTTCGATCAAAAACGATGATGTGAGCTTAGTCAAAGAACTGAAAACTGGTATCTGGTGTCATGAACAGGAAGTTTGAATTCTTGATTTGTGCATACACAGAGACTGATTCAACCTAGGATCCAAGGAAATTCTCATATCTGCTGTGTTGTTGATTAAGGTATAAAAAAAAAAACAACAACAACAACAACATCACATGAGAAAATCAGAAACCAAATACGGTGGAAGATCGATACCAGGGATAGCATATTTGCCATGGATGCCTTCTTCAGAACGTTGGTGTCGCCAGATATCTCAATGAGTCAAGAAATTCTCGAATCTAATTTGAAAGGAGACATATTCCCATGCTCTAGAAGGGAACAAGCGACTGGACAGATGTAGCACGGGAGCGACTGGAAAAGAAGAGAAGCCAGAAACGGGAAAAACCGAAGCTTGGCCATAAGGGAATTAGCTTTTGACTCGCTCAAAGTAAATCACAAAAGAAAGGGACGAGACTCCAATGAAATGAGAAAGGCCCTGCCTTGTCAAAAGTTATTATGGAATTTTAAATTTGTCCTTGAGAATCTTCTGACTCCTCCATCTTCAAAAGAGAAAAGTCGAAACCATTCTGGAAAAAGTCTGCTTTGGAGACCAAAGGAGGATGCAGATTCAAGAGCATTTTTACCACCATCCCCATCTTTACTCTGCTCCAGTGAGCCGTGCAGAATGGAAGGTAACAAACAGCTCTTCATAGGACTGCCGCTGGGAACTCAACTCCGTAAGACACAGAATTTGATAACGGTAATGTAATTGCACCTACGGCAGATGTACAGAGTTCAAAATTGCTAATGAATCGAAATGCGACATTCAACCATGAAATAGCTAAAGAGCCCCCACAGCAGAAAAGATTAAGAATGGGCATGTTTATCTTCATTTTGAAGCAGCATCTGTCCTGACAATTCATTATCGAACCGTATTGAGAAGATTAGCACGAAGAGGGAAACAAAATTATGCAGAAGCATGCATAAAACAAAGGGTCACTAACCCAATATGAGCCTCGCACATTGAACTGTACAAAGAAAGCTAAAAGAACTCCAGTTTCATTTCCAAGAAAGTTCCACGACGCGAAAGGTGGATGATAGATACATCATTGAGAACAAGAACTGCCTAAGGAATGTCTAGAACAACAAAGAAATGTCAGCAAAACAATTTTCAGCACTTACAACACTAGGAATCATAAGTTTCCATTGGTGCTATTATCACCATTTGACCACCTCCTGAAGGTGCAAGCCACTAAATTCCTACCCGCGAAAAGACCTAGTTTGGCCCTAAACAACATGGATCTCTCATTGCTACTTGACGGCACATCGGAAGCATTCACCGGAGGGAACTCTGCCGCGCTTTCTTGGACTCCGAAATCATCCAAGGCTACGATTTCGCCGGCATCCAAATTGAAGACCAACGACCCTCTCTGCTCCTTCAACAGCTCCACAACTTGGCCGCTCACTCCTCTGCACTTCCTCACCTTAATCTTCACCAGATTGGGACACCCCTGCGCAAGGGATTCGATCCCGACATCAGAAACAGGGCAATTCTTGATGCAAAGCTTCTTCAGGGCCTCGCACTTTTTGGCAATGCACGCGATCTCCACATCGCTGACCGTGTCGCTCCCGCAGAAGGCTAGCCTTTCCAATTTCCTGCAATTGGAACCAATCAAACCCAAGCTCGAATGCGTCACGCTAACGCCGATCAGAACTAGCTCCTGCAACTGAAGGCACTTCTTGGCGACCTCAACCAGACCCTCATCGCCTATCCTGTTTATTCTCCACCCGTCAATGTGAAGCTTCCTCAATTGCCTGCAATTCTCAGCAATGCTTGAAAGCCCTAAATTCGAACACTCGGGGACCTTCACAACATGCAGAGTCTCGATACCCTTGCAATTCGCAATCCCAGAAAGACCACCATCGCTCACCTGAATTCTCTCCAAATGAACTTCTAATAAACCTGGATTCAACCTCCCAATTGTTTGGAGAACCTTATCCCAGTCGCCCAAACAGCGTATCAACTTCAAAGTGGAGAGCTTTCTCGCTTCAACTAGAAGAGGACCGAAAGACTGACCATTAATGAGCTCCTTCAAGCAAATGGATCTCAACGACTTCGCAGCAGCTCCGGGCCCGATCGGCTCGGCTCCATCATGGATTCCCCGGAGCCGCTTAATGGACAGCTCCTCCAGATTCACGCAATGATCAAGCACCGCGTTGATGGCTCTCGCGCCGAACGAGCACGAGCCGCAGGACAGCTTCCTCAGCTGCGTACAGTTCTCGGCGAAGGTCGCGAGTCCGAGATCGGTGAGCTCACGGCAGCCGCGGAGCTTGAGCCGCGTGAGGCTCCGGCACTTGAGGGAGATCAGGATGAGCGCCTCGTCGCCCAGGCTGATCGACTTCCGGTCGCAGCGGAGGGCGAGCTTGGTGACGGCGTCGAAGCGAGTGAAAATGGACGGGAGGGAGGAGAGCAGCTCGGCGTGCGCGTTGAGCGAGAGGCGGTGGCGGCTCTCCCCGTCGACGCGGAGCCACCGCCGGCACACGGAGGAGCAGCGCTTCCTGTCCCCGGCGCCGAGGAAGTGGAAGACGTGGGCCAGGCACTCGTCGGGCAGGTCGCCGGTGTAGTTATACCCGCCGCCGCTGTCGCCGCAGCAGCCCTCGTCCTCGTCGAAGGAGGAAATGAGCTCCAGCGACGGGAGGGAGTCGAACCGCTGGCTCGACGAGATCCCGCGGTGGCTGGGCTCGGGGGAGGTGGAGGCGGAAGACGGGACCTGCCCCATCGTACGACGGCGCGGTGAAATCAGGCGAATTACAGCGAGAGAGCAAATGGGTGTGTGGCGGATGAGATGAAAGGTAGAAACTTGTGAAAGATCTCAGGTTGGTCGAGAGAGAGAGAGGAGAGAGAGAGATGATTATACGGTGGTGGTGGTGGTGGTGGTGGAGGAGGTGGTGAAGATTTATTCGCGTCAAAAGTGGTGGGGGGGATTTGACGCTGTGCGTGTCGACGTCGCAGTCGTGAGGAGACGAATCATCACGCACTCCTTCCTTCCCCCTCTTTTTTTTTTTTAATCTGAGGGACGGACGCGTTTTTGGAGCGCATGATTGGTCGTGGGGGCCCAGTCGTTCCAATCTCGGCCGTTCGATCCTCTATTTTATCCTTGTTTTTTTCCCGAATTGATTGATGACGATGATGCGTCTGGGGATGGCCAAACAGAGGAATTTGATGTGGAAGGTTGACTGAACGCTTCCATGTTTTTGTTAAGCCGTCTTGACGTGGTGCATCTACATCTCCAAAAATTATATATATAAATATATTTTTGGGTCACTAAAATCACTTTATATTGAATGACTTCATATTTTTTATTTTCTCGACTAATTTAAATTTTGCGAAGAATTTTTTCTTAATTTGTTCCATCTTAATTTTTACCAGATTTTGACGGTAGGTTTACATATAATTTTCTCGTAATATTTTCAAATCTAAGTGGCATTTTCCAATTTTGACATTATGATTTCTTTTTTTTTTCCCTGCTATTATTAGAGCATAGATAAACATGTCCAGAGACCACGACCGGTAATGTGCCGCACGTTAATATGTGTTATGTCCCCATAGGACATAATTAAGGAAAACATAGGTTCTTACATAAAATAGTCTCGCATTTGTGGTTCGATATTATAAATAAATAAATAAAATCGCACACGAAAGAAATAGATATATTGTGCGTGGGTACCTCATAGTATGCGATATGATGGTCCACATGGTTCGTGGATTATAATTACCTTTGTATGTCACGCTAGCTTGAAAATCATTCCCTCTTTTACTTTTCCTTTATAGAGGTGCTCAAGTACGTGCACATTACTCAAGTTAGAAGAGAAACTTTCAACAAAGAAAGAAATTAATATTGGGGCATAATTCAACCTTGAGTCTAGATTTTTCTACGCTTCTGTAGCGACGGCAATTTTCGACATTCCCACAATAGTGTGACTCCGCACGACATGAAGTTTAATGGGTTCCATTACTATCAATCAATGCATGCATGTGTATCACTCCCCGTCTGACACGATGGTCGGTTTGACACGGTGGTTCCATTACATTTTCAGCGGTCTGCGTTGACGTCCCTCTTATGGTGCTAAGCAGCTGTTGCGAGAAATCATTCCAAAGCGTTGCTTGAATTAGCTCATGCTTGCAGGTTTCCCTAGTGGGACCGATTCCATGGGCCCAACCGGAAATCGAATCACGCATCGGGCGACTCTCGGTTCTTATTTTGTGAAACCGATCCTTAGTGGGCACTTTCCGATTTCGGGGTGAGAACCGTCCACCCTAGAACCGATCGCCCCTAAGATCGAGACTCGTAAGAAGACAAACAACATGTGAAAAGTTAATCTCTCTCTAATGTTACGTCCACAGTGAAGCTCCTAAACTCTATCGGGGTCGGTAAAATTAGTGTCCATATAATAGATTCAGAATTGATTGGGTAAAATCTTTCCTAGCGGTGTTAGTACAACCTTCCATAGTGGACATGGGAGATGTGTATACGGGGAAGCCTTTGCGCAATCATGTGATCGATCGAAAGGAGGTGTTCCTTGTCCTTCTTTAATTTCATAGGAGGAAACTGCCTTCGGCTTTGAGGTGGCCCATGCACCGTCGCTCGGGGAAAACCAAACTTTGGCCAGGTTTCATGTGAACGGGTTAGCTTACGTTATTGTTAAAATTTGTCTCTTTCCCGCACAAGCTAAAATGTGCAAAGCTTTGATTTTATATGGAGAGGGAACACAAGATCATAGTTGGTTCCGGTTATTATCGTCTGAAAGATCGCATTCTTATTAGCATCTCAAGTACAAATTCGATTCCATTTCTTATTCGTTAGTCCAACTCGCAGAGATTATATGTCCGGAGAATCCATAAACAATGACCATCTACACAAAATTATTTACATAATACAAGATATCTTTCCACGTAAAGAGGGGCATAATACGTTTAATACGACCACACATAAGACATCTGCTGCCCATCTGGCCAAATTAAGCAAAAGAACCCTAATTTGACGTTCATTAGTACCGACAAACCCGCAATCAAAAGAGGAGGGCATAAAATAAGCACACTCGCCTATATATGATATGTATGGATTCTATCCGAATCCGAAGAGATGGAGATGTTTTTTTTTTGTCCGGTTGTATTATATGTTATTCCATTAGGCTAACCAAAAACAAACTTAGATTGAACAATTATATCCAAAACTTTTTTGTCTCATAAAAATCCTCAACTTACTGCCCAATTCCTAATACCCAAAACCCAACTTAGCATTGTCCCAATTATATCCAAAACTTTTTTTCCAAAAAACCTCAACTTTACTGCCCAATCACCGGTCAATACCCAAAAACCCTCAACTTTAGCATTGTCCCAATTAGCCAAAACTTTTTTATCTCATAAAAATTCACAACTTTAATTTTATCCCAATTTACCACTATCGCCTTCCACAATCACCGTAGTTAATCCTACATGGCTCGAGTTCCCGAACTTATTAATGAATTTTGAAATTTAGAAATAATAGGTTTAAGGAGATTTTAGATCGTTAGCCCAAATATCTCCATATCTAGCCATTTTGTGATAAAAGAATACGAAACAGCCATCTTAGGATTATATATCTCTCAATAATATAGGGTAGCAAACTAAAAAAGTTCATGAATTTTCCATGTTGACTTTATTGAGATGTAATTCATTAATAACATGAAAATGCCACATAAGATTAACTAATGGTGATTATGGACATAGGGCTAACGATTAGAATTGGGACAAAATAACATAAATTTTTTATGAAAAAATAAAGTTTTGGATATAATTGGAACATATGTTAAAAATGAGGGTTTTTTTTTTTGTACTAGGTAGGTAAAATTGGGACAAAAGTAAAAGTTTGAGGTAGAATTGGACAAATGTAAAGTTGAAGGTTTTTTGTAAGACAAAAAAAAGTTTTGAGTAGAATTGCACAAATGCTAAAGTTGGAGGTTTTTTTGGGTATTGAGCCTATTCCATTATATAAGCCACATTATATGCACTAAATACCGTGTGCGATTACGAAAGTACTCCCTCCTCACGCTTTCCCACCCCGCTCCTCCCGAAGGTAGGGATTCGAATCCCGAAATGGGATACTTTAACTACAGGTTACTTGTCCTGGAGATTCTCGAAAATAGATTCCTTTTATTTCCAGAAAAAATAAATAATTTGAAAAACATTGCCTTAAAAATCATTGTTTATATTGCTTGAAATAATTAGTCAATGAGAAATATTCTCGTTGTCGATAATAATTTATGTATATACATTTCAATGGATAAATAGAAAATATTTTTTTTTCTTCGCTCATTCAATTTTGCAAGCAATAGAGTGAATTTTTTTTTTTGTTAGGAAAATGTGTTCTAGATTACTCGTTTTCTGCAAAACAAACGCACGATTAAAACCAATTTTTTTTCCTGCAAATATGAGACTATGAAAAAGAAATTGGTCTTTGTTTTAATTTTTTCCCCTAGTTAGTATAATTAAGGCATGTGCTTTCAGTGTGGCTTAACGTGATGTGAAGTTTAACGAGAGTTCCATTACGATTAATCATGATCACACGTATTAATCCGATTTGACATGATAAATTAACAGGTTGCGTTCGGATCCAAGCCACGTAACTTGTAAGTGTCCCGTTTAATTAAATGGGTCATATCATTTGCCTATTTAAGTTATATTAGTTGGTATTTTTAAATTTTTTATTACTATAAACTTATATTATTATATTATTATCCAATATGGAATTATGACTCATAATCAATTTATTTCCTTACATTATAAAGGGCATTTGTCTAGGCAAATTAAAGTACAGTGTGAATGAACCTATTATATATTGAATAGTATAATTGAATATAATATGATATGCAATTCAGGAATTTTACTACGTCATATCTACTCTTTTGGTCGAATCCAGATTGAAGTGGGCCCTGTTTGTAATTTTGTTCTGGATATGAAGAGATCATTGTAAATGAACGAAAATATATGAACAAAAAAAAAAAATTCTTTTTCCCTTTTTTTAAAAAAAAACCAAAAATCCAAAAAAAAAAAAATCCCAATCAATCAATCCACGATTATTATACATCTAAAAAACTACAAGGAGCTCATTAGCATCTAAAGCAATGTTCGAGTTTGACAAGAAATGAATAAAGCTCTAGTAATATTGACTAAGTAAATCAGTCGACGAATATCAAATCTAGTAAGAGAGATAAATATGATTATTCACCTTTAGCATTCCGAAAATTATAATGCTTTAAATCTTTCAACACTTTTGTGAAGCTTCAACGTGAACCACATAGCTACGAAGAAGAACGAGTTTCGACTCCCTTGCTGCTTTCGTCGATTTTTTAAGCGAATCAAAGAGTTATAGATGAGAACAATTGGTATCGGTACAATAAGTTTAAGATTAATTGGATAATTTTTTTCAATCGGTGTTTGTACCAACTTTCCATGTGGTATGGACATGGGAGATATATACACACGGGGAAGTCTTTGAGCAGTTATACATCATGGCCTTGTGGAACCAATCTTTGTTAAATTCAACAGGAGGAAACTGCCTCCGGCTTCGAGGTGGCCCATGATGCCCCGTTGTTCGTGGAAGCCCCGCTTTTTGGCCGGGTCTCATCTGAACGGGTGGTTCGCTTACGTTAACGCCAACCCGTCTTTCTCCGCAACGAGCTTTGGTTTTATATGGAGATGGAGCACGAGATCACATTTACATTTGCATCCTATGAACAAGATTTCTTATTCAATAATCCAAGACTCACAGAGATTACGTCCAGAGGATTTCGTAAACAACGGCCATATACATAAAATCATTTAGATAATAGGAAGATCAGCACAGATGTCCGTGCCGGCCACGAGAGCCTATGAATTTCATCTTTCCACGTAAAGAGGGGCATAACAATCTGTTCGATTAGATATGAAAATTAACACGACCCCAACACATAAGACAAGATTTGCTGTCCACCTTGCTAAATTACGCAAGACAAACCCTAATTTATCTTTCTTGATTACCGGCAAACACGCAATCAAAAGAGGAGGGCCAAAACAACAATAAATAAATAAGCACACTCACGCTAAATGATAAGTAAGTGTTGCTTCCATCCGAATTCCGGAGGGATGGATGGAAATGTGGTGCTTTGACCCTAGTTCACTTCTTAATGAAAGTTTTTTCAAAAGGACAAATGTTTTTTTTTTCTTTTTGTAGATATGGGATTGTTAAAATAAATACTGTCTGTTTTCATTTGGCCCCCTAATTAATATAATTAATGCAGGTACATTCATGATTCAGTCTCGGATCCCACAATGGCCGACGGAAGACCGACCACGTACAAGCAAGTGCAAGCCATCCATGGCCACGTTCTAGATGCGATTCGACACGAAACATCCACTCATTTTTCTTCTTCATTTTCCGGTTTTTTGAGGTAGGAAGGAATTGTCAAATTTTTTAGCGATCCATGCGGAACATGCCCGAGAGAAGTCCGACCACAAAGGGCACGGAGAAGAACAAAAAGACCAATCGAACGTTCAGAATCGATCCTCAAGCCCAGTCAAGTACGTTAGGAACGACCAAGAGACGGGCCAAAAGTCAATGGAATCAAAGGTTCCCACAATGTCTTTTAAGTTGGTCCGATCCGAGGGGATCGTTCGTTCGTTCTCGGTCAAAATGTAGAACTTGGGGTGGGGGGGGGGACCTGTTTTGCTGGAGGACAACCAAGATCCAGGGTTTGGCCGTTTCCATGCTTTGACTGGGGTCGTCTTCGGGGTGTCTGCTTTTCTATGCCACGCGAGGGGAGAAAATCCCAGTTCGTGGATCCTAGCAAATTCCTAATAGAAGGCGTGTATATATATATATATATATATATATATATATATACTATTGTAAGTTCAAGCGTGATCGGATTATAGCAGGGAAAAGTATATAATAAAAAAAAGTATGAAACCTATTACAATTGTGTCATTCAATCCTAAACTTTTTAATTGTGTCACTTTAATCCTAAACCTTTTTTTTTCATATTATATTAATTGAGTTCATCCGATCAATTATCGCGGCATGAATTCCGACTATACTACGTTGCTCGCCCTACACTAGCATGAATAATTCTTACAACTTTCCAAAAAAAAAATTTGATTTTTTTCTTTTCTTTTTCACTTCCATTTTGGCCGGTGAGGGCCAGCAAGCCCTCAACATCCTTTGGTGAGGATCGCGACCCTTGCACTAGGCCCTTGCCGATCCGGGCAAGGGCCACCTCACCCGGGTGACGCAATGGCAAGGGCCACCTCACCCGCGAATCGTGACGTTGCAATGGCCATCTTGGCTCCCAAGGCCATCGTGGCCTCTTCAAATCTAGGCATGGGCCATAGCGCCTCATTAGATCTGGACAAGGGTCGCTAGCCCTCATCGACCAAATCAAAGGAAAAAAACAAAAAGAAAGAAAATAATTATAAAATTTGATAAATTATTAAAAAAAATCCACGCTGGCACCACTGTGTCATGTAAAATGGTTTGTGTCCATGTTAGCAATTCTCAACTAAAATTGGCCGGAATGAACTCAATTTGACAAACCGTAAAAAGTTTTAGGATTAAATTGGCATAATTGAAAGGTCCATGACTAAATTAATAGGTTTAGAAATTTTTATATACTATTCCCACTTATAGCATTAGCTAGTTGAGTGGCTTTTTGAAGAAGACAAAATTGTGAGGTCAGATATGAGATGCGTCAGAGAGGACAATACCTTGATAGTTAGCTAAGCCACGATGTCATAAAATGACTTTAGAGTAAGAATCCCACTTACCAGTAAGTGTATGGCTCGTGATGAATCACGAGAAGGCTGGTGGGCTAATGACAACTTAGTTTGATAAGGGCGAGAAGCAATAGTCTGATAGAAAGTGCCCGAGTAAGGTGCAACTCCTAACAAGCTTCTAAGACGATACATAGGGCGTCAATGGATGGAATCACGTGCCAAATCGGGGCAAGAGTCCTCTTTGGTCATGTGTATGAAATCGGAATTCACTCACAAGAAACGCCTTTTCATAGAACGACATTGTTTAACAATGAAAATCACTGTACAAAGTGCGCTCAATTTAGAGTACTACCAGAATATTGACCTCATGAGAAAATGTTCATTTGCACGCCAAAGGACATAACAATGAGACTCTACACGTGAGATGGGCCAAAGCGAAGAGAAGCTCGAGTGACCCCAGGGATAACAGGAAGTCCGTCATGGGTTGTCGCCGTTCGTTGCTTGGATAGTGCCGGTGCATCTCGAGCCGTGCTGATTGATTTTCAATAATAGCTAGTCGCTCTCAGGTCGATCTGGAGTCACCTTCAGTGGTCTCAATCGATCTCAGGTTGTAGTTAATTATAGCCTATAAGGCAAAATAATGCCGCGTAGGCTATAAATTGACCCGCATTCTAGGCAAACAGGAAATAATCATCAACCTTTCTAGAAATTTTCAGATGTATGATACTTTACTTTTGTTTTGTAGAATATGCCTTGCACAGCGAACTAATCACAAAGTTGCAGTTACATGCTGCACAAAAGAGGAGCGTTTGTCGCCCTCCTTTGCCCGAAATGATGCAACATTTCAACATTCGATGAGCGCGGAGAAACTGGTTTTTTGTCAACATATCATCACAACTTCAAGTTCAGACATAGAGAGTTTCAATATTTTCTCGCATTGGAGATTAATAGCAGCTTCGAAAACGACATTAAGAGCGGTAGCGAACTCTCACTGTTTACAGAAGTACAGGACTAGTCTTTCTTTTATCTGTTCAAGTCTTTGTAATTTGAGATGCATTTCATCTGATTGGGGAGCTTCATCTATAGCTTCAGCTGCTGCATCCTATTATGCCTGGGGGAAAAAAGAATGAAGCATAAATCAGCACCTATCAGTTCCCTCTTTGCAGAATGAAGATTTGGAACAGAAGGGTTGAAGCCAGTGTACACATGACATGTTTCCAAGAACGGTATTTGCAGTGCGACAAAGTGCACGTATAACGCGAATTTATAGAACGTCGAAAAAAGCACGGTTCGATCTCGACTTGCCTTGGTGGTTATGTTGCTGGATAACCAATCCAGACCTTCATAGAGTCCTTGGCCATTGGTTGCACAGGCTGCCTGTATGTACCTGAACCAGCGAGTCACCAATGAGAAAAGAATGACTGACCAACTAAATAATACAAGATCAGGATATGCTTTTAGCATCTGTACTACATATCACCAATAAGTGATAAAGTTGATGTTCCCGATATCAATCTGATGCAATCATGGCTTTTCTTTCGTCAGATGGTTGGTATTTACCAGCGGCGCTGTCGGAGTGAGTGCAGGCCCAACTTATCGGTAATCTCGGAAACAGTCATCGCGTTCGGAAGGTCTTGCTTATTGGCAAACACAAGCAGTGTCGCATCGCGCAACTCGTCCTGCAGTTGTTTCACATTGAAAGACTACCATGTTCAGTTCGCATCCATTAGTAGCATGTAAATAAGGCAAAACCAGTGACCAGGAAGAAAAAATGAGTTTAACCTCGCTCAGCATCCGATGAAGCTCGTCCCTTGCTTCCGACATCCTCTCTCTGTCATTGCTATCCACCACAAAGATAAGTCCCTGGGTGTTCTGGAAATAGTGTCTCCACAGGGGCCGAATCTGCAATTAAGCCGATCCATATGAGGCAACCAAACCTTGCCCGAGGGACTGTAAGCAAGCACTTTGCAAAGAATATCGCGCTTTTTGAAGGACGTATGGACCATGAATCCGTGGAGGTATAGTCACAGAGATATCGAGATTATGCTAAAAGTATGTAAACTTTCATCCTCTTTGTACACAACAAAAAACCAAGAAAGAGTTGAGAACTGCTACAGTACCTTGTCCTGTCCGCCGACATCCCAGACGGTGAAGCTCACATTCTTGTACTCGACAGTTTCGACATTGAATCCTGCTTACAAAGCTCGTCGTTAATAAAAAAATGTTCTGCCAATGTTCACGGCTTACGTAAATGTTGTCCAAAGTAACATGTTTTTGTAGTTATTAGTTAATTGATCGTCGACTATCACAGGTGGATCAGCTTTGATACAAATTTCTTGGCTTCTTCATTGAAAACTTGATGTACTTGCAAGACAAATTACTGCCTAAACCTTGATCCTTTCAGTAATCCAAGCTCTAATGCCATTCCAGAATTTACAAAAACTGTCAAGATTGTACTGCACATATATTTAACAAAAACCACATATCTGCACATATAGCTAAGCCCCTCAATAAATGGAACTGGGCATGGTACCAACCGATTGTGGGAATCGTGGTGACGATTTCGCCAAGCTTCAACTTGTAGAGGATGGTTGTCTTCCCGGCCGCATCAAGACCCACCATCAGAATCCTCATCTCCTTCTTGGCAAATAGCATCTTCACGAACCGAGATATCGCCAAACCCATCGTGGCGACTGATGCAGCAAAGAAAGATCTTGACAGAATCAAGAGTCATTCAATTTTCGTTATGTTATGCAGCGAGAGAGATATCACATCTACTTACCACGAAAGATGGAAGCTTGTGATTCAAATGGTTGAGCTTGAACAGAGAGCAGCAAGAAGCAGCAAATGCATTCACCGAGTACGAGTTCTAAGAACAAAAGGGAAGGTGTAGGGACTAGCATACGAGGCATAGAGGCGACGGAATTAGATTCGGATTAGTTCTAGAGAGAGAATAAAGTGTAGTCACTTTCCAAATGGAATATCAGCTCACTGTTGAAGTAGAATCTGGCAAGCCCGTTTGCAAATTATTCCAATTACAAGGGGGTGAACTGCAAGGGAATGGAAGATCTCGTCCAAATCTTTTCTTTTTTTATTTAAAATCCATTTGAAGACAGTTCTTTTCTTTCTTTTTTTTTTGACAAAAATCAATCTTTTTGTCTGAAAAAGTAAAAAGCAAAGTCTACCTAGCTCATTTGCACACTTTTTTTTTTGTCAAAATATTGTTGTCGCGCAAACTTGAATTTCTTGATTAGTCGCTAACGAACTTTGAAATCTAAAATCTCAAGTTCATAGATGGTGGAAAGTATTCTAGTACGGCCGGGCCCCAACTAGGGCAATCCCGGTAAGATGTTATTAGGTGTTGATAGTCCCACGATGCTCCGTTAGGATTCTATGAGATTTGAGGAGAGTTGAAGTTTGCGTCACAAGCATCGGAGCCTCACTTGATTGTGGTATAATTTCTCTTTCGACAATATGGATATCCAATCTCGGGCTCAACTGTCTTAATGGATACATATAAATCGCCTCATCCACGTGTATCAAATGACGATAATCAATTGAAGTTTGAACAAATCTTCAATTGCTTATTTCTACTTCCTAGAGTTTTTCTAGCATAATATATGTGAAATAAGCTATGTCATTTGGGAATATGTTTCAAGATTATTATTTTTTTGCTTATTTTGCAAGCTAAAAATCAAATATTGGAATCGTAGATAAAAAGACCCACAAAAAAAAAAAACCTGTATTGCAAAACTTAAAGTTTCTGAGCATTCTCCTTATCAGTACCTTTGACATAAAATTAATTGCATTTCAATCGAATTATAAATAAAATAACTTACAAATTACCAAACTTTAGTTTGCTTTGCCTTTGTTTAGTTTGATTGAGTGATTTTCGTTATTTCAATCTAAAATAATTTATTCTTTTCTCGGTTAAAGAGATTTTGCTGAATTTGAGAATTATATCATTTGAGATGAAACTATACCATTGACTACCATAATAGAAAAGTAAGCCACATAAATTAAGAGTATATTTAAAGGACCTTTAAATAATTTATCCATTTTTTCAAGCTTAATCTCAATCAGAGATAAAATCTAGATATACATTTTACATGTGCATTTTCAAGATTTAAACATGAATACATACGAAGTTTGGAGATGACATATCAATTATCTAGAAGCTTATCAATCGAACATGGGGCATGTGGGAAAAATATGCAATGTATCTAGCTGCGTGTAGGAAAATGAAGTGTCATGCGGTGCACATAAAAATGAACATTCTCTCGACTCTGGCTTTAACAATATATGATGGAATAGATGTACCATAACTATTAACTCTTAAATGTCACAAAAGCAAATACAATTACGACAATATCAAGACATCTAAGATTTTCCAAGGGCATTACCAAAACAAATCAAGAGAGAGCAATAAACTGATGGGAAAATATCCTGAATTCAGTACAAGGAATTGATTCCACACAGTCTAGGGGGGACCAACAGCATCTTAGAATTGATTCTCAAGAAATAGAAATTTTTGTTAAGGAGAAGATACTATCCATCTTCTACCTCCAATAATCAAACGATTGGCTTCATTTCCCAGCGATGACATCCTTAGCGGATTCAAGGGTAGATGCAACTGAAGCGGCAGCTTCGGCCAATAAGCCTCCGCTCGATGTGGGATTGTCGCCCTTGGTATGGGGTTGGTAGGTTATTTGCACGTCCCTTTGTCCTTGGCCTTGCCCCGCCGATGAACAATAATCAATTGTGTTCACTATGCTTACTTGCTCCGCTCCCGATGCATTTTTACCGTTGATTCCCTGAAGAAAACATGCTCAAACGGATCATGTTAGCGATTTCATCAATGAATTCGAACTGCATAAATAAAATGGTATCGAGATCGATCTGGTTTGTGATTAGGGATTTACCCTGCCGGTTGAGGGATCCATGGTGAATTTGTCACAGAAAATACCTTTTGGAAGTTCAAAAGCTCTTCCTTCAAAAGAAAAGAAAAGTTCAACAAGCTTTTGTTAAAACGTAAAAGAGATTGATGAGCTAGTAGCGTTGATAAGCTATTTGTTCCCTCAATTCATGCGAAGTTGAACTGGTCCACAGCCTTTGGATTCTGAAGGGCCCAATAATTCTGCCGCATGTCTTGTTTGAAAATGAAGACAAGGGAACTGGAGCCACGTGGTCCAATCCTATTGGTCTGAGTTGGCACAAGAAGTGGCTGTGAATTTTATAACCTGTTTAATCTCATGCTTTTTACCTGACCTATTGTAATATTGTAAAACGGGAGAGATCAACGGCTAATCACTTGGCATCTTCTAAAGAGGTGATAATTGTGCATCTTAACAAGGTGATTTTTGCTTAAAATTTTATGGTCACCTCCTCAAAGTTTTCCGTTAGATGAAAATCCCGGTGCTTAGTTCGATATTATGTTACACATAAGAAGAAGACTAGTGGGCATGAGCGCGCCTAATGAGTCGTCGTACTAATGATCAGCAATATTCATGTAAAGGGGAATTTTTTTTTTCTTTTTTTTTTCCCCTCCTTCTGTTCTGAGGGATTTGTTGGGCTTATAGCTCGTGACAGACTGTGGTTTCGACTCCACCCAATTAGCAGGAGCTAATAAGCTAAGTAATCAAGTTCCCGATCCCGACTGGCCCAAAAAGAAGAAGCTCAACACTTCTTTCCTTGATCTAAAGGTGCATTTTAGTTGGGCTCACAGGCATCCGGATTATGGAAGACTTGCTCCTTTTCTTGTTAAGTGTGAAAGATTGTAGCATCCGTAGTTAACAAGAAATAAAGACAATTTGCTCGACACTATTTTTGTTAGGATGTAGTTTACACTTCTCATCGATAAGAAGACATGGAGGTCTCACTCCCTGGTAAGTAGCCGGGGTCCGTGAGGATAACATGTTAGAATATATTGTTATATATTCAATGTGGGCTTTATTAATTATTATTGTAATTATTAATTGGTCTAATAAAGAAAGATAAAAGATTTCCTAATTCTAGTTGGATATGGGACTGATAGTATGGTGAGATAAACATTATCTTTAATGAGGGGATATGTTTCATTCTCTATAAATAGACAAGTCCCTCCTCTAAACCCTAATGTCCACATAACCTCACATCAAGAATCGCGGAAGCGATACGTGAGGGGGCCGTCTCATAAGCCGTGATAAAGGGGTTCATAGAGGAGAAGCTCTTGAGCATCGTATCGTCGCAATTCCGCATCAAGAACGATGGATCCGAAACAAGGTGCGCAATTCCTTTATTCTATGGTTTGTGATTCGCGCTCTATCCGCGGATTCTTGGATTCTGCATACGGATTTTAGTCGCAGCTTACATGTGGTATCGAGCCAACGCGTTTTAGATCTCGAATCACGTTTGGGTGTTTTTTCGAAATTTTAATTTCTTCAAAACTAAAAGAAAATTATATATTCGGAACCTACACGACGCACGAGCAAAACCATATAAAATTCGCCGACGGACGCGCCGCCACGCGCCGCCGCCCATCGGGCGCGGCGGCCACGCCACGTGCGCACACGCCGACCCAGCCCGCACGTGCTCCGCACGCGCGAGCCGACGCCATCTCGCCGGATGCGACCGACCCGACCCGGACCCGACCGGACCGGTTACCGTTGACGACTTCCCGGCCGAACGACCGATCGACCGGGTTAAGCCCGACCGGGTTCGCCGGTTCGGTTAGGCAAACGGTCGGACCGGTCAACCCGGCCGGACCATTTTCGAGCCGGCCGAGAAGCGCAACACGTGCGATGCACGGCGGCGCGCGGCCTCACGCGCCGAGGCTTCGGTGGCGCGTGAGGAGCGGCGGTGTCCGATCGGGCGTCCCGAGTACCGACATGCTCGTATGCTCATGATCTACAAATTGGTATATTTATTTTACATGTTTGATGCATTTATGGATGGAAAATACCTATGAAACTCTAAATACGTGTATGGTTTGGGGTATTTTTGGCGTATTTATGTGTATTTCTATACGGTTTCATGAAATACAAGACAAGATTACATGTAAGTACCACATACGATATGTGGAGTATAATTTATCAATTACGTGGTTATGGTTTGACATGTATTGTTAATTGTATCGATGAAAGTTAGCAAGGTGTGTATTTTTACCGAGAATTGCCCCTTTCGTAATTACATGCATACGGTAAATGTGAAATATAAAGTTTATATCTCAATTTCAGGTAAATTCAATTGTTGTGACCGCCAAAGTGGCACACTTAATTGAGTTTAATAAAGAACAATTTATAAAAGTATTGGGATGTCTCCGTTTTAATGCGTTATTATACTCCCAAAGGAGGTAATTGTGTATTGTTGCATAGAGGGTCGCATGTACAAGATATGGTTGAGAATTGATTAGTCTAAGTATTTTCATACGCCCAAAGGTGGTGATTAACGAAGATTAAAATAAATTTTCATGGCCACGTAATGCGAGAGTATACAATTGCATGTCATGTTTTCGCCCAAAGGTGATTATATGATGATGTATGTAACTCTCAAGGTGAATTTTCACATTATGCTAATTATAAACATTAATTATTTTTTTCACCATTTTTTCCGTGAACCGCAACTCCATAGCTATTGAGATTCTTACCTGGTTCTAACTTTAAGAAGTGGAGAGAGGATTTTCCGTTTGGTATGGAACTAGCGGATGTTCATGTTGCTCTTAATGAGGATAGACCGATAGCTCTCACGAGATACGATCCCGGAAAGCAAAGTTTGCTTGTTTGGGAAAAGAGCAATAGGATTTGCTTACCGTCGATGAAGCGATCTATACAGGAACATCTTAGAAGTGATTTTGCTGCCGACATCACCGCTAGGCAAATGATGAGGCCTTGTGGCTAGAAATCGTGACTCTCCTAATGCTGAAATTGGAACACATATGTCGGGTTTATTCAGTTTGAAGTATGATGGTTCCGCTGGTGTTAGGGATTATGTCCTTAGGATGGTTGATCCGCAATCAAAGCTTAAGGCTCTTAATGTTCTTATCCCCGATGCTTGTATTGTGCATCTTGCACTCAACTCTCTTCCGCTCGAATTTGGCATTATCCAAACACAGATAATACCGCCGATCAGCCATGGACAATCAATGACTTGATTGCAAGGGTGGTGTCGAGGAGACTAAGTTAAAGAAAAATAAAGTACATGTTGCTATGTATGCCTTCCGGTTCCGTTTTTAAGAAGGGTAAGGGCAAAAAAAAATCGTGCTCACAAAGGAACTCATTCATCTCGCGTGTGTCCGACAACTTGGTTCAAAGAAACCGACCTTTAAAAAGGACGGTAATGCTGGTAAGGATGGTCTCCGTTTCTTCTATAAGAAGGAGGACACGTAAAGAAAGATCGCGCTAAGTATAAAACCGGTTGTCTAAACGTGAGCCTAAAGGTAATGATTCTTTGGCATTGGTTTGTGAATCTAATCTATCGAAGTCCCATCTTATTCGTGGTGGCTAGATAGCGGTGCAACTAATCATGTTGCGTTTACCATACAGAGATTCATAAACCGGAGGAAGCCAAATAAGGAAGAATCAAAGCTCACCGTAGGAAACAATAATAAAGCGACGTTGAGTTCGTGGGAGATGTCATTTTAATTCTAGATTCCGGTTTTAATTTGATGTTAAGGAATACATTCTATGTACCTTCTTTTAGACGGAATTTAATTTCCGTATCAAGTTTGGACATGTGGGTTACTCTTTTGAGATTTCAAATAATGCAATTTCTATTTCTTTTAATTCAAATAAAGTTGGGTATTGCACTATGTCCAATGGATTGTACAGATTATGTTTGTCTCCCAACGAAATATATGTCGCTTATACAAATAAAAGGTTGTTTCTAAAAGACCTCTACCTAAGGAACAATTTACGCATTATGGCACAAACGTCTTGGTCACATATCTAAAGAAAGAGTGGAAAGACGATAAAGGCGACATTCTACCCACTCTCAAAGGTGACCTAGACGTATGCGTAGATCACAGAGGTAAGATGACTAAAATAAAGAAGAAAACCGTAGTCCGTAGTTCTCATTTGTTAGATATCATCCATACGGATATAAGTGGACCCTATACAAGAACGTTGTGTAGAAATTTCTATTTCATCACATTTATAGATGATTATTCCCGATATGGTTATCTCGTACTTGATTAAGGAAAAGTCTCGAATCTCTTGACATGTTTAAGATTTTCCGGATCAAGTCGAAAACAATGGAAAAGTCATAAAAATTGTCGATCCGACCGCGGTGGTGAGTATTATGGTCGACACGGCGATATCGACACTTAAAGGGCCATTCGCCAAGTACTTACAGGATTCGGGATTGTGGCTCAATTTACTATGCCCGTAGTCCCGAACAATGGTGTGGCTGAAAGGCGTAATCGTACCCTTATGGATATGGTAAGGAGTATGATTAGCGAAACTAATTTACCCGATTTTTGTGGGGCGAAGCTTTGAAAACAACCTTATATTCGAATCGTGTTCCTACAAAATCGCGCCGCTTACTCCCTTCGAGTTATGGACCGGACAAAACCTAGCATGAATCATCCGAAAGTTTGGGGATGCCCAGTAAAGTTGTATAATCCGACTTTGAGTAAGTTGGACTCCAAAACCACTCGATGTTATTTTGTGTCTTATCCAAATCATTCAAAGGGATATCGATTTTATAATCCCAATGGATGAACGAGAATCGTGGATTCACAAACAAGAAAGTTTCGGAACTTGATGTAGCCGAACAAGGTGATTGCTCACGACTATTGAAAATAACAAGACGGTGAGTACTTCTATGTCGTTTTTTTTACCTATACGCACAATTGTGGAGGTTCCTATACCACAAACCGAACCCGCTGAGGCTCGGGAACCACCATCAAGTAGTTCCCATGAAGTTCCTCAGCCTTCAACAAAAGAATGAGGTAGAAGATGCTCCTCTAAGGAGATCCGTTAGACGAGACGATCACTATACCACCGACTACATAGTCCATCTAGGAGAGCAGGATTATGATATTGGTTGTGTTGTTGATCCGGTAACTTATACATAAGCTATTTCTTATCCTCGCTCGATTTATGGTTAGATGCAATGAGAGATGAGATGTTATCTATGAAACATAACAATGTTTGGGAGCTTGTTGAATTACCCGAAGGCTATAAACCCGTTGATTGTAAATGGGTTTTTAAGACTAAGAAAGACTCCACAGAAAGTTTGAAAAATTTAAAGCTGACTAGTAGCTAAGGGATTCACTCAAAGAGAAGGAGTAGACTATGAAGCAACCTTTTCTCCGGCCTCTTCTAAGGACTCTTTTAGAGTAATCATGGCTTTAGTAGCTCATTTTGATATGGAGCTTCACCGCATGGATGTTAAAACCGCTTTAATGGAGAACTTGATGAACAAGTTTATATGGCACAACCCGAAGGTTTTGCAGCAATGATACAGTAACCGGTTTGTAGATTGAAAAAGTCTATCTATGGTTTGAAGCAAGCTTCTAGACAATGGTACTTGAAGTTTCATAGTGTTGTTACTTCCTTTGGGTTCATTGAGAACAAGTTAGATCAGGTATATACTGCAAGGTTAGTGGGAGGAAATTTATTTTTCTCGTTCTTTATGTTGATGATATCTTGCTTACTAGCAATATTGAATTATTGCATGAGACAAAGAGAATGTTGTCACGAATTTTTATATGAAGGATCTTGGTGAAGCATCTTTGTCCTTGGGATTGAGATCCATAGAGATCGTTCCGTCGCATATTAAGCTAATCTCAAAGGGCATATATTGATCGTATTTTAGAGAGATTCAATATGCAACAGAGCAAACCAGGAATTGCTCCCGTCCGCAAAGGTGATAAATTGAGTTTTTCACAATGTCCTCATTCGGATATTGAGAAAGCACAGATGAAGAATGTACCTTATGCTAGTGCACTTGGTAGTATCATGTATGCACAGTTTGTACTAGGCCGACATTGCTTTTGCAAGAACTTCTAGGCGATATTAGTCAAATCCAAGACACGATCACCGGTTGTCGCCAAGAAAGTTTTGAGGTACTTAAAGAGGACTAAAGACTATATGCTAATTTATAGATATGTTTGAAACTTGCAACTAGTAGGATATTCAGATTCAGATTATGCTGGTTGTCAAGATGACAACAAGTCGACAACGGGGTACATCTTTATGCTAGCAGGTGGTGCAAGATCATGGAAAAGTGAGAAACAGAAACGGTATCATCCTCTACCATGCAAGCGGAGTTTATAGCATGCTTTTCACGCTACTCAGCTATTTGGCCCGAATCTCATTAGGGAGTTGACCGTGTTTGATTTTGTTCATAGACCCATACAAATTGTATTGGACAATAACTCCCAGTGTTGTTTATTAACAACCACGAGAGGTCTCAAGGGTCTAAGCATACGGAGGTCAAATTTTTGACCATAAAGGAATCCGTACGAAGGTTGGAGGAGAGCAATATTACTACGGATGCTATGATTGCGATCCACCGACTAAAGGTCTACGCCCTTGTATATTTGAACGGCATGTTAATAGCATGGGCTTAGAAGCAACATGGGATGTCATTGTTTAGTGGGAGCTTTCTAGTTTTTTGCTCTAATAAAGTTTATATTTGTATTATGTTACGTTTAGTAACGGTTTTGATATGTATTGACTCTTTTACATTCGGCTAAGTGTTTATGAATGTGTTATTGAATGCATATCTCATTGAAAACCTCAAGGAACCGTGTAAACCTTGAGTAATGGTCAGGCATTTATTTTTGGCCATGTGCATATGTCTAGTTACACATAAAGTATAGTTAACTATAAATGTAAGATATATGTGGGTTCGTTGGAACCATAAGGATGTTCTCTTGTGACACATCGGTTTCGTGACACATAAAAGTAAGAGAATGGTGACCACAAAGAGGATAACATATAAGGTGTCTCTATTATTTGAGATGTTATCCATTTGCCATACTACCATATCAAATCCATATCGAGAGAGTTAAGAGCATTTGTGATCATGGATGGCTCGTCTTTTGATGCGATTCTTGGTATGATTCGGTGTTTACGACTTTATGGGATCGGATTGACTATTGGGAATTATCTCTAGACCAATATAAAGATACGCATATACGGTACAATTTTAATTAATTTAGCCCAAGTGGGAGAATGTTAGAATATATTGTTATATATTCAATGTGGACTTTATTAATTATTATTGTAATTATTAATTGGTCTAATAAAGAAAGATAAAAGATTTCCTAATTCTAGTTGGATATGGGATTGGATAGTATGGGAGATAAACATTATCTTTAATGAGGGATATGTTTCATTCTCTATAAATAGAGCTCAAGTCCCTCCTCTAAACCCTAATGTCCACATAACCTCACATCAAGAGTCGTCGAAGCGATATGTGAGGGGCCGTCTCATTGAAGCCAGGATAAAGGGGGTTCATAGAGGAGAAGCTCTTGAGCATCGTATCGTCGCAATTCCGCATCAAAAACGATGGATCCGAAACAAGGTGCGCCAATTCCTCTATTCTATGGCTTGTGATTCGCGTCTCTATACCCGTGATTCTTGGATTGCCGCATACGGATTTTAGTCGCAGCTTACATAACAAAGGACAACACACCTCGAGAGTCGAGGACCGTGTGTGCCTATATTTTATTTGTAGTTTGGTTTTGGTCCATGAAAGATATAAGCAGTTAGAGGATTGTGCCTAGACATGGAGGTCTCACTCCCTGGCAAGTAGCCGGGGATTCGTAGTTTGGTTTCGGTCCAAACTCCCGAGGTACGCAAAAGGACTGTGCCTATATTGAGTGGTTTAGGGTTTTCTCAACTCTTAGAGTTTTCTTGTACTATCTATATAGTATCTCTTTTTTTATAATTGAAAATTATAATAAAGAGATGGGAGGTTTTAATTATAGTAAAATTCTCTCTTGGATGTACTCATAGTTTAAGGGTAAATTAGGATAAATATTATGTTTGATTTTTCTCTCTCATTTAGTCTCTTTTTTTTTTTTAGTCGAAACTCGCTTACTCTTTATTTCGCTATGTTTGTGCGCTTAATCTTAACAATTTTATAACATTTGAATATGTCATGTTAACGAGTTCCCCTCAAGGCACTGGTTAAGTGCATATGGAATAATTTAATTTTCAAGCAACTGATAATGCAATCAGTGCATTGAAAACTATTAAATTTCCTTAATCAGTTGCTTAATAAGTGCTTTGCAGAACTTGCTAACAAAATCCTATTTTAACTATGGACCATTCATTTTCTGCCACAAGGTATTGACCACAAGATCAGACTGCCGGTTTGATAATGAATCCCTTCCATATCCAACCGATCTTCTGCTGTTAAATCTCGATGGCGATGGATGGCTTGATTTGTCCGCTCATCTTATCCGGTGTGAAAGATATTGGTGTGTGAGAGAGAATGCGTGGAAGATGGGAGTGCCTTAAACAAAGCCAATTTCCAAATGAATGTTACTAATAAGTGTCCTTTGTCAAACATCTAATTAAGAAAAGTTTTGTCATTTTCAATGCATTGTTTGTCACGTGTCACGTGTGATCAATGCATTGAAAAGAAAAAAAAACTATTTAATTGGCATGATTATTAGCGTACGGAGGACACTTGTCAATAAGACTTCTTCTAAAGTACGCTTTGATTTTGACGGAATATCAATGTCTTTTCTTTCATTTTGATTTTCAAGAAAGAAACTAATAAGTATCGTCAAAAAGTCTTTATCGTAAACACTATGATTTGACTTTGGTATTATCCACTTTGTTTTGTTCTTTTAAAGATTTTTGAAAGCTCTAAAGAATTACATAATACCGAATCGATTCAAGCTAGATCATAACTGATGTGGATGATATTAATAGTGCGTTTCGAATCGATTGGACCGATAGAAATCCAATCGAAAGGCAAAATGATATTGCGAGTAGAACCGGCGGACCGGATCGACGAGGTCGGATAAAACTCAAATTCAGCCGTTTGAAGCAAAACGGCGTGCTGAACAATACTCATGCTTTTGACCATGATTAATAATGGATTTTGGTGATTCGGGGTAGTCTAGATGGAGATTTTTATTTTATTTTATTTTTTATTCAATTTTATTTTAGGGGTACTTTTGTAATTTTTCGTTTTTAGGGTTATGATTAGGATTAACACCCTATAAAAGGTGTTTATGACGTTTTTGGGAGCAAATTATTTTATTAGTATCAGACTTTTTTTTTTAGATTTCTCTCTTAAGTAAAGATTTGCTTGTTATCTTCGCTGAATGCTGCGTCAATAACACATTATTTTAGTATATGACTATCGAACATCACACGATCCCACAATAATAATATGACAGATATAACGTCTACTCTGATAGTATGTGTGTTTGACATAAGCTTTTATCTTACTATCAACATTCACGTGAGGTTGCACGGGTTAAGTTTTTGGAGTAGACGGTTGCACATATAGTTTTAAGTGAGCTACCCGAGGAATGAGAGACTTGCAGAAACTTTCACTTATTCTAAGATCACTTACATATATGTCATAATGGTTGGTCCTAATCGATCTTACATTCTTGGCAGCCGATGATGTCCGGTGATGAATAACCTAGAAATGAGAAATCAATGCCCACCACAGAAGGTCGAATCGTAACTCCAGTGAGCAGTTTGAGTGCAAGAATTTTTTGGTAATATCCCTTTCTTTGATCCAACCCTAGAACAGCCTAGCTTTATTGTTCTTGATTGAATGATGATTGGTGGAGAGTCCATCTTTTGTTGGCATTTGGAGCCACAGGTTTTTTTCACCCGAAATATTGTGGAAAGAGTAAAATTAAATCATGGTTAAGTTATATTTAATTTGTTGGAGTGTGGTTCATACTCTACAAGGATAGAAAAATATGTGAGTCTTGCTCCACGCCGAGCAAAGGGGGTCCGGAAGAGCCACCCGGCGAAGATCAAGGGGATAGCATCTTTTGGACACCAAAAAACTTTTACGATTTAAGCCCATATTTTTCCTTTAGTGATTTGGGCTTTGACTCATGAATAACCGATATTATATATATATTCTTTTTCTCTTATAATTGAGAAATGTAACTAGAGTTGCGATGTGCTAATTATAGCGGAATCATCTGTTGGACGTAGCCTTAGTTTAAAAGTAAATCAAAATAAAATCTCGTATCTCGATTTCTCTTTTTCGCTTTTGTGCATTACTTCATTGCGATTAGAGATCAAATCCTAACATAATTAACTTGGAAAAATATTTCGACCAAAAAAAAAAACTTGGAAAAATTGAAAGAAATATTTTTTATGGTAAGTTCGTATAAAGTGTGTGTTACGTCACATGCATTTAATCTCCGCGCATTTGAACTCATTATAAGTTATTTTACCTTAAAAATAGATTTTTTTTCTTCGAATATCTTTATTTATAGGCCACTTATATATAGAACAAAAATCCATTTGAAAAACTAATAGATTGCGCTTTTTAAGTATCTTGTGATGTGACAAATCATTACTCTTATGGTAAAAAGTCACCAAAAATCCTAAACTACGTCCATTGGAGCACATTTACCTAAATTTTTTTCTATAATGCCAAAAATCTCAAACTTGAACCTATGTGACATATTGACCATTCATCAGTCAATAGAACCGTTAAAATCCACCTACATGGAAGCCATAAAGAAAACAAAGTTGACATGGCGCCCACGTTGCTTAGGTGAAATAAAAAACAACATTGGTTTGCCCGAAAAATCATCCAACAAGACATTGATAAAGAAAAATGTGCCACATAAGTACAAGTTTGAGGTTTTTATTTCACTAGAAGAAATTTAGAGTAAATGTGTCATATTAGGCCTCGGCTTTGATAACATAAAAAAAAAGTTCAAGATAAATGTGTCATAGTAGGCATATTTTTGTGGCTTTTGTGGCTTTTCGTAAAGAAATTGGCACCTTGATTTCTAAGCCCACAAAGGAATGCTAATTTCTTAGCTTTAGGCCTGAAATCTCATGTAAATCGACTGAAATTAGAATTTCATGTTTGATGTCTTCCAAATATACGCATATATTTCGGTCAATGAATTGTCATTCTACGAGGAAACATTCCAACAACATAAATGGCAGGAAAGACAATATCTCTTTGACATGAAACGACAAGGAGATGAGTAATTTTAAGAAGCCCAATGACAATCAATTAGTTAAACAATGATTTTGGGCAAAGTAATGTGCACTTTGTATTTAGTATTCCTTTTGTCCCATTCATTCTTCGCTACAAGTACACGGTTTATTATTTTGCTTTCATTGCGAATACAATCCTCCAAGCTCTTGAGTGGCTTAAGATTTCATGTAATTTTTCGAGCATGAACTCATACAGCCTTCGACTTTCTTGGCGTCTGCAATATAAGAAAATACATAAGAACCCATATTATACATTTCCAAATATTGAAATACAATGAAAAAATATAATTAATTTTTTTAAAGGCATAATTTTTCCAAAGTCGATGATCAATCAATATCCACCTATCCTTAGGGTGTTTTTTGGCTAGTTTTTCTTTATTTGCCTCTTTAGAAAAATGGGGATAGAAAAAAGAGATTTCTTTGTCCACAAAGATAAGATCTAAAGTTAGAAAAAACAGAATTCATTTTTTGACAAAAATAATTTCTATGATATTGAAATTTACGATTTACAAACCATGAAATAACTTCTCCTCAATGCCCTGACTTCTCCTTTTTTTTTTTTTTTTTTGGTCAAAATGGCCAGACTTGTCTCATAAACACAATTCTCAACGACCAATCCCAAGAAAATATGTAAGAGAAAGTTTAGAGCTTTTTTTTTTTTTGGTCGGTTAGAGTTTCTTGTTAACGAGCATAGGAAACTAAGTTCAGATTTAACCAAACAAAAGTAAATTCCTTGAAAAACGCAGTTATTCTAGATAAAAATAAGTTGTCCGTAAAGCAAATGGATCCCATACGTACGAGTAATAGAGACAACAGATTTTTATTCCATAAAACAACAGTAAGGATCTCTTGCTCTTACAAGCAATCTAATTATCAAACAAACAGTCGAAGGTTTTAGCATATCACAATTGATGAATGAAGAAAAACAGACGGACATCCTATTCAAAAGGTGAAGGTTTCGTTTTTGTACCAGAGAGCAGGTCAAAGCATTTGGACACTATGCAATCGAGGTTGCGTTGGCTCTCGAACGTCTCAACCTCCGAAGCTCCCATACAATTCCTGTAGCACGTGAGATAGCAGGCCCTTTTGTTGACAACCGCGGCACAACCCACCAAGCATTCGACCTTGCAACGATCCGATTTAAATGATTTGACCTCAGTTGCAGATGCCTGCAATGCTATCGTGGCCACGAGCATCAGCACCACTAACTTAGCACAACTCTTGAAATCCATGTCTGATTTGTTTTCAAATGAGAAATGATTCGTAGCCTATTCTCTATATTGTGGTATAAGGGTGACGGGATTCTGCTATTTATATAGATGCAGAACATTGGGATAATCTTCATTTGTTTATATGGTAATTTGATAAACCTATCAATTATGGGTTGTTGATTATTCTCTGTATTTTGGTATTAGAGTGATGGGATTCTGCCATTTATATAGATGCAGAACAATGGGATATAATTTGACAAACCTACCAATTATGGGTTGTAATTTCAAGTTAGAATTTTCTTTTCTTGTGGCGCTACGAAGCCCTATCATGACTGAATCCTCATTTTCCATAAAGAGACAAAATTGCCTATAAAAATCCATGAGAAACTTAAAATGGTGGACCTAAATCTAATATTTTTTTCCTTGTTTTTTCCTTTTCCCAGGCAGATTCTCATTGCCATTGTTAAGAACGTAACATGGCTTTTCTTTTATTTCTTAACTGGGTATTATCATTTTTTTCCTCTCTACGCTTTTGCCCCTATAGAAGAGAGAAGTTTTCAAAATGCCCAAGTCTACTGTAAAAAATTACTTTAAAGATTTCCCAAAGTAAAAGCAAGAGACCTTAAATGTTGTACTAAAAACCCCCAAATAACTCCCATTGTGACATAATTATGCAAAAAATAATTTCCATGACATCAAAATCTTAAATTTGTATACATGTGACACATTTACTCTCTGTCGAGATTCAAGTAAATGAGCATTGCTAAAATTATTTATATCAAATAAAAAAAGATGTTGTTTTCACTAAAAAAAAATCATCTCACGGAAGGTAAATATATCACATGAGTACAAATTTGGGGCTTTTTATGTCACAAGAAACAATTTAGGATAAATGCGTTACGGTGAGTATAGTTTGAGATTTTTTATGTCACAATAAAAAAGTGCATTGTAAATGTGTTGCAATGGGTATAATTCAAGATTTTTTGTGGCTTTTTCCCTTCCACTTATGTCCGTTTTCAAAATTTTTAGCGAGTATGTATTCTTTTACAGGCACCATGACTAATTAGTGGACCACGCTCCATTAACCTGTTTGGTGAATTAATACATTTGTAAAATGCATAGTTGCATAAATTAAAGTACTTCATGCAAGAAGAAATAAAAAGCTTGTTAGCGGTGGCGAATCCCAAGATACTATAACAAATCACTCATTATTGGACTAGGATGCTGATTAGATATACGTTTAATCTCTTACTTAATTCTTAAAAGGAAAGAAAAGAAATTGAGTCTTCTACTTGTATTATACAACCACTGCGACGTTGATGCTTTGGAACCTTAACATTATCGTGAGCCACACACAATTCTGGTTTAAACCTTTAATCACTTATTGTTCCCAGTGATTATCAAAGATGCCAACTGGCTGCCTCCACTTAGTTTGCATGTTTTCTATGGAATTATCCTTTTAGCTAATATGAAGAATTTTTTTTTTTTTTTTATTTTTTTTTTTTTAAAAAATTAAAAATATTTTACTAAAAGATTATTTTTTACTAAATTTTCCTTAAAATAATTGGTCAATAAAAATATTTTTCTTATCTATGACAATTTATGTCGAAATATTTTCATGAACGATGAAGATTTATTCCCTCCGTGAAAATTTCTTCCGTTTATTAACTAGTTGCTGTGAAACTAGAAGATTCATCATGTAGGAGGGAGAAAACATAAAATTTGGATGTAAAATCTCTAAGGAATTTCTTTTATGTCTGCAAATTAGTTACACAAGAAAGGTAAAATACTACTGCTTAAATTGGACATCAAAAGAAACAAAATCATACAATGTAGATGAAAAACTTTGTCAAATATAATAGGGAGAACTATAAAAAAAATCTCAAACATATTGCAATTGTGTCAATTCAATCATAAACCTTTAGTACGCACGAAAGATGCACATGATATGGCTAGCTAGTGAGCGAAGATCTAGCCAACCGGTGAGCTCGGGTCCTAATTTGACATTAAATTGGTCATTCCGTGACCTTATTTGAGACAATGTCTATTTTGGTCTCTTTTTGAATTTTCCCTTATGAAGAGAGGATTTTTTTATTTTACTAAATGCTGTGTTAGTTATTGGCTACTATCCCAACTTCGTTTTGCTGGTTGACTGGCCTATATAAGGTGTACAACTATCCTACGTTGCTAATTTTACGGGGTTAATTATGGCGACATTAATAGCCAATGCCAAACTTTGCTCTAGGAGCAGTACCTAGCGATCAGTAGCCATTATGTCCCAAGGAGATACAAATTATGCCAATTGCAAATGCAAAATAGCCACATATGATGAAGAAGAAGAAGAAGAAGAAAGCATTCTAATGTATACCTCACATGTCCCACCGGAAGGAAAGAAAGTGGTTAGGAAAATGATTAAAGAGTCTGTCAATTATGTCCTCTACCGTCCCCACAAACCATTGCTCAAACCGTTTCCGTGAGAACACAACTCGACGGACCAAATAGAGATCCTTGAAGCTCCACGTATCCTACCTAACAATCTCTATCCAGACAACTTAATTACTCGGTCTTAGATTAACTCTCATGTGTCCTGTGTCGCTCGAAAACCGATCCTTCCGAGTCATCGACTCAAATAGTAACAATCATCGCAGTTTGACTAATGAACAATCCCTGGCCAGACATCGCAGTCCTCGTAGTTCAAATCGACAAGCAATTATGCATCGAAAGGGGAATAATAACTTCGTGATTGGATTGTAAAACTAATGAAATGAATCCACTAATGACAACAAAAGTCTTTTTCATTTTCACATCGAATGTTAATAAATGAAACCCAGAAAATAATAATAATAATAATAATAATAAAGACGGTGAGTGGATTTAGCGTCCTGGAGACAACATCCGCTCACCCGACGGAAGCGAGAGTCGTTTAGACCATCTCCAACACTAGGCAACATTCACGCAGCTTGAGTCTTTGCCAAAGTACCACTAACGAGATGGCTGCACACCGCCACCGCCGCCACGGGAGAGCGAGGGTTCGTGCGACCCTCGCCTTGGTTAGACAATGATCTCTTGGCCCTCATCCAATCTTAACACCGCCCAAACCAACGACCACCGGTTCCCATCTCCCTTCTTTTATTAAGACTCCATTTGTTTCGTGGAAATGAGGTGTTTCGGAAAATGTTTCTCACAAAGTTAATTTTTGAAAAAAAAATGATAATTATTTTGGTGTTCCATGAAACCCGAAAATGAGTTGGAAAATATTTTCTACCATTCGGTATAAAAAATTGGATTTGATTTTCCTCCATGCATTGCTTTTAATAATTTTCATTTTTCTATTTATTTTTTATTCTTTTCTTTTCTTTTCTTTTTTCCCTTCCTTCTTCGGTTGGTCGCAGGCCTCGGCGACAACCAAAAACCGTCCAAAGGAGAGGCCTTGCTCACCTGCAGTAGATTGATTAGCCGAAGAAGAAGGGAAAATAAAAAATAAATTCAAATGTTAAAAAGAAAAGAAGAAGAACAAAAAATAATCAAAAAGAAAAAGAATATAAAGGAGTAGAGTAAAGAAAGAAGAGGAAAAATATTTTTCTCTTCTCAAAGAAGGTATTTTTTCCATGAGTGGAAAATGTTTCGCATGACTCATTTATTTTCCGTGAACCGAACTCCGAAATATTCGGAAAATAATTTCTGGGAAGTTGATTTTCACAATACGAATGGAACCCAAAATTTTTCAACTGGTAATTATATTTTTATTTAATTTTGACATTTCGTATCTATGTTAAACTCGATGAAAGGTGGTAATCTTATACTTAGCTCCTAAATATCTAGACTTCTCACGGAAAAGTTATGTCGACTCGATGTACATGAAGAGCTTATAGGCTGTCATTACTTGGTCGGTTGAAGGGAATCTTAGCATGCATTGGAAACATGTGAATCGGATCCGGGTGGACGCAACACCCGTTCCCGAAGGTCATGGCCGGTGGCGGCGAGGCCCCACAAGTCGTCGCACGATGACAATTGGCCCCGTTTTTCAAACCGAACTCCATTACGTGGCGGTGCAAAGTGTGGTGGTCGGTCATGACCTAGGCCGTAGAGGTTGAACCGTCAATTTTCTGGCCGACATGTCGGTTCTTGGCATACGCAAAGCTACTTGCTTGGAAGCTTTCTCTTCACAGTCGTCCCCATTGCCCGATTCCGAGAACTTCGCCCTAGCGGGACGCCCAATTCCAGCTTGCGCTTATCCGACTCATGCACACAAATAGCATCTGACCTAATTCCGAGCAACCCGCTAACCACTCGATGTCTGTTTTGCATGGATTATAATGCGCGACCTTATGATTCTACGGGAGCTATGATCGTCGAACTCTTATCATGAAAAGGGATGTAGCCACATGGCTCAGATGAGAGGCTCGTTTTGTTTGTATGAACGAAAAGGTCCGAGACTAGTAATCAAGATATAGAAAAACCATCTAGCATGGTTGGCTCAATAGCCTGAGTGCTCAACTTGTCTCCAGTGAAATTGCAAAGTAGTCAACCAATACTGACTTTTTTGTTCATGGGTACTCCCATCTTGTATGGAGAGTTACGGAACGACCATCGATGCATGCCATGTGAGACTAGAATGACGGGTCCATATACCCTTGGACACTCAAGTAGGTTAGTGCTGAAGAAATATGATTGACATTGTTATAATTAACTTCGGTCGCTTTAACTGTACCTTTTGTCAATGAAAAGATCCGAATGCACCACTTCCATTAAAAGAATGGCCGGAGAAGCGAACTATAGTTAAGTGGCTTCGCTAAACTTTACCTTCACTTACGACTTGAGTCCTTTTATTTCAAAACCCTATACTTCGCATCTAAGATTTCAATCTACACTTGAAATCTTCAAGCTTGACGCCATTAAGTGGAACTTGAGGGCAGCCGAGGCGTTAAACCGCATGGCTTTGGACCTAAATGGTCTCAAAGAGTTTTATTTATTTAATACGGGTTATAGTTTTCTCCAACCATGTCTCTAAATGGTGAATGACTAACTTAGGAAAATCGCCAACATGTTTTGACTAAATATAAACGTGGACGATGTCATGTCTGTAACCCAACACTAGAACACGGGTCAGATCTTAGGGTGCAGAGTTGATTTTTCTTCAAATCTCGAGTTTTACATGTGCAATTTTTTAAACCGGATTGTGACGGAAAAGTTGAGGATTGTTTTATAAACAAAATATCAGCCCACTGATATTTTGTTAGTGCTAATACTGATTATAAAACTATCCTCAATGTCAATATCTCCAATAATTGGTACTGCAGCTTCCTAACCTGGGCAAGACGCAAGCACTCTAATTAGCTTCCTAAAGTGATTAACAGTCCTTAACCATCCATTGCACCCTCAGTGTTATTAACTATGATGAGTGGAGAATTAGTTAGAATTGAGAATATCCCATCTTTATTTTCCAAATATCAAAAGATAGAATCAATCAATCACAAACACTTTCAAACCCTAATCACAATTTAGCAACAACAACAAAAAAAAAAAAGACCCCAGTTGATGATTGGTGAAGACACCCTTCTTTTGTTTGCATTAGGGGTGAGCGGTTCCAGGGTTCCTCATTTTTCGTAACATAGAACCTATCTTGCATACCCTAGAACCTAAAACCTACCCCGTCACAGGTTCCGGATCCAATTCCAGAGTACACGGGAACCTGCCAATATAGCTCCCATTGCATCAATATAGAATACATTCATATAGACAATATTAATGAAACAATGAACTTAACGATAAAATGGAGCTATCATGCTACCCTCAGAACAATAAGATGTAAAGCTAGGAAAAGGTTCTGCATCAGTCCCTGATTATAGCAGTATATATGCCCAAAAAAAAAAAAAAAAACAACACAACTCCTCAGGCAAAAGCAACGACAGAACTGGGAACACATAAGAATCATCATGGAGGAACTCAAGATCCCTGTTGACCAACTCTTTTTGTTGGCAATCTAAAGCCTTACCTTAGCTCTGCACAATGAAAGAATAGAACAGAAAGCCTAAGTTAGGGTTTAAAAATGACGGTTTCGGTTCGATTTCATAGAGAATCGGGAGCCTGGAATCGAACCAGGCAGTTCCTCAAAATGCGGAACCGAGAACCGAATCCTGATTTACTAGAACCTAGAACAAGATCGGGAACCGCAGGTTCGATTTTTCGATTTTCAATTCAACCCTAAAATCATGTTCATCCTTAGTTTGCATTAGCACCACACCATGGTGTGAAATGTTGTTGAATTCCAGGCCTCTCCGGATTAGAGACGGCTCCTTAGGCGACAAGAAATCTCCCAACTCCGTGGAGCCCCCTTTTGCTTTGTCATGTTAGGTGAATTATTGCTTTTGTCACTAACTACTTACTCGCATGTTATTTGTCCTTAGTTCAATATTTTATCTACGAAAGGATGAGATCGAAAGGCTTGGGTGGTGCTGGCCAGAACTCAATGACATAATGGGAACCCACCACTTATTTCTTGGACTAAGTTGGTCAATTATAAGGTTTGATTAAATTACTAGTTGTTCAAATTCTTTGCTTTTGTTAAAGGAATTTGAGCATTCTCACTCTGCAATCACTTTCGATGTGGATAGCTTTGGAAGCTTTGGGTCAATTATTGAACCGATGAGTGAGACAATTTCGCTTTTGCCACTTGGATTTTATAACACTAATTGGTCCTTTTTTCAGGTAGTATTTTATATAAGATGAGTTGCTCAATTTATCCTGTTAAAATCATATTCATATCTCATAACCACATCAAAATTATCCATTGATCCTTCATGAAACTCATTTACCCATCATAAATCGAAGGAATCCATCTTCACAAACGTTAGTTTTGTTAGGATTAGGCGCACAAAGACAACGAAATAAAAAGTAAAGGCGGAAAGGAGAAATCAAGACGCAAGATTTATTCCGGTTCATCCTTAAAATAAATGTACATCCAGCAGAGTATTCTCCTATAATTAGCATCTTTCGCATCTATATTACAACTCTCAATTACAAGATAAATATGTTACATATAATAGTAATTATGCATGGATCGTAGCCCAAACTATCAATAAAATAAAGGCTCAAATTGTAAAATCCCTTTGGCTTTTTCAGGCGACCTTCCCCATATTACACCCCCTCCCTCCCCTCGAGCCGCTTATTGAGGAGTGGAACCCTTATATCTTCCTATTGATATGGAGTATGAATCACATTCCCAATAAATATGATAGGTTCCTCTCTGTCACTTACTCGTTTAACTTTATCAATAAACCTTACTATATCTAGCATGACTCTAACACGGATAAACATCAGAGGCAAATTTCACCCAGTTGTGCCAGATCGATCCCCTCCAAGGTTTCTTTCTTTCCTTCTGTCTTTCTTTTTGGGAAGCATAGACTCCTTTGGCGAGTCCTTGGGTCAAACTTCCAACATTCCATCATCTCCTATAAAACTAGGTTTTGCCAATTAGAGGCATGTGCATGCGACCGTATGAAGAGGGTAGCAAAAAGCAAAACCAAAACACCAAAGACCACACGACAACTAATTCATAGATTAGGATATCATCGCAACTTACGACAAGTAAACCCACAATTTAGGATCCAATTGTATAGTCGAAAATAATTAATTAAAAAAATTGATCGTTGATATCGCTTGTAATAAATAGTCAATGAAAATAATTTTATCATCAATAATAATTTAAGTTTAAATATTATAATATTTTTTCTGTTCATTTTTTTTTAAGAAAAATATTTTTTTAAATGATTTATTTTCCGGCCAATTCACGCAGCTTCACAAGGTCCGGAAGTCCAACTACCTTTGAAAGCTGTGTGGACTAGACGTACCTTTCCATCACTTCGAGCTTCCTAGGGCCCACTGCAAAATTAATCTTCCAAGGCCCCCCTTCATCTTTGCTCGCGTCATCGTTGTGGAAATTTTTTTTTTATAGACCCCGACTTCCATTTATGCGGAATCTACATGAAGATATTCGTGCTTTTAAATTATTGATTATCATTGTGATATCGTAAGAAAATTAGATCTTTATTACCGCAAATTGGAGAGCTTAGTCGCCCAAGATTCATATTCCACTAATGTCATGGAATGCCTGTCCATGAAAATCGATTTTATATTTGAATCATATGTTTCTAATTGTGCTCCCTTTGTTTAGACGATTCTATACTCTGATAATTAAAAACAATCAGTTTGAAAAAATGCAGAGTCTTCAACAATTGTTGTAGAATTAACACAACCCTTTAGGGAAATTTGGCCAAAAAATCTTTAAGCCCATTATACAAGATCAAATTCGGTCTTTAAACCTTTCGATTACGCCAATGCGATTCTAAACCTTTTGAAGATTTGTTAATTCAATCCTAAATCTTTTAATAACTTACCGATTTAGGCCTAGACCTTTTGATAATTAATCAATGCAATCCTTTCGCCAATAAAAATTTATGACTAAATTGACAAAATTTCAAAAAGTTTGGACGAAATTGGCAAAATTTCGAAAGATTTAAGACTAAATTAGAAAACATCAAAAAGTATATGACTAAATTGGCACAATTAAAATGCTTTGGACCGAATTGGCCATCGTACAATATGACATTCTGGACAATTTTTCCCATTCTTTTAAATGTCTTGGAAAAATACGCAACATCTTACCATTGTTGTGAACTTACATGAAACTTTTAGCCATCTCAAGAAAATACAAAGACTTTCATAACTGTTCAAAATTTAGCATCCGCTAATATTTCGTCCTTTCTCGCCATCGCCTCTTCCGCGTGTTAGATATGGATCGATACGAATATGGATCGATACGAATTTATCATAGGCAAGTTTTATAGCGCCATTCGAATATGGAAGTAAACTTTAACGGAAGGGAAATTGAGCGGGTTGCAAAATCAGATCCGTTTTCCTTAATTAGCGTTTAAGGATACTTACCAACAAAATCCCGAAGAGAAATCAATCACCCCAAAGGGGCAAAGCATACGTAAGTTACCGTTTATTACTTTCTTTAATTGATTTTTTTTTTTTTTTTTTTTTTACCCCTTTTTTTTTTTAATTTTTTTCGGGGGGGGAAAAAAAAAATTTGTGTTTTTTTCCTTTTTTTTTTTTTTTTTGCCCCCCGGGTTTTTTATTATTTTCCCAAAATCTGTTCCGGCATTCCTCCCCAAAAGGGGCAAAGCACGCTTTCAACTTTTAAGGGGGCCTAATTTCATCTGGCTGCTGCAGCATCCAAGTTTCAGTTCACTTTCCCTAGAAACCCTATTAAGATCTGAAATTCGGTTTTTTGAATTGTACCTGAAGTTTTTCATCTGGGTTTGTTCAGCCCTAAAAAAAACCAGAACAAGCACGGCAAACTTTCCTTGAAAAGACTCTTTTAACAGTTTTTGTCCGCATTTTTACCAAAATCAGACAATTCTGTTGCTCTTTTGCTCGGTAACTTTTCTCTGTAAAAGAAAGTGGGATCGCTGCTTAGGAAAACTCGGCACAATCACAGCGCAAAAGATCTGGGAAGAGGAAAGACAGGACAATACTAACTTGGGAATTAAAAAACTTATGAAGTTCCTCCTCTTTTTTTTTTTTTTTTGGGGGTGTTTCAAAGTTTGAAATTTTCACAATTTTCTTGTCTAACTCACTCCTTCGTCTTTTGCTCGACCAAGGCCAACCAAGATCAGAGGGTTCCTCTCCATGTCTCGCTGAGTCTCTCTCTCTCCTCCTGTTCTTTTTCCACTGTACATCCATCGGCCAAAATTATTTTTTTTTTCTTCTACTTAAAATTTAAAAAAAAAAAAAAGGAAAAAACGGACCCCGTTTTTCCCATTTCCATTTTCTCCAAGCCCACCAGACTAAGAATTCCCCCTCCTCCTCCTTTGTCTTCAGTCACTCGATCTTCCCGATCCCGATTCGCTTCACGACGGCGTTCCTTATATCCGCCGCCGCAGCCTGCGAGCACATCCCCGCCATGTAGTTCCTAACCTCTGCCCTTATCATCTCCTGCATCACCGCCATGAACTCCGCCCTGAACGGCGAGAAGTCGGTCCCGACCCTTGGGGCTGGAGGCGGGAAAGGGAAGATACTGTTGTTGCCGCTGTGCCTAGGGTTCTCAGGCGGCGTAGCAGGATCTGGTACTACGGCCAGCAAGGGGATCGGGTGGGTCGGCTCAGCGGCGACCCGGGTCGAGACCTCGCACGACTCGGCGACCCCCGGGAGCGACAGGCTCAACGACGTGGGTGGATCTTCAGAGGATGAGGCTGCCTCTACCGGCGGCACCACTGGGCCGGTCCTCGCAACTGGCCTGTACACGAAGTGCACGCTGGAGTCGCTCATGCCGGATCCGGACGGGCTTCCCGGGCTCAGGCAAGGCCCGGCGGAGGCCGACCGCTTGGCCGGCCGTTCACGGGGGCTCAAGTCGCCGTCGTAACCCCCGGCGTCGGCCGCCCTGCCGAGGTCCTCGGCGAGCGGGGAGAGAGGGGCGGAGCACTTGCGCTTGAGGGTGGAGTTCCAGTGGTTCTTGATGGCATTGTCGGTGCGGCCGGAGAGGAGGCGGGCGATGGTGGCCCACTTGTTGCCGAAGCGGGCGTGGGTGCGGATGATGATGTCGTCCTCCTCGGGGGTGAAGGCCCGGTGCTCGACCTGCGGGGAGAGCTGGTTGCACCAGCGGAGGCGGCAGGACTTCCCGGAGCGGCCGGGGATGGACTTGCTGATGAGGGACCAGTTGCGGGGGCCGTGCTTCTGGACAAGGCGGCGGAGGGCCTCGTCCTCCTCGGGGCTCCAGGGCCCCTTGATCCGATCCACATCTTTCCTCGAAGCCATCGATCGAATTCGACCCACAAGGATCAGAAAGGAACGACCTTTTTTTATTGAGATTGGCTTGTGAATTCGGGGGAAGAACAAGGAGAAGGAGAAGGAGAAGGAGAAGAAGGTGGATTTCGGGTTCGGGGGCAGAGAGATATTAGAGAAGGGAGTGAGGAGAAATGGGGGTATATGAAGGGGAGGAAGGGGTGACCGGTTGGGCCGGTGATGGGGGAGCGGGGCACCGCCTGCAATAGGTTGGGGAAGCGGTTGGGGGCTTTTGCTTGGGATACAGCTGGCGAGGGGACACGCGTCGTATCTGAGTTGCACTGATTTACACAAGTCGCTCTCTCTCTCCCCTCTTTTTTACTTTTCCATTTTTACCCCTCTCTCTTTATCTTCCATTTCGGGAGCGTCTGCTACACTCTCCTCGACAGCAAGCTGCGTCATGGAGAGTCGTTTCGAGTGATGCGGGGGAGGGGATGGAGCCAAAGGCAAATGATTGCCCCACTTTTGACCTTCTGGCCCTTCGGAGCGCGCCCGCCCTTATCTTCTTTTTTTTTTTTTGGGCCTCTGTAAAAAAATTATGACGACGATCCAACGGTTTCGTAATTTCAAAAAGAAAGCAAACCTGAATTAGAAATTTTGAACCTCAAGCTTTCGTCACCAAATTCAATTAAATTAAAAAAAAAGCCACTTCTTTTTTTTTTATTTTAAATGTACCATTATGATACGAGATGATAAAATGGACAAGTAATTTAATGTGACCCAATTTACTTTGATCTTTTTTCTTCTTTCGTGATATAAAAAACCCAAATTATACCTATCGTGATATATTTACCTTATACTTTTTCTTCGAACTTGTACTTATGAAAACAATTTACCCAAAATTTTTCAATCAAATAATTTTTTTATGTCACAAGTGCATGAGCGTCGGTCAACATGCGTTTATGTGTAGACGTATTTTTAACATTCCTCATTAATGGAGGATAAACGTGTCGCATTGATATAAATTTGAAATTTATGGTGTCGTTGAAAAAAATTTAAGTAAATGTGTCACAACGGAGATAATTTAAGAATTTGGTGACTTTTGCCCTCAATTATGTCCCGATAATTATGTATAATTCGAACTTCAGACGTCACAAGGGCGCATTTTCTAGGACTTTTAACTCCCCGTGTTCAACGGCATTGACCAAAAAAATGTTTCATTTGACCAAAAAAAAAAAACTCCCAATGTTTCGTCCAGACAAAATGCCATAAGTACTCCAAAGGCACCATTTTGAAAATTTCCAGGATTTAAATGATACATTAGAAGTTCTAATTGTTAGTGTCCTTTTCCCCAAATGTGAGATGGTCTTAATTCTCGTTCTTTGACGTTTGTTTAGCTTCGTTTATTGCGGCTTTGAAAAATCACGCGCAAGCCTAACAAGTTGTTCCGAAATTTTCCGACTATCGATTTTATGATCGGAAAAACTTATTAAAATTACATCCAAACCGTATACGCTAGAAACTTCTTCAATTCAATTAGATCCTCAACCATACAATAAATTGTCGGTAGGCCCTATGGATTCCACACCTTATATTGAATATCTGTTGTTAGTCGTCAGGTTAGCAACTGCTATTCCGGAAAAATAACTAGAGCGATTGCATTGGCAAATCGTTTCTTAATTTGGGCTCCTCTCAACAAGCCGATACCTATCATCCCGAACTATCTTGGGGACTAACATTCTAAATTTCCACGAGGATTTAGCCTTATAAAAAAATTAACATTAGTGGACTGCTTACATTCAAGAAGGTATAAAAAAGATCGTGGTAAACGTTACTAAGATATCGATAAAAAAAAATTAGAAAGATAAGTTCAAAAGTGTTGAAACCACACGTGCCAAGGATAGATTGCACATGGACCACAAAAATACATTCGAGGTCCAGTATACCAATCCAGATTTTTGTAGGTCAAATCATGTAGTTCACAGAAAAATCCGGGGCAAAAATGAAAATATCCAGAAGGGCTCCCCAATAAAATCGTTCGCGTGAAAGAGCACAGATCCAAGCACAAAGAGAGGAACGGGGAAAGTCCACAGACCACGACATCAACATCAAATTCCATATGATAATCATGGGCCGGTGCGGGCGAGTGCTCGACACGCTGCACGCGCGCGCGTGCCGTACAAACCTCTTGAGAAACTTCCCCCACAATATCTTCAAACCGGCACCGGGCTGGAAGTTAACGAAACGGAAACACCTAACATAACCATAATTAATTAATGACGAAACAAAATATCATAATTAAAAATTATTAAATGCATTTATTTTTTTCCTGTAGCGGATAATAACGAACGGTTAGGCTAAGGTTCGACTTTGACCGGAGACTCCAGGCTGTCGAGCATCATCGCTGTCCCGCTGTTGTCGTGTGATATTTTTTCCTTCTAGTCCAAAACCCAACTTGAATGCGATTTTGAAAATTTTTAAAAAAAAAGGAAAAAAGATAAAATAAAAATGAGAAATCAACGGCAGCACGGAACTGGTGAGCTGGCGGAAAACGACAAGAGTGGTCGCCGATTCGGAGGGCGAAGTGCCAATGCCTCCCTGTCAGGTCCAGCCTGTCCACCTGCCACCGCAACGCAACGGTCTTTTCCTCCCCGACCTTCCACCGACACCTGCCCGTAACCCATGCCCCCTCGCACCCATTCCGTGTCCGACCAAAACCGCCTCATCCGGTCACACACGATTTTAGTCCTTCGGTAACGAGCGTTGCTGGTCGATTTTTAAGTGTTAGTTATACACAAAGGCAAGAGAAACGACTCATCGGAAATTATAAACCATCGATTGATAAGTCATTTTGCAAAATTGGTGTCATTTAATTTTGAAATAACGATGGCACAAAAACACAAGGGTAATCACCGCATCGAAACCCATAAAATCATTGCTTAAGAGATCGCTTACCATGTGCCTATAAAGACACTATAATTTTTTTTTTTGGTCGAAGAAGACACTATAGTTAACGAACAATTTTTTGTAACGCGATTAAGCATACTTCGACGTATAATTAAGCACTCGTTAAAACATAGTCAAAGATATTATAAGTCGATTGCGCACGCTTCCACAGGAAGGAGGACCTTCCATGGAGCTTCGTGGGGACAAGATTGCGACCGAATTAAGCAAAGGGAATCCATTATGTTAGGTCAATCAGTTTAAGATTTGATTTTTTAAAGCTAGGGCATGGGATTAGGGGAAGAAAGATTCCTGATTTAATTAATAATTATTTTTTTTTTTAAAGGAGGAGAAGTTGTGGGGGAGGTTTTGTATTAAACGAGAGAAGATGTCCGTATCCGGTTTCTGTTACAGGGTACGACGTACCTACTCACCTAAAACGTCCTGCCGTTTGGTAATGGGGCTGTGTTGGGTTGGGGGGAGGGGGTAGAGATGAAGGGTGAAGGAAAGTTGTCTTTGTTTGGGGATGGCGACGATTCTTTGTGCTCCTTCGGACCTTTTTTATTTTTTTTGAAGTTGCTATGTTTGGCAATGAAGGTTGGCCATGTCATGAAATAATGTTAGGCATTTAATGCAAATCCCAAACTAACTGTCCCCCTTCTTGACTTTTCTTATTCCTTTTCTGTCATTTTTGTGGGGTTACAAAATTGAAATTTTGCGTTTTTTTTTTTTTTTTTTTTTTTTTGGCATTGAGCACTCTTGGATTCTTGTCGATCGCAAAAAAAAAAAAAAATCTTTTATAAATAATTAATATCAAAAAAAATCTCAAACTCATATATTTATGATAAATTTAACTTAAATTAATTTTTTAATGACGAGAAACTCCAATCTGGTACATATCGTAATAAATTTATCTTCTATTAATATTTTTTTAAAATTTTGGTTAATACTACGAAAACTCTCGTAAGACACATGTGATAAATAAAGTAAAAACTCTAAATTGGTAACTTGTCAATTGTCACGTATCATCAACTCAACATGTTATTGTAAAATTCAACTGAAACTAACAGAATGTAAATTTATCATAAATGTGCCGGTTTAAGATTTTTGCTTGGTCAAAAAATCAATTTAATGGTAAATTTATCACATGCATATCAATTTAGAGTTTTTCGTAATATTAATCATTTATAAAAAGAACAAAACATAATACCATTTGCTCGCTAACTCGAAGTGTTTAATAATAAAAAGGATGTAGATTTACTAGAGCATTCAAAATCTTTGAAAAATTTTGAAGGTGCCACAAACAACTACATCTAAAGTTAAAAAAAAGCCAAAAAAAAAAAAGTACATTACATTATAATATCCATTTTACACTATTAAAATTCATTTCATCACTCAGTTCGGATAAAGCTAGAGGCATTCTAAATGTTTGATAGTCATTTGATTATACCAGCAAACAGTAACGCAAACATATCCCATGATGGCTCGTCATTTTGTGTTGTACTCCGGAAACTACTAAAGTATGCATCTTTTTTTTTATATCTAAACTATCAAATTCAGGTGTTTTCAAAAAAGGTTACAACGTCTCTTTTTTTAGTGTTCTTAAAACACGTTTATGAAATCACAATTTCTCAGAATTTGATAAATTTATCTAGACCAACCATCGCATCAGTCCAAAATAAGAGAAGCTAGTGAGTATTTAGCATGGCCACTTACTATTATTTCGACTCATTTCATAGTTGCCATAATAAAAATTCGTTAAGGCGTAGTAGCTAATCGGACATCGTTCGATGTCTAGCACTGAATTTGCGGCAAAAGCTTCCTATTCAAATTATAAAGGAGGCAAAGTGATGTTAATCCCCGCTAGATAATCCAAACTATGCAATTATAAGGTTACTAATTTTGTATTGTGCCTAAAGATTTTGAAAAAAGTAAAAGAAGAAGAGAGAGCTGTAAATCGGCCGTTACTTTTCCTCTGAGGGTGCAAAAGTTTTACCCGGCATGGAGAGCTGGCTTTTGACTTTTGACCTCTTCCGGTGAGTTTTTTTTTTCTTTTTGCTTACGTGAGAAGGAAAAATAAAATATATATAATTACATTTAAAAAAAAAGGAGATATGGGTTGGAGGGAGAATCCTACTTTCATCCTTGCAACCGTTGGATCGCGACATCTGTCATGTGACCCCACGCCCCTGATGCTTCTGCATTTATCCCTCCCGCGAGGTAAAGCCATGTGCACCCGGTGACTTTATCACGTGCCCGGGCCCGGCATAAAGGAGACACACGTGCGACTTGCGCCCCCCAAGAGCAGCAGGCGAATTTCAGACAATAACCTTAATTTAACCCCAAAAAAATAAAAATAAAAGCAGAGGTTAAATTAAATAATTACAGCTCCTCAGAATCGGGGAGTCCTCTTCTGGCGAATAATCCAAGAGACGACAGCGGTAATTTAAAAAATTAAAGTAGAATTTGGGGTACGATCGGCCAGTACGTGTACGATTCTGTGAATAAAAGTATGGGGTTGGATCTCACGTGACGGGAAGGATCGGCGGGCTTTCCTTTCGCGCCGATCGAGCGAGCGGGTGGGCGGGCGATGAGTTGGTGTTGGATCGGATTAGGGTTTCCTCGTTCCTTCCTTAAGATCTGATTATTTATATTTTTTTGGTGAACTTTCTAATTAAGTATGATTATTGGGAAGAAGGTGGGTTCTTTGAGTGTTAATGATTGTTTTAGTTATTGGGAATGATAATTTATAATTCGGGAAATTATGAATTCACGGAAGGAGTCACATCCGATCGTTTCTGACTAATTATAATATCTATCAATTTTACGAAAGAGTTACTTGCGTGGAGGACGTATTTTAAGTATCGTTGTACACGACTTTAGGTGATATTGGAATTACAGATTGTTAAAACTTAAAGAGTTATTGCCGGGAACATGACACGAATAGATTTTGAACTTTAACCTAATGTATAATGTAGTCTTTGAACAAATTAGTAGTTCGGGGGCCACAATGAACGAATTAAAAGTTCACGAATCACATTGTACAATAGGTCAAAATTCAAAAATTATTTGTATCATTCTCCCCGTTGTTAGTTAAATTTCCATGTGCCCGATATTTTAGTAACTTTTTTTACGTACCTTTGCAGCAATTTTTCATTATCTTATTTTATAGAATCTTATCTAATGCACATCAGTAACAGGACTTGTATGCACCTATACATAGATTAGATTATTCAAGAGCTGTGAAATCTTACATGTTACATGTGGACAGTATTGGGAGTGCAATCGTTAAGGGAAAGCCAGATTTCGAGCTTATCTAGCTATTCAATTGGATACCCTTTTACTCAAAATGAGTTATGGGTAATTAGTGTATATAAATTGTTTGCTCTCCCTTAATTCAAGCATTCACCAAATAGCGAAATAGAGCCAAAGTCCGAGTCTCATCAACATATTTAATTATACTTATTTTTACTCAAAAATTTAATCTAATGAATTTTGAGCTATTTAGGATATATCAATTACGTCACAAAACACTAAATCTCCGATGTGGGACTGTTTTTTTTTTTCATCACAATGCAGGCGTGCATTACAACAAACGGGGAGATGTATTTTGAAGTTGAAAATGAAAATTATTCATATGCCTTTCGTTTTAATGATGTGAATTGATCTACCTTAACTCGACATGCATTGACGAGCTATGAATCAATTAAAAGCGTTATGAATCAATTAAAAGCGTTGTCCAAGTCCTTTTAATCAGAGATGGAGTTAAACATAGCCGTTCTCAAGATCTTTTTGATACTCCTGTTTTTTCCCCTCAACGAAAACAAACGTATTCTTCATTGTATATGCCCATCCGAACAGTTTTCCTAGAAGAAATGTACTTACAATTAAAGAGTTGAATAAATTTTCCAGGACAAAATGTAAGAAAGTATATTCACGATCAAAGAGGTAAGAGTCCGTTCAGGAATAACATGGTTATCGGGAAAGAAAAAAGGGGAAGAAAAAAAAGTAAGGAAAAATTTTTAAAAAAATAAAAATATTCAAAAAGTATTTAAAAATTATAAAAAGAAAATTACATGTCGGCGTCCATGTTAGTGTTTTTCGGCCTAGATTAGCTGAATGAACTAAATTGGTATCAATATAAAACATTATAGGATTAAATTAATCTAATTAAAAAGTTTATGACTGAATTGATATCAAAGCAATATGTTTAGGAATTTTTTTTTTGTACTTCTCCCCATAAAAAATGTTTACACTAGAATATTTAACTAAAACCCACATTCGGCTTAACCTTTGGCAATGATCTTATAAAATTTTACATCATATTGGAGTAGGATACTCGACGCTCAAATTTTTTGAGAGTTCTTATTTACCTTCTCTAACATATTGCATATTTTAACCTAGTCCAATGTCCAACCATGCGAAAGGGAAGCATTGAGATATTTATCTATGTGTGCTTTCATTTGACAACTTATACTTTTAACATAATTAGTAATGGTGCCATAAAATTTCACACAAGTTTGTACCTTTTTATCTCTATTTCTACTGCACATAAAACAAATCCAATGTAGAAATTCATAGATTTTGCCAAACATTCTCATAGATTTTATGTCCATTATCACTTAAGCCGACCTTCACCCACTACACGTGTGTTTCCTCATATAAGATTATTGGCTCTAGAGATATAAATTTCATGTGTGTATATATATGAAGAACTACTTAACTCAATCTCGTGTGTGTGTGTATATATATGTATATAATGAGTAGATCGAGACAATAATAATTTTAGTACTTACAAACAAATTTAATGTAATCCTTAAAATCTCTACAACATTTTTAGCTCGAGATATTTTTTCTAGTGGGATGCAAATCTTCACACGCACGGATGCATTTCATGTGTCTTTCTTGCTTGTATATGTATGTATGTTTAAATCGATGAGCACAAGCGCAAATACCCAATTATCTAACGGCACGTGGAACACTTGCTCGATATTGTAAATTTAACTAACGATCGACCTTGTACTTTAAAAAAGAGAAAGATGGAGACTCGGCAAATAATTTCTTCCCATCATATAGTAGAGTTGTCAAAATTTAAAGAGAAAATTATAAATAAGGGTTTGAAGTTATTTTATTTTTTAAAATAAGGATATCAAGAGGATATTATTTCAAATAAGAGTCTAAAATGATATAATTTCAAATAAGGGCTTGATATGCCTTTATTATTTCAATGAAGGGCTTAGCTAAATGGCATTTTTATTCTTTACATCTTTTTTTCTCCCTCCTCGGCCATCGCCAGCCTCATGTGAGAGCAACCCTCACCGCCGTCGACCGTCGGCAATCTTCACCAAATCTTTCGAGGGTAACCCTTGCCTTGGCCTGCCCAAGGGAGGGCACGCCGCCCGACAACGCGATGGCCTAGAGAGGGGAGGAAAAATAAAAAAATTAAAAAGAAAAGAAAAACATAAAAGGAAAGGAAAACATAAAAAGAAAACAAGGAAAAAAATTAAAAATGTAATGAACGAAAATGCTATTCCACCATATCCTTCTTTGAACTAAGGGAAACTTTCAATTAAGAGACGCAAGTGAGGATTTTTTTTTTCCTCAAAAGAGGGTTCACAATGAAGTTTATCTCAAATAAAAGCCTAAGATGACAATCTAGTCTTCGTGGCGTTAAGGGCCTACGAAGCATGTGCATCTCACATGCCACCATTAGAGGGCATTTTCGTCCACGTGGACGTGAGCAAGAGCGATCCCCCGTGGAGAGGAGGCCGCAAACGTAATTTCACAGAATTTTCCCTCCTCCCGGATACATTCCGTCCTATATAATAAACAAACAATTCTCTTTTATTTTTTTAAAAATATTCTAGCGAATTTCAGGTGTACGCGTTTAATTTTTTTCCCCTTTTTTTCTTCCTTGTTGGAATTACGAATAGGACGTTTAATTTTAATGTCCCCTTTTTTTTGCCTTACAAACAAAAAAAAAGAAAAAGTCGATTGGAAGAAAGAATGGACGTAATTCCTTGTCTCCATCCAAACCCATCATTTTGCCGCGCTTATTAGACGGAAATAAACCTTAATTATTATTTTTTTTATTTGAAATAAATTCTTTTATAATTATATTCTATATATTTAATTATGGGGAGTCGGACGTTGCCGAAGAAGAAAGAATTAAGAACAGAGAATTGGCATGATAATGAATAGGGTGATGTTTAACTGAATAAGGAAGAAAATATTAACTTTGGACGAGAAATATTATATAGACCCCAATGATGCCGTGAATAAGTGGCAGAGTTTTAGGAAAATTGCATATAGATTCAATCACCGGACTTTGTTGTATCAAAACCAATTACTTGTGGGCAAATTGATCCTAAAAGAGTATTACAGCCCAAAGTCCGACTACATTGTTACTATATTCCTTTATATTTTTCCCAACACGTAATTCCTTGTCTCCATCCAAACCCATCTTGCCTTGGACGGAAAAGGAAGAAGAAGACGAATTGGGGAGTCGGATGTTGGAAGAAGAAAGAAGAAGAACAGAGAATGCAGAAAGAAAAATGAATAAAAGGAAGAAAATATTAACTTTGGACGGAAATGACCCCAATTATGCCGTGAAAAGTGGCGAGTGAGATGCATATATTATGCATTGATCACTTCTTTAGGCCCTTATCTAATCTTTTAGTCTTATTTGAAATAATATTTAGTTTGAACGCTCTTTTGAAATAATAATGGCACTTCAATCTTTTATTTAAAATTTTTTAAAATAATGAAAATTACTTCACGTCCTTATTTAAAAAAATTAAATCTTTATTTAGAATTTTTCTAAATTTTAAATATATCTAGAAGTGATGTTATCTATCTCGAGTACTATTCCCAATATTATCATTATTATAAAAGTATATAATTTCGTTAAGACGATCGTAGGGTCGCCATCGGTTTCCAGTGGCTGTCTTTTCGAAGAATCTCCAAAGAGCTTGATTGGATATTCTTTGTCCTAAAAATATTAGCCGCAAATTTGCATGCCAAAATATTCCAGTCATGCCTGACCAAAAAAAAAAAAAAGGGGAGAAGAACAATACATCATTTATTCATGGAAGTATGCGTGCAGGGATGCTCTTTTAAATTTTATCAGTGAAAAACGGATGGAAACAAACTATCGATTTCAATGATCGTGCGACCGTTCATACACGAGTTTCACGCGTTGTTCAATTTGAGTCATAATTAAGGCTCATTTTGAACGAATGTGCATAGATACTCAAAGGCAAAAGAGGACTTTCGAAAAAAAAAAATGAATTAGTCGCATGAACTTAACTATTACTTAGACTTTTTTACGTGCTATTACCGTACATGAACACTACATCAAAGACAAACATATGGATTCGTCAAATCGCAATACCCACTTTAATTATCTTAGTTACAAATTAGAAGTGAAAATCGAAATTTATTTGGAAACTAAATCGAGAGTATCATAGACCTAGCAGATTTTGTACAGAGTAATCATGTTTGTTTATCTTTAGTTAATTCAATTTGTTCATCGGGAGCACTTGTTAACTGGACCCTTTCTGGTGCTCCGACTTTCCTTATAAGCACGGTTAATCAACATGTTCTCATAAAGAACATTAAATAAATATGCTTATTTGGTAATTAGTCGTCTACTTTAAGACACGCATTTACAAGTCCCGGGTACTTAAAAAAAAGCACGACTTATCTTGCCGGGGCTTCCAAAGTCTCCCGACAGCCGATATTTCCACGTAACAAATCGCACTTCAATTTAGTTTCTTATAATTCTCGTACACGTATGTAATATTGAAGGAAAAAAAAACATTTTCAATATATAAATATTTGGCCTCGTTTGTTTTAAAAGTGAGTAAAAGAAGGACCGACTCAATCGGAAACTGCTTGGACCATACCGAACTAGACCGATTATTTTTTATTTCTTAAATATAAACCTGATAATCCACTATGTAACTCTAACTTTAATTCCAACAAACAAAACCTAACTTTAATTAGGACTAAAATTAGAGTTTGTGTTGTTTACCCATACTAATAATTTATCGATTTCATTAGATCGCTCGGGAATAAAATTTGAGAATCGGTCCAATTCCCTATCTCGGGACGAGATTGGATCGATTCGAGAATTGATCATCCTTTATTTTATAAAAAAAAATTGAACGATTTGAAAAATAAATGCTCCTTCCATTTATATCATATGAAATTTCCATCCTTAAAACTATCGTAAAATGCATTTGAGGACCACGCCGTCAAAACCAAAGAGAGAAAAACCCATCATCTCTCTCTCTTGAGTTATTAGTCTTGAGACAGTTCACGCCAGTTCGGTACGGTTCCCAAGATTGTCGATCCGATTTTTTATTCTAGTAGGTTAACCGCATATCCTGGACTAGACCAGACCAATTATTGTTATTTATTTATTTTTTTAATCCTTAATGTAAACCTATTATTAATCAACATTAAAATTAAAGGCCAGCGTTGGTCTCCCATATTAAAAATTTATCGGTTCCATTAGATCCTTCGAGAATTATATCGGGGCCGGGTCGATTTTCCATCCCAAAAATTGAAAAGCGGTCCGTCAACTCTTGATTCTCAAGTGAGGTTCGACAGGACCCGAAATTGATCATTGCTAATTTATTTCATGGAAAGCGAATTAATTTGAAAAATTAATACGAACTTTATCCTACGAAATTTCCATCCTTAAAAATTACCCCATCCGAAGTTAGTTATTATTATTATTTTTTTTGGGGGTCGAAAAGTTAGTTAGTTAAAAATTACCACAAAACGCAATTTCGAGGACCACGCGGTCCAAATCAAAAGGGCGGAAAAAGAACCCCATCATCTCTCTCTCTCCTCCTGCATTATTAGTCTCCGTCGCACGCGGAAAACGTGCGCTTATTTGCAACCGTGCCCTCCAACACGACAACCTCGACAGTTGTGATTTGGAAAAGAGAGCTTTTCCTCTTCCCAACGCAGCAACCAGGAATAAAAAAAAAAAAAACAAACAAACGAATAACACAACACACGCGGTCAATTCCGGTAGCTGCCACGTCATCGAAGTCCGTCCCATCCCCAGACGCCAGCCGCGTCCCCCCCCCCCTTCCCCTCACGAGCCTGGTCACGTTCGGACCCCTCGATTGGCGCCACGTCGCGAGGTCGTCGGAGCTGCGGGGCCCACCGCTGTCTCGTGCTTTGTCGTTTTGTGAGCCGACGTGGCGGACCGAGCATCCCCCAAACCCACCGGCCAATTACCCCGCGACCCGCGTGGAGTAAAATTAAAAACAATTCTTTATTTACAATTCCTTAAAGGCACTTAAAATATACAGTTAATAGAGTTGGTTCGATTTCCAAGGCGATGATGTAGTTCTATTTTTTGGTCTGTGATGATGATAATATATATATATATATATAAAGGTCATGATGATTGAAATAGGAAAGAAAAAATGAATGGATATATTTAGACCCATCATGAAATTATATCGTTCCTTTTTGAAAACCTTAGCTTAGATCAAAGATTACTATGTTTCTGGTTATTTTTACAATAACCCTTGTCCTCAACGGGACCTATTTTATATTAAGACATCTTTAATATTGGGATTAATATCACGAAGAACCTCAAATTGATACATTTATGATAAATTTATCCAATATTCTTTTTTGACCACAAAAAATTTCAAACCGATATGTGATAAATTTACTCTCGGTTAAATTGAGTTAATATCACGAAAAATTTCAACTTGATAAATTTGTGACAAACAGAGGGTAAAAATCCCAAACTAGTATATCCGTCGATTGCATGTATCACCAACTTATCAATTTGACGATTAAATTTAACGAAAATTAACGAGAGGATAAATTTGTAACATGTATACTAATTTCGGGTAACTTTATCACAAATGTATCGATTTTGGGTAAATTTATCACAAGTGTATCACTTTGAGGTATTTCATAGTCAAAAGAATTAGTTTAGGGTAAATTTATCACAAATATACTAGTTTGAAATTTTTGGTAGTAAAAAAAATAGTTTGAGGTAAATTTGTCATATGTATACTAGTTTAGGTTTTTTTTGTGGTAAAAAAAATAATTTGGAGTAAATTTGTCATAAGTGTATTAATTTAGGATTTTTCGTGATTAAAAAAATAGTTTGAGATAAATTTATATCAAAGTGTACCAGTTTAAGGCTTTTATGATATTAACCTTTAATATTTTAGCAAAAAAAAAAAAACTATACATATAATTATTTGACAAATCAAAATAGATCCCAACACATTTGCCCCAGATGAATTTTCGTCCCACGAGAAATTTCAAACCTGTTCCCCTAATCCACATCTATTATCAGTTTGGGATTATTTTTTGGTTTGACGTACGGTTTGTGAAATTTTTAGGGTTAATACTACAACAAGCCTCAAACCGGTACACCAACGATAAGTTTACCTCCGTTATTTTTTGTTGAATTTGATAATTAAATTACTAAGATAATATACTAATTTGAAATTTTTACCTTTTATTCGTCACATATGTATCGATTTGAGATTTTTCATTACATTTACCCAATTTAACGAAAGTTAGTGGAAGGTAAATTCTTCGCATGAGTATTGATTTAGAGTTTTTTGATGATCAAGTTTAAGATACATTTATCTCAAGTATATTAGTATGAGGAACTTATTTGGAGTTTTTTGTGGTATTAATTTTTTTTGGTGGGTTCGACGTACGGTTTGTGATTTTTTTTCTTTTTAAATCAAGATTAATTTAGGTAAAATATATCACGAGGTATCATTTGATATGTCGAATGATATTAAACACAAAAAAAAAAAAAGATTTCGATAACGTAACTCGCTCGGAGACGTATCGATGGGTAAATGGGATCGTTACATGCCTAAACCTTTTGTATCAAGGAAGAATAATTTCTCGTAAAGTAAACAAAACATTTACCTTTTTTTTGGTTGCGGTGGGATTGATTATTGATTGATTAATGAAAACGTTGCTGTCGGCTTTTGAAGCGTCAAACTGATGGATAAAGCGAAGGGCAGTTCTAATTGATTTTTTGTTGCCAGCTATAAGGCACTTGCACTTGCATCGGGTTTACCAATTTTTTTTTTTGACGAATATCATTATCTTTCATTATAAGGAAAAGGGTTATTTTATAGAGCCTTACTTTTGATCGATTATTATTATTATTAATATTTTAAGATTAAAAAAGAAATAAAATAAGAAATATTATTGAGGGGAAATCAGAAAAAGGACAGCACGTGGGTGGGTGCAAATTGCGTGGTGGATCGCGCATCCCATGATTCGCGCCCATCACCCGCAGGCCGTATGCATCCGTCCATCGTACTGTTACAACTTGTACTCTCTCTCTCCCTCGTGCACATCTTCCTTTTTCTTTTTTTCCTTTCATGGACAAGATAAGATTGCTTCGGGAGATGGTGTCTAATTGTTTTTTTTTAATTATTATTTTGGTTTTTTTGTCATGTTATTATTATGTTACATAAGTAGATAAAAGGGTATTTGAGTAAAATGTGTTGCGAAAGAAAGTACAACGAAAGTCTTGAGTTTTAATTCTTTGATTCGTCTCTTGGTTGGTCGACGGGCGTGCGTGTTTTGGAGATAATGTTTTTCTGACGGTAGCTTTGATTGTGACAAACAAATTGGACAGATATACACGACCGTTGAAACTCGTAGTTATCGAATGAAAGTTTGCGAATGAATTGGAAGGAAGAAGAAGGGGAGATGAGTACGGCCTTCAATGAGATCTTTTTGACATTTATCGAATGTCTTGAAGACCATACGAAAATGGCCGTTCTGATGTTCCTTAAATTCTCTTGTTTGGTTTGATGCGGTGTAACAACCTATACCTTTTTGGCTCGCAAACTCCCCTTGCCAATATGGAATGTCATCTCGAGAAGTACTGGGATGGAGGTGAATCCCAACTACAACAGGTCCACGGATCTCGGTCTTCGGGGACCGATTTCCTTACCGACCCAATAAACTTAAACTGAATAGGAACGAGTCTGTTTGAAGACTCCATGCCTACCGAGAATGTTTTACACGAGGATTGCATCAGGTGGTAATGATATGTTCGGAATGTTCAATCCAGACCTAAAAATTTAACTGGGATGCATATTATGCGAATGACATGATCGATTGATCACGTCGCTCAACTGTGTGGTTAATAATGCTTCAAACACTTTTTCTAAGGATATAAAAAGAGGAAGCAACCTCTAGGAATTCACTCGGTCCAGCCACAGGGTCGGGATCTATAGCTCTTAAGAGGACGGGATCAAATATCGGAAAATAGGAAGAAGGACGGGAGTAGTAGAAGTTGAGAGAAGTGCAAAATCAGAGGGAGAAGACAAATGGCGTTTGGGTTCTCAGAGACAGAGCATCATGTTGGGTTAAGGTAATGAGGGGACAAGCTCATCTCGAGCAGATTCACGAAGTTATAGATATAAACGCATCAAACCAAACAGGCGTCTATAGGCGAAGTACCTGTACTTAGCAGATGCAAGGTTTCTTTATTATGTGTATGTGTATTTTATGTCTGCAAATTGTAAAGTAAGGTAGCACAACTACTAAAAGGGTTCCATAGGCTGCTCCAGTTAGGGCTGTGCAATTGGTTCGGTCTTATCCGGAAACCAGACCAAACCGCCCGTAGAAACAGGTTCAGTGCTCGATTCCAGTTGAAATAGGTCCAATCCTGGTTCCAAAATTTTGGAACGGGTACTCTATGTTAGGTACCCAACTTAACCGAGACTCAAACGAGTTGCGTAACATGTAACATGGCACCAATATGTAAAGTAGATGTTTGTAAGTTAAGCTTTCCTTTCTTATGACCAGAAAAAAAAAAAAAAAGGAACAAAGGGGAAGAAAGAGAGAACATTGTCACTTACCTTTGCTCCTCCATGGGATTTGAATAACACTACACATGAATACGCTTCTCTTTGAATTTCTTTATCTACAGACCTGCACAACTCTTTCAATTCCTTGAAATATAACGTGCAAACACGTCGACAGAAAAGGGAATCTTTTCATTTTTAGACGCAAAAGTTCATACTATACAATGAAAATACAGAAAAAAGAACAAAATTAATAAAGGGAGAAAAAAGAAGATACTAGCTCAGTAGCTCTAGTAGCTGCTAATTTTGCTGGTCACCTAATTTTACAGGATATACACTTTGATGTTGCAAGTGCTCCTTCATGTTCGAATCCACAAGTAGACGATGAGCAATGAACGATAACTAGTTAAAGGAACTTCACAAATGCGTGGCCTGGATTATGGTGGAGTCGAGGTTTGATTTCAACCAGGTCACAAATCTTCCTTTCAGTTCAACAAGCAGGTGCGACAAATCCTGCCTCCATGACCAAGTAGGGTCATTAAGGGCACGGACAGAATTAAGACAGACAAGAAGGGTACCGCCTTCATGCAAAAGGACCTGCATTTTAATCAAAACAGAGTTATAGGTACTCCAGGACAGATGCAAGAGATGCAAATGGAATGTGAATTATGGTAAGTTCTTCTCATGCATTATGGTCATTGGAAATACATACTACTAGTAAGTTAGTAACTCTATGATGCCCCTAGTGAACTAAGAGAAACATTGCTGTCACAACTGCAACTAATCATATGAGAATCAAGGAAATAATTGAATGACAATTCCATGTGCAGGTGTAACTTGCACCATGCACCCTATTGTGATGGGCTGGCAATATGAGAGAATTGCGCCATGTCCCCCAAGCTGCAGTGGTTAGGGTCAATAGAAGCCCAACAAATAAACAAAAGGACCAGTCCATCACCAATACGAGGAAATTTGGTCAAGGACATAATGAAGTTTTCTATTATCAACATTAGTCATTATCAACTCACATGGTAGATTGAGAACCCATAGAGATGGCTCAAACTAAATGATCAGAACGAATCATACCGTCAACCACAAGGGAAGCAAACCAAATACAGATGGTAAGGAGGCCAAAAATATGCAAGATAAAGCAAGAGCCACATTCTGCTTAACCTGCAAATAGATACTGTAAGAATCCATGACATGATGTCCAAACAGGTACAAGGGACGAACATTCTTAGAAAACATAGACAAGAATAAATGATAATCCATCAAAGTACCAGGGACGTCGTATGCCGTGACTTGGCAATAGAGAATGGAACACCCGATATGTTATCTCGCAGCAACAGCACGTCAGCAACAGCAACAGCAGTTGCACTAGCACGTTGAGCAAGCACGATGCCCACAGTAGCAGCAGCAAGAGCAGGTGCATCATTAATACCCTCACCAACCATAATAAGGCCTCCCCCTGTAAACAAATTCTAAAATACTTCATCTAACAGTGACATGTTGGGCAAAACACATCATGAAGGAAGAATCAAAATTTATCCCCGAGAACAAATCGAGAGGCAAAAGGAATGGAGAAACTAAACCAGGTATTCCAATAAGCACAATGAAAGCCTATTGAGCAAGAGGAGTGAAACTGGTGGACCAACTCCATTTTGGAAAGCAAGTATCTTGAGTCAAGCAATCAGAATGAGTAATAGGTCGAACGGAGAAAAAGCATAAAGAAGAAGAGGAACTTGCAACTACTAATTCGTTTCATAGTGGATACAGAAGAATCATCAAATAAGTATGTTGATTTTGGGGTCAATATACATCTGATGGTTTCCATGAGCTTAGCCAACAGTTGAAAAATTGAGCGTGCATCGAAAAATGCTTCGCAGTAGAGTGGAAGCAACCAACCAACACAAGACATCATGTATCAAACTTTTCCAGTTTTGAAGTGTCAAGAAAACACCAAATGTGTGTTCATTTTGGACCTGTAAGAAAACCCAAATGTGTCCTTAATAATCATTTAAAAGCTGGATAGTCCGTGTCTCTTAATAATCAGTTAAAAGCCAACTCACGGATCCCAAGGATGACATTGTACTCACCCAAGAAATATAAACTTAAAAATTCAGGGAGAAAAAGACATGCTAACAATGCCACGCAATAGATGTCGCATGTTATATATTCCTGTTGAGTTTCATCTGTGCTAAAACAAGACAAACCGAGATCAATCTTTCAAGAATCCCGGTGAATAAATGTAATAACTAGCAGATTGAGATGAAAAATACAGAAAAAGCATTTGCTACTCACAGAAACAAACTACATATCCATAAGCACAAAAACAAACTTTGCATTTATGAGCACAAACAAAAACAAACTAATATCCATAAGCACAAAAACAAACTTTGCATTTATGAGCACAAAACCACAATATTCATCATCCATGAAGAGTGATTTCAGGTTGGAAGATCACCTGTATCTCTTGGGATGCTTTTCACATAACTAAGCTTATCCTCAGGCTTCAGACCGTAATAAACTTCACCAATACCTACAGAATTTGCTACTCTCCATGCACTTGACTCATGGTCACCAGTCAACATTATTACACGCAGATTGGCTTCATCCTTCAATGCCGCAACCACTTCTGCAACCCCTTGCCGAGGTCTATCCTCGAGATGAATAAGTGTTATCTGCACGAATTATTAGCAAGATCAGTATAGTACTTCAATTTTGCCAAAACTAGGGCTATCAAATGCGTAGTTTCAATCCATAAGTATCTATACAAGCTACATTAGTCAGATTCAAAGAATGGGTGGCAGGTGCCAACATGTATCCCAGCATCTTAGCCGTCCATTTCCAATTTATGGTATATGTAGATCCACCAGTGGACCCAACGTTAGCTGGAAAACTAGGTTGAAAGTAAACACATTTTACTTGCACAAAGAGGACTAACAGCATCGCTTGAGCATTACCTTTTATTAACAGAAAGAGCAGCATGCACTAAATCCCTTCCATAGGAAGATGCACTAACAGCCTCCTTTATCTTCCTTGATTCATCTTCAGCTTTAACAAATGAAGTTATAAAGTCGATGGAACCAAGTGACGCCTTCAAACTTTTGCCACCTCCACTTCCTGCCTATAGCGAAACAAAGAGAAACACAGTCTGATATCAGTGAAAAGCAAGTTAAGGGATAAAGACAACTCATTCTAAATCTAGGGTTCATTGTATCAGCCATGTGATGATAAAGGAAGAAAACTGACATGAAACATATAAAGGCAGACGAATAGAATTTACATTATGCTCAATGAACAAAATGATAATGTTACAATGGAAGAAAATGGCAGTGTTATGTGACTCACGCCATTGTACATTGCTCAAGCAGGCATCTAGAACAATAAACCGCATCTCATTTGATTATGCTAGCGAAAATTTGTGATGAACAAAATTGCCAAAAAAATATTCATTAAGTAGAGGTTCTTTAGAGCTGATGACATTTGGGAGAAAGCTTGTCTTCATAATAAATGTTCACCAGCTGCAAATCTCCAGAGCATTGTCCTGGATCACCACATTTTGCAGACGAAAACTTTCAGTTTGACTAAGCCAACCAAAATAGTTTGGTTCTCAAAAAACATCAACATCAACATTAACACCTTTATCCCAAACTAGTTGAGGTCGGCGGTCGATGAACCCAAAAATAAATAAAATAAAAGCAAGATCTATTGAGGGAAAGAAATAATTAACTAGAAATAAATATATAAAAATAAAAATATATAGGGAAAAAAGACTAGAAAGGACAATCTAGAATGACTCTCAAAAAACAAATGGCCAAAATGCTTGAATCAAGCACAATGTGAATGTTAAGAGCCCCATACTTAGCCCATCAACATATAAAATAGGCAATAGTCACCAGAAAATAATCGATTGAGAAACATACGATACTGTAATTATGATCAAGCTCAGAAGTGAGAACTAGAGAGGGAAACTCTTTCCTCCCAATAAACTAACAGCCAAAACCTGAAACGTTCGAGCTGACACAATCGTAGGCTTTTCCAGGTCTAGGTCGAAAATCATCTATGGCTGTTGTTTGGCTTGTTAATGAATGCTTAGGAAGATGATTGAAAATCAAAACAAAGTGAGGATGGCCCGCTCAAATTTTCACCGTCCCTTGTGCTCTTCTCCCAACACAATTGATAAAAATGAGCATAAAGATCGAAAATAGATTTCCAAGGATAACTTTGCTTGGACTTTCCATCAGACTAGACCTATTAAAGAAAACCTCAGAATGGTAAATAAAACGAGATTCAAGATTTGTGATGTTCTTCTACAATCGAAATGAAACAATTGTAAGTTAGACAACTTGAAAGCTCCAAACCTCACAAGATCAAGCATCTGATCCAATTAGAGTAAAACTTTCTTAAGATTGGAAGTTTCTCCGTTAAAATGATCTATGGCCCTCAACTTATACTCCAAACGTTGTGAAGTTCTTTTAGGATCAAATGAACACAGTTATAAGTAAGACAATTAGAAAGCTCTAGGCCTCATAAAGTCAAGCATTTGACTAGCTAAACTTTCTTAGGATTCAAAGTTCGTTCTCTAGTATGAAATATGACCCTCAACTTGTGCTCGTGAAATTCCTTTTGGAATAAGGGCACAAACATACTGAAGCTTTGAAGTGTAGCATGAATAGATTTCTGTGGAAGCAGAGAAATATGCCAACGGGCATTATGGAAGTATTTTAGAGCAAAGGTCATGCAACCCACCAGTAAGGTTTAATGAGTTCAAGTTCATTCTAGATGGACCAAAGCTTAATTCCTGGGTACTTAGACTAAAAATAGCATGACCAATGCACCAGCTGGTACCAGTTGTCATGTTAAACAGTAAATAGACACTTAGGCAACAGCTTGCAGAGTGGTCTAATCAGTGGTTAGCTCATAAGTCATTCAAAAAATGTTTAACTTTTGTTGCTTCCTGTTATCATTCATTAATTTCCTTATAACCTAACTGCTTTAGCAGTTTCTAACCTTTCAAGCCCTCGTGAAGCTGTTGGTTCAGCGCCACCACAAGCTGTGTGAGAGCCACTCAGAAATGCTGAAGTAGTGGCAGTTCTCATGTTCTGAACTAATCCAGTTGACGAGTAGTATCAAAATTGAAGGGAATTCCTCATAGGACATTTATAGGATGAAACCATAGCCCTTAACTATAAAAGGGATTAATAAAACGAATCACACTTTTACCACTAAACTATACCCGCTACAATGGGATTATTGTATATAAATAAAACTTTTGTCGAACAAAACAAAGGTAATCGGACGTAATCAAGATAGGATCCAAAAAAAAATAATGATGAAAATTATAGCATTGGTATGTTTGTTTTGGTTTTGTCAATAGACCTAATCAGATTAGTAAAAGAGCACTCCTAATTCAAAATTAAAATATTCTCAATGTATGCGTCCCAATCCAAGGAAAGGGGAAGTGAGCTCAACCAGTGCTAGAAGCAATCGTTCGATGAGGAGAAGGCCGGGTTCTTGGACTAGATGAGGGGGTTCCACTTAGTTTCACCTAAGCTTCATCCTGGTCATGGATAGATCACCCAGGTTTGGGACCATAAGCAGTGACAATTGCCCCATGAAGACTCGCTTTCGCTACGGCTCCGGTGGGTTCCCTTAACCAAGCCACTGCCGTTCGATCCTCCAGTAGGTATTACCCTAATTTCAACCTGCTCATGGTTAGCTCACCTAGTTTGGGTCTAAAATCACTTCTCGTTGGGGTTCTTAGGAGCTTCCTGTTCACCCGCCATGTTGATTTTTCCTTCTTCTATGAAATCTTGGATTTTTTGCTTCAAAGTCTAGCTTGCATCCGTTGCATGACCTGGTCCCCCCTCATTGGGACCTAGGAGGTACATAAACTGATTTCACCAAATATAATCATTTAGATTTATTTGATGCAACTGTTCCTTGACCCAAGAGAATTTTGTGCATTACAATGAGATGTATTTGATACTTAAATATTGAAGTAGATGCCTAAATAGTTGGTAGTTATCCTCGAGAGTCTATCAGTGTACTAGGAGGTGGCTATGCAGAACGAATCAATTCTCAGGAAAAGGAACTCTTGAACAAAACTATTTGTACTGACTTCAACAAAGGAAACCAAATTCTGCAGTGCAATCTCCATATATAAAGTGGATTGTCCTACAGCCATACCAATAGTATATGGCTCTTTTACCTCATGCATTAGGCAGCATAATAACATGGTGTTGACAACTTAAAACTTCTTATTTGACAGTTGACCCATTAGAATTGATGCACCCTAGAATCTGCAGAGAAGCTGAGGTCTTCTGGGATTAATTAATCCTACAGAGGCTTGACCTCTCAAACTTCTGTCCCTGTCAGTTATGTACTATAATCTTATCCTTGACAACAAATTACTGTCAAACCAGCAGGAAGTAGGACTACAGTGATTGAAGAAACTCACAGCTAAGACATCCTCTTGAATATACCACAGAATTCAACCAAGTGGCATTTACTTAGAGGAAAACTCAATCCATGTAGCTGCCAATATTAATGCTTCTAACAGATCTAAGGGTGGGATAGAATGAGACTGCACAAAATAATAATGAATCTATGAAGCAAAAATTTGCAATAAAAAAATTCGGTGTCTGTGGAAATTCTACCTCAGTATTGTTCAGAGTGGCAATAAGACCTCTACCAGGAAAATACTCGAATCTCTTTACAGAAATGGAAGGAAGGTCCTTCCCCACACAATGATCTACGACAGCTCTGCGACAAATGAGAAAGGTAAGTTCTTTCTAAGTAGAGCAAAAAGTGTAAATAAATATTCAGAGACAATAAGCACACCACTTCAATCAAAATACAAGGAATTTCATATTTCAGACCAATAGAACCACTGTGTATAGCCATATAGAACATTAAAATAGAGTACTTTTTCCTCTTGAACAAGGATGTGTAGTCATCTTCAAAAGCCTAATTGGAGGCTTTAAAGAATGAAAGCTATTTATTGAATGTCAACAAACTTATTACAAATAATTTTTATAACAAAGTGTAGCAGTAGCCCATGCACAATAAGTAATTTTCCTCGGACACATGTTCAGGAAAAGTATTCCCAGAGAAAAGGAACTCCAACGTCATAGAGTTTACAGCAGCATAGAGAAAAAGACAATCAGGGTTCTGCTCAGTATCAGGAGTCGAACATGGCCATATTAATCACGTCGCTGGCATTCTAGTTTATCGCTATGCAAAATATTTTTTTGTCATCTCTCATAATAATGCAGCAATCTTATTATTGGGAACTGATATACATGTCCGATGCACCAAATGGATCTTTTCACTCTAGTGCATTTTACAATGTCAGAAAATTACAATTGAGTACATAAAAGTATTGGTAGATTTAAAGACGTTCTCCTGTTACAGCCAACTAGAAATAAAGTAGGTGATGCTCATACATGTACATGATGGACATTATTCACCGAAGATGGAATTTTAGTCAGACCTCGGCTATCAAACTGGATAATGAAGTATATGTCTTCTAACCTCCTTTATTGATCTGGATTGTCCATCATAGTAGCACTCAATCACTACGACTACTATACATAAATGCCACGATGAGAAACATGTAAGGGAATACTCTAGAAATTGTTTTCTTATGATTGAATGAGGACGCTGAGAATTTTTTTAGCAATAAAATGATGGCTGTTGATCCATCCATCACATTTTACCTGACTAGTATCCTAACATCCTGTCCAAAAGATATCCTCTTTAAGGTTTTGACCTTTTCAAACTCTGCAATGAAGGAGGTGCCTCAATCTGCTGAAGCCACTCCTGAAACCTTACAAGAAACTTGCTCTTTCAACCCAATTGGTACCTTTTTTATTGCTCGAAGACTCAATTGGTACTTCACAGCTGGTAAATCTAGGGGTGAAATGCAAAGAAATTTATGACCTTGCTCATATGTTAAAATATCCGCAATACACTAGTTCTAAACCGCTTCTACAGATTACAACCATATGTCACCAATCTGTAAGATCCAGCAATGAACCCACTATAAATGTTAACAAACGACTATTCATAGCCTGCAACCTCGATCATTCATATCCTTATGCCTAATCAATTAGAACTTTGGGCCCTTCATATTCGATCAACTAACTGTAAAAAACCTTGCTATCCAAATTATGCTCTTTTAAGATCTTGCTGACCTCTGTCATACATCTTAGCATTAGCGCATTAAAGAACAACAACTACAAATGCTATTCCACAGTAAGTTTCCGAGAAACAATATCTGTAAGGAAAGAATGTCAACATTCAACACAAAGCTGCTTCATAAAGCCAGAAGTCTGGCAAAAACATGAAAATCAAGCAAAGTACCTTCCAATAGGATGTGTAGTACCCTTCTCCATTGCAGCTGCTACAGCAAGAGCTTCTTCTTCACAGCTTGGATTGCAACAAGAAACAATTTTTGATTCATCTTCTCTTTTTTCATGACCATAAATTGGTTCTACTGCTTTGAACATTAGCCCGCCAGTGGTCAATGTCCCAGTTTTATCAAATGCTACAGTGTGGCAAGAAGCTAGAGCATCCAAGACGTGCCCACCTTTCAGCAATATCCCCTAGTAAAATTGAGATAGTATTAACATTATTATAATGACGAGCAACCCACGTACTTCTCCCACTTATACAAGTGACAGAGAAGTGGCCGTTATAAAAAGAGACTCTTAAAGAGGTAAAGGCACAGAACTGTATAAAATGCTGTACTGTTTAATGCAAACATGTGCAAAGCATCTTATGAAAGGGTATATAAACCTATGTTTGAAGATCTGTTGAGCTTTGCACCTAACTTAAGATATTTTGCCAAAAGATAGTGACTTCACACATAATGAGAATACCATATTCAAATATGCCAAGCATAAGCTCATGATGGTCATCAACAATTTCTAAATGTCCAGAATTTACCAGTAACTGTGCTAAACAGAAATGAAGAGCCAACATCTAATCAGGAAAGGAAATTATGATATTGCAGTTAGTAGAAAAGTACCTTTCTTGCACAGGAACTAATCGCAGTAGCATAGGCCAACGGAGCTACAGCTAAGGCACAGGGCGATGCTGCTACCATAAGGCCCAATGCTCTATATATTGACCCTCGGCAATCTGAATGATCATGAAATTGGAGGCTAGAATTAAAAGTGCAATTGTAACATTGCTGTAAGAGACAGAGGTTATCTGAGGACGTCTCAAGAGTCACGACCCGAGAGTAAGGCCTTTCTAATTCCACCCATAATCGATTATAGCTGATTAATACTCCTCATAAAAATTGTAATGATTTCCTCAATTATAGTGCATGAGGTGTGTGAGTGTGTGTGTGTGTGTGTGTGTGTGGAGAGAGAGAGAGAGAGAGAGAGCATCTGCCTTCTTAGGTAGTTAAGACGTACATGCTAACTGTCAAGGATGGCAAAACTCCTATATATGGCTTGTCCACCAAATGTGCTGTATAAAGCACAGCTATGCAACAGCAGCATCTCCCTAAAGCTAATATTTTGCATAATCTACTTTAACATTCTATTCTTCCAGCACGATAATTTGCTGTTCACAGAGAAGGGATTGCTTTTCAGTGTATACTATTTAGCATGTGCAGGAGAATTCCAGAACCAGAAAAAATCCATGCACAATAGTTTGTCAGCCTATATAGTCAAAATCTTTCTAGAATACTCATTAATTGCTAAAAGGAGGAGCCAACCAATGGTTAGGCTGTATGGAGATTTCCTACACTCGTTCATCTAGTTCAAACCACACTTCCTCACTTATAAACAACCAGAATGAAAACAACGACCGTTTACCCAATAAAGCTGGTTATTTTACAAGCATAAAAAAGACTCTGATGGAGACTATTCACAAAAGTACTTCTGCACTGACATCATACCCGAGTTGCTAAAAAATGGCCATTTGAACAAAAGCGGGCCAACGATGGCAACTGCAACAGATAGAACTACAACCACCTTGCTATAATGCTCCCCAAATTCATCAAGCCATCTTTGAAGCTTGGGCTTATTGAGTTGTGCTTCTTCTGTCAACTGTACGATTTTGCTCAGTGTTGATTCTTTCCAGGTCTTTGTTGCCTAAATGAAAGTTGAAAATTTGTTCAGAAAGAGAAAGCATACACAACACGTGAGCACCTTATAGGCAGCATCATAGTAGGTACATTCTTTTGTAAAAGTACCAGGGAGTACTCAAAGGTCATCAGATGTGCATGGTACATATACCAATTGCTGGTATTTATAAGGTCAATAGTTATTGATTAAATCACTAATATAAAAGATTGAGTTAATTAATGAAAACAAAAGCTCAGTCATACAATTCAACTTGTACTCCAACATCCAAGAATTCAAATTTAAAAGTGCAAGTTTGTAAGGACATTTCACTTTACTATACCTTAAGGTCATAAAACAACGAATCCACATTTCACAGAACTTTTTGAAAGCAAGCAGAGCTGAAATTGGCAAAGGGAAAAGCAGATAACACTATAAACAAGAAGATAGCTTCATATTCAGAAAAGATTAGAAACTATCGGTAGGAAACTGAACATACCTTTACAACTATTCTACCATCCAAGTTCCTTGCACCGCTGGGAATCCTATCTCCACATTTAGCCTCTAATGGTTTGACTTCTCCAGTCAAGTGCTCAATGGTTATGGTTGCACTACCCTGGAGAACTTCACAATCTACAGGCACAGACTAACCAAGACACCAGCGTTATTCTCAGATGTTAGGAACTTTCAAGTCATAAAGAAAAAAGTAAAAGGAAAATCATGAACTTTCAACAAGAAAAAAGAGAACTGCAGGAAGCACAGGAAGTGTAGAAAGTCTCGGGATCATAAATATAATCAACGGACTAACTAATACACAAAAAGGTCAAACTTCTCTCAACCAAGATTTATTCGTCAAGAATTCTGAGGAAACATGATGATTCAAAGATGAATAAGGCAATTGGCCTTTCCTGACCTCTCCAGCTCCAACCAAGATATAGGAGCCGACTGCCACATCATACACAGGAACCCTTCTGTAAGCTAAATCAGCGAACTTAGGTGATTCCTCATCATCCACATCCAAGACAAGCGCAAAATCAGGATAATTTTCCTTCAGCTCCCTTACGTCAATCATTGATTGGCTGGTGAAGTACTCCTCAGCTGCAAACTATATGAATTAGATGGGACATTTCCAACTTGTACTAGGTGCATCAGAATCAGAATAGCTAGCTAGCTCTGCTCACCAATATGAGCCAGATTAAACATTGCCAGAAGTAAGCCTCCTTCCAAGGGGTTTCCCATGAACGTGGATGCAAAAGCTGCAAGAGCCATCAACACATGGATGTTTACTCTTCCAGCAGCAATATCAGTGAGTGCATCAAGGGAAGCTGATACCTGAGATAAACCACAACATGGGGGATCCTTATCACATTGAATAAATTTCGGAAAAATACAGAAACACACTCGAATAGAACTAGACAGTGTGCCCCAATTTCAGTGAACAGTACAGTTGATTTGGTATTGCTTTCTCTATCAACAAGCACAGCAAGAGCTGAGGCCTAATTCAGGACCTATACTTTCCTTTTCTGATAAATCTCCCTTTGAAACCAAGGTAGCCAGAAAGCATAATCCACCTAAAACATGTCTCCACGGGGCTAATATCCGTTGTTTAACTTCAATGACATAACTCAAAAACCCTTCCACAGGAAATGATTGTTCTATAATCAGAAAAAAAGTCTAATCCGATTAAATTCATCAGATAATGCTTCAACTTTCCCCCTTTATTTGCTTACGACACACCATACAATGTTGGAAAGCACAAAGAAATGGACAAAATCCGGGAACAATGGCTCCATCTTCGATCAATAAAGCTTCGAGCGTATTTAGGTCGCAAACCAACAAGTAACATGAAAAGCCAGATAAAATTCTCACTCCAACGAGGGGAAATGCGAGGAGCATCAAAGAATTCTGAAACGGCTTCACCACCGGCTTCGGAATCAAGTAAGGGCAAGCAGCAGCAGCTAGAAACAAAGCCGCCGAGCAACAGCACATCTGCAGATTCTCCCTCAACAAATTCGCCAAGTCCACCCATCCAATTGCCCTCGCGAACTCGCCCAACGCTCTCTGCGGTCCAGTCAGCTTCGCGTCTCCTCCGTGGTGGTGGTGGTGGTGGTCGTGGTGGCTGTGGTGATGGTGGTGGTGGTGGGGGTCGTCATCGTCATGGTGGTGGTGATGGTGGTGGTCGTGATCGCTAGCTTTGGCAACGGTACGAGATCGCAAATCGCGAGGACAGCCCGAGAATCGGACTCGCAGCAATGAATCGTGGAAGCTGGAGTGGCCGGAAACGCGAAACGGCGGACGGGAAGCGTTGACTCGCGGTTGCGTGACGACGGTGCGAGAGGTCGGGGATTGGAATTTGCACAGATTGATGGCGCGAGGGAGGGCTTCCATTGGTGAAGTATCGAGCAGAGCTCAGGCCATGAACTGAAGTAGGAGGAGGAGGAGGAGGTGGTGGTGGTTCGCTCGTCAGTTGGAATCAGTCCTCGCTCGTTTTGTTCAAAGCACGAGGGGGAGTGGGGTTATACTCGCCACACCATGTCCTCATTGTTTACTCTGCCACGTCATCATCAACGTGCCATATAGGAAACATCGGTCCTCTTTAAGACTCGCGTATCCGACTCATGTCGAATACCCCCGACACTCTTTGAAATGCCATTGATATATGATTAGCACTCCAGACACGCTAATGACATGGCGAGTCCAAATATCTTGACACACTATTTTGATACGCACGAGATCAATTTTAAATATTTTCAATAAATTAAAGATCAAAATATAAATTTATAAAAAAATAAATATACTTAAGTCATATCCGATCACTCCTAATTTAATATACTCATCCAGTTCCAAGAAAATCTAATCATGAATCCCTAACAGAAAAAGGAGAAAGTCTTTGTTGATATTTTCATATATACATAATAATTTATCACACATATATAAAAATATATATTTAACATATAACGTATCTCAACGTGATGAAATTCTTTATTTTTCGAGAGATGACATGTCGGCGTCTTGTATCGCGTGTCGCATATTGATATTGGTGCTACTTAGCTTGCCATACACAAAGTTCTTGCCTTCGATCACATAAGTTCAACTTCCATTCTATCAATCGAAAAATGACATAATAAGAATATGGACTCATGACATATTAAGCGTACGGATTTTTCTCCATTTTGTGATCTGAGTATCTGTTATAGTTTTTTTTTTTCACTAAAGTTCTGTTTGATTTGTGGAAAATAAATAATTTGAAAAAATATTTTCCTAAAAATAATTATGTCTATTGTTTAAAATAATTAATTAATAAAAAATATTTTCATTATCGACATCAATTTGTATCTAAATATTTTTTTGGATCACAAAAATATTTTTTATTCATTCATTTTTAGATTTTTTTTTAAATTATTTATTTTTTACGAAATAAATAGAAGCTAAGTGTCTTAACTAGTTGACACTGAGTTTTTGGTCAATGTCACCAAGATGATCCAATTTCCTTTGAAGAGTCGCTCGCCCAAACCGATTATTCGAGATCGACTTATGTAGACGATGTTTTTTTTAATTAAACCGGTATAGTTGGATTGTCTTTGTTATTCGTACATGTTGCGGCTTAATTAGGTCACGTGCAACAACTATGATTTTTTCCTCGGTGCGAGAATTCAAATCTTGTACGTATAACTTTTGGGGCCGGCTATTAAAACAAAATGCCAAATACTTCGCAGTGATTTAAATTTACGATACGTGAAATGAGTGTGATTCATTTTCACTTGTGGGGCGATAGATTAATTTTGGATTTCTTGCATTATGTTGCAATAGTGACTTAGTTGGATCACGTGCAACGCTATTCCCATGAAATAATAATGCGGTTATCTTAGCATGGCTCATAAAGAGATAGATCATCGCTTGTCAAATTAACATTATAAGAGGAGGAAGCTCTATAGTATATAAATTCCCTTCTTTTCACTTAAATCCTCAAACCAGCTTAAAAAGTTCAAGATAGTTTCGAACTAGACGATGATCACATAGGATGTGATGTAACGTGTATCAATGTCCCTTTTTAGTTTCATTCTTTGTTCTTCTCACCGATAAATTGAAATTCACAAGCTTCAATATAGAACTTTATATGACAAATTCGAGTGACCGATTGATGTAAGTCGGTCCGATTTGACCTGGACACATTCAATGAAGAAAAGTTCATACAACACTGGCCGTGTTGGCCAGCGAAAACCCTTTTTATTCCGAACCCCTACCTCAAACCCCAGTGGATGACAACAAATTAACTTTTGATGTTGCAAAGAATAAAAACCAAACAACAAAATAATGAAAGGAACCATAAAATATTCTCAGTTTCAGCTAGCAATCAAAGTTCGGTCATCACGGGTTCTTGCCGGTGACGTGCCCGTTTCCTTCGCCGGGGCTCGGGCCCGAGTCCTTGATCCCCCGAGCGTCTCCGAGTTGGTGAACTTGTGTCCCTCACCCGGGCTCGGCCCAGATTGCTTGATGGCCCCAAGCGACAACCCGTCGAAGAACCCTCCGCAGGCAACTCCCGCCGGGGCTTTTGTCTCCATCACATTGAAGGGTCGAGCTTCGTTCGCAACGAAGACGGCGCTGAGCAACGCCAGGACCAAGAAAACGTGGAGAGCCCTGGTTGCGCTCCTCATGTTCGATGAAATTACTGACAGAGGCGATAAAGAGCAAACCTTTTGATTAGTTTTGAAGGGAGCTTGTGATGCGGACTCTACGGCCGAATGCGTGCTCAATATATAGTGCGAGCTACGAAGAGTTTCGTTTGACCGGCTCTTCTTGATGGTCCCGATTTCCTCCTCCTCCTCCTCCTTTTCTTCATAAGATAGCTAGTCTTTCCACGTTCAAAGGCAACGTGGGGATTGCATTTGTGCGTGCAGGCAGCTTGAGGAAGCAACGAGGGAGCTTCTGTTATGACCGGAAGAAGCTGGGGAAGAAGGAAGAATGTAGCACGACGACTGATTGACCGTTTACTAAAGCATGTCTGCACTCGTCTAAAAGGCTGGATACGTGTTGGATTACTCTATATCACACAAGTAGATATTAGAGAAACCAAGTTTGAAGGTCTAGAAGAAGAGAGACGGAAGTTGGACTGTAATTTCTATGCCTAGTTTTTCAGCCGGGGAGCTTATATAGTCTAAGCAGCCATGGAGAAGCATTGGTTTCCACCCCAAACCGAAGACCAAAGACCACGATGATGAAGGTGTATTTCGTGGACTTTTTGGGTCCATCGCTTGAATTTTCCCGAGCGGACAAATCTCCCAAATGTCTTCATTAGTGTGGACGTGAATTCCCCTTTGAGAGCAAAAGTTGTGGAAACTCCACAATCTACGAAGTTTGGGAAAATTGTCAAAAAAGTCCTAAATTTTTTACACATTTGTCAATTCAATTCTAAATCTTTTAAATTTTTTGATTTAATCCTAAACATTTTCATTTCTTGCCAATTTGGTTCTATTAGCTTGAAATCACCGACGTGCATGTCTATCGTCTTATCGAGTATCGCCAACGTTGATGTGGATAATTTTTAATATTTTTATTTTTTTCTTATTATGTTTTTATTTTTCCCTTTTCCTTTTCTTTTCGCTCCCTCACTTGGCCTCAACCTCTGTCGGGCCGGGCGAAGGGGACCCACAACAAGGGTGGCGAGGTAGCCCTCGCTTGAGGTTGGCGAAGGTTGAGGCTGGTGAGGGAGGGAAAAAAAGGAAAAACTATTAAAAACATTCGCAAAAATATTAAGATATTATAAAAATTATCCATATCGCACTAGTGGTGCCACATAGGACAAATGACATCCACGTTAGTGATTTTGAGACATTATGGATGAATTGACAAAATGTAAAAACGTTTAGGATTGAATTGGCAAAAGTGCAAAAGGTTTATGACATACAATTTTCCCAACAAAGTTCGGTGATCCGATGTTAAGAATCACAACGATTATTATTGGCAAAACAAAATGATAATGTTAGATAAACCACTTTTCCAACAAAAGTTTTAGTTAAATAAAAATTGTTGCGACCTAAAAATATTGGAAAGATTCTTAGATTAATGGATTATTAGGTTAATTATTCGATTAACCTAATACGAACTCTCCCAAGCCTTATCAAATCGCAACCGTGGTTTATTGTTCAAATGGTTTTTGATTTGGAGCCCCCAATAATCATTTTTTGGTTGATTAGGAACTTAAATAAAGTACTAGGGAGAATACTTTATTTTTACGAACCGGAGATTTTAAGTTTGGAGACTTGGTTATATTAATTAGAAATTAATACCCTTTCGGTGCCTCAATTTTCATGAAAAATGTTAAGTTTGGCAACTCAAATTGAATTGATTTCACTTAGAGTTCATAAGATGGAGTTATTTTGGATTTTCACTTGTTTAGATGAATGCAATGCATGGATGCAATAATGACATGGAAAACGATACTAAATGACATGAAAATTATATAAAATGACATGAGAATGTAAGCTTGCAAAAATGATGAGATATTAATGCAATTATGGGGTGGCATGCAAAACCATTTATTCTAAGGCTCTGTTTGTTTCACGAAAAAATATTTTTTCGGAAAATAATTTCTCCAATTTCCGGTGTTTGGGGGGGAGAATGAGTGGTCAACAGAAAATATTTTCCGATCAACGAAAAAAGCCTTTTAAAATTAAGGAAAATGATTTCCTCATTTTGAGAAGAGGAAAACATTATCCATACTTTTCATTCCTTCTCTCTTTGAACTATTTTTTCTTTTTAATTATTTTTTATTTTTTTTCTTTTTTATTTATTTTTTCAAAATTCAAAAATTTTATTTTTTATTTTTCAGATAAAATTTATTTTTTAATTACTTTATTTATTTATTTATTTATTTTAATCTTTTTATTTTTATATTTTTTTAGTATTCCTTCTTCTCCCTCGACCATGGTCTTAGCCGTGCCTCCGGCTTCGAGCAAGGAAAGCTATAGCGAGGAACAGAGCCGTGATGTTCGTTTTGAACTCCTCGTGCTCCACGTGACGCTCGGCGGCGGACTCACCGCATAGGACGACGTCGGCCTTTCTAGTCTTGAGGCTTACCGCCCCAACGTAGTTGACGTCGACGAGCGGGTTAGCGAGGCACTTGACGGCCGATTTTGAGTCGCCGCAGAAAGTGGCCTCCAAGAGGCGTTGCGAGACCTTTACGGTGCATCAACGGGGACCACCGCTTTCTAGTGAACGCCGGGCAATCGCGGGCCGGGCGGTACCAGGAGCTCCGAGTACCGTCGCTTCACGCTTCCTCTGCAACATCAATGGCATGCTCCGCGTGCGGTTCGAAATCAAAATCTTTATCGCTTAGTGCGGGAGATTATATTATGCGCGGCGCCTCTCTTTTTCAGGTTTTCTCTCTATCTCTAGAAACGCAAGCTATGAGAGAGAGAGAGAGAGAGAGAGAGAGAGAGAGAGAGAGAGAGGAGAGACTTCAAAAGAAGTGAGCGCCAGTAATCTATTTTGAAAAAAAAAAAAAAAACGAATTTTCCTTATCAAATGGCGAAAAACATTTTTCGAAACTTTTTCAAGTTTTTGCCAAACATTGAAAAAGAAAGTCATTTTCCAATTTCCCAAAAAAAATTTTCCAAAAAGGTCATATTTTTCGCGAAACAAACAGAGTATAACTATATGAATGACATGACATTTATGATGCGACAAACATTTTCCGGAAAGGTCATATTTTTCGCGAAACAAATGGAGTATAACTATATGAATGACATGACATTTATGATGCGTATACTAAACTGCATGACTAATGGCATTTATACTAACACGACATGCAAATAATGACTAAACATTAGAAATAACTTATGGATGCAAAACACATGTGAATGACGTGGCATAATGATGGGCAAATATGACATGGCAAAACATGCATGGCGTGCAAATGATGACATGGCAAAATATGATGGATAATGAGGTGCAACAAATATATGACAATTTAAGACATGCATTCTAACCTATATGATAATGCAGCATGAGCTATGCAAAATATGAAATGCAAATATGTGAGCATGAAAATGTGATATGCAAATGTACGAAAGTATGATGTGCCAACATGAAATATGATATGCAATGCAAATGAATTTTTTTGGTATTTTCCACATGAATTTTCGGCATTTAAAGATGATTACCACTGATTCAAATTTCTTGATTTTATTCCAAATAATCCACGAGATAAGGCTTCTAAGAAACCCTATTTTCCTCAAATTTAATTAGATAAGGCTTATAAGAAATCATATCTTAGTAAATCTTTTAGGAATTTTAAATTACATGAAAAACAAATCAAGATATGGATCCAACCAAATATCATAATTTTCAACATTGAGAAGCAATCAATCAATCAAGACAATCCATGAATATCAACTTCTATTTTTTTTTCCGAAAATTGCCTCCCTAAATCCAAGTCTGCTTATTGAAATTATCGGATCGAATCTGAGTAATCATAGATTGGATCGACTAATTTCCCATATTTCACTAAACTAGAGGATCATATCCAAATAGTCACGGATAGGACTTGTTCGATTTAGGAAATACGTTTCCTTTTAGGAAAGATACTTCCCTAAATTGGATTGGGTTTTAATTCTGAAAAAAAGTATGCCCAAAATATGAATCAATCCCATTCAATTCAAGCAACAATTTTCGAGCTTCAATGAATATTATAATTTTTGGTTCTTAGGAAAACCTCGATTTGTCTTCCTAAATTTCTGTCCCTTTGTTATAAAAAATTCATGTCTTTCTTTTTTATGCAGAAAATTAACTTTGAAAGTAATACCAAACGACAAGCAAATCACAAACAAAAGGATAAGGAGTTCATCTTTTAATGCTGAAAAAACTCTGTACTAATTAGTAAGCTAAAACACTCAAAGACAGCTTTGTTTTGGGTCCAAACAAGACCGAAACAGCTGTAAAATCACTAACAGCACTAAAACAGCCACAGAACAGTGGAAGAATTACCTTAAAACGCAGGGCAAAAAATTTGAGCTGCAGGCGGACGGCAGGCAGCGTCGGACCGGAGCTGAGGTGTCAGGACCATCGAGGGAGGGTCTGGTAGCTGGAACGTCGAGGCGTCGGGATCGGCGGAGGGGAAGTTCGGCGGGGACTCACTCCTTGGCCGTGCACTCTTGCTCGCTCTCTCTTAATCTAAATATTCTGAATAAGAATGACCGTCCGCTAACCCTAGGCTATAATGGAGTATTTATAGAGAAACCTAGCTAGCTTAGGATTCAAATTTCCTAATCCTAGTTGGAAAAGGTTTCCTCTAAAAAATTCAGAATTTATTAAGCCTTTAAGAGTCTAATTCCCTTAAAACTCCTCCATATTTTCGGCCACAAGGAGAGTTCATTGGGCTAGCCGAATTTTCACTTCTTACGGGGCTATAACGTGCTTTTCTCGGGCTCAAATCAGGCTTTAATTAATTTATTGGATAATTAATTAAAAGCCTTTAATATTTAAATGAGCAAAAATGGGCTGAATTAAATCTGAAAATAAGTCCAAGCCTTCATAAAAATTTTCAGCACACTCCCTAGTCCTAGCTGAAATTTTTCATGCAACGCCAAGTCCAATGCTTGTCAATTTAAGCTTTAATTTTCACCGTTGGTGCAAAATAATGCAAATACAATACATGAATAAGAAAATCAAATATGCTATGCATGAAAACTAATTAATTATTTTTTGGAGAGAACTAAAACTAATTCTCATTTTTATGTGAAATAAAAGATTTAAGGGAAAATTAAAATTTAGGTGTAAACAAAAATGTGCCAATAATATATCTTTGGAATACTTCTTAACAGTCCTCGCATGTAAACTGATCCCTTACACGCGCAGGACTGAATGAGAGCAAGCAAGAAAACAGTAGTCCTTCCTTATTGATCCGATTCTTGGTAGTGGTTGTGAGCGAGAATCAGAACAAGTATTTTTGTTAAGCGTAGTGTAGATCGAGAAGGTCCACCTGAGAAACAGGAGCTGCCTGATCAATGTGATCTTTTTGTTCCGATGGGGGAGAGACAGGATCGATGTGGTTAATTTGTGTATTGTGGAGGAAATCATGCTTGATTATGGGAAGAATTCTATGAAATTCGATCTATGGTTGATTAAGTATAACTGGTGCCTGGCAAAGAAAGTGTTCCTCACGGCACAATTTCAATGTAGCGCTTCTTTGTTAGGCCGTAATGGTCTGATCCTACTGAAAGCGTTCGACTACGTACATGGCATCCCATTGGATACGGGATGGTAGACTCATGCCCTTCACTAGGTGGACTCGATCCCGATGAGTCTACTACTCGGCCATCATTGGCTTGTCCCTGGGTTGGTCCCTGCCCTTCACCAAGTGGACATGGTCCCAATGAGTCTACTACTTGGTCACCACTGGCTTGTCCAGGGGTTGATCCGTGCCTTTCACCAGGTGGGCTTGGTCCTAATGAGTCTACTACTCGGCCATCATTGGCTTCTCCTGGGGTTGATCTGTGCCCTTCACTGGGTGGACTTGGTCTAGATGAGTCTACTTCTTGGTCATCATTGGCATGTACGGGGGGTGATCCATGTCTTGCACTAGGTGGACTTGGTTCCGATGAGTCTGCTGCTCGGCCATCACCGGCTTGTCCTGGGGGTCGATCCATGCCCTTTACCAGGTGGACTTGATCTCAATGAGTCTATGACTTAGCCATCACTGGCTTGTCTCGGCTCGATCCATGCCCTTCACCAGGTGAAATTGGTCTCGAGCTACACACAATTACGCAATGCCACTTTGAGGAGACTTATCGGGACCAAGTCCACCTGGTGAAGGGCATGGATCAACCCCGGGACAAGCTAGTACTGGCCGAGTAGTAGACTCATAGGGATCAAGTCCACCTAGTGAAGGGCATGGATCGAACTGAGACAAGCTAATGATGGCTGAGTAGTGGACTCATCGGGACCAAGTCCACTTGGTGAAGGGCATGGATCGACCCCAGACAAGCCAGTGATGGCTGAGTAGTAGACTCATTGGTGGGGGTGATCCGTGCCCTTCACCATGTGGACTTAATCTCGATGAGTCTGCTTCTCGGCCATCACTTGCTTGTCCCAAGGTTGATCCGTGCCCTTCACCAGGTGGACTTGGTCCCTGTGAGGCGTTGCGTAATTGTGTGCAGCACACGGGCTTGACCCGTATGGCTTGATGGGTCCAAGTGATGACCCATCAAAGAACCTCCGCTATCCACTCCAACAGGAGCTTTCTTCTCCAGTACATCGAAGGGTCGTGCTTCAGTTTCGATGAAAATGGCGTTGAGCAATGCCAGGACCAAGAAAATGTGGAGGCCCCTCATTGCACTTTGTATGAGTTGATCTTTGTTAATGTTGCTTGGTAATATAAGAGAGGTAATTTATAGAGGATACACATCACTTCAAAAGGAAAGAAGATCTATAGAGAAACATGAAATTAAGAAAGAAATCAGATAACAATTTCAAAAAGGAAATAAAATAACAATGTCATAGTGTCACGATCTAAAATTAGGCTAATGAATCACTAAGTTTATTGTTCAACCTAGCTCAGATTTTCCGAAGTCCATACTAAATCGCAATTTAAGATTTACACATTAATATGCAAAATCTCTAAGTTGGAGTCGTTGTTGACATCTGATTTTTGATAATTTTTATTTTTCAGAAAATTAATAGAAAATCCACAAAAAATTACAAAATCACAAAATCAACTTTAGAAGCCTTGGCTAAGTGTAAGGAACCAATTTTGAGCAAAAACTTTACTTGCTCTGTTTGATTTTCATTTTAATCATGAAATTTATGTATCTGTTTGATTTTCATTTTAATCATGAAAGTTATGTATCTTTCTTTCAAGTCAAGTGAAAATTTTCGTTCCGACAAAAAAGGAAAACAGTCGAAAATTGATAGCACTGTTGCTCTTCGTGTGTCAGCAAGTGTTGTAATGCATTCTGCAACTCTGAGATTGTCATTGGAGAAACATTCCAATCAGTGACATGCTTGTCTTATATGACTACTTTCTGTGGAGAGACAAATGATTAATTCCCAAAATGGAAAGACAGCAGATAATCAATTCCATCAACTTTACTTCGTAAAATGATATGCGATCGATGCAATTAAAGCTATCCTCGTTAGACCTCGGTGAAAGGACATAATTCTTAGAACGAGGAACAAAGAAGCAATCCAGAAAGAGAAGGACAAATATGGTGAAAAGTACCAAGGCAAGAGAAAGAGGAGGCATCCCAGATACCCTTCGCAAGAAGAAAACAAAGAACGTGGTACAAACGAAGACACCGCTTTTAAGAGCTTCGTGCCTTCATTACTTTATAAATAGACATGAGAAATTAGAACTGAAATTGCAGAATTTGAATAGAGTAAAAGACCATAAGATTGAACAAGAATGAGCATCCCACATGTTCTTGCCATGCCTTACCCGGCACAAGGCCATGTTATTCCTCTCATGGAGGTGTCTAAACGCCTAGTCGAACATGGATTTAGAGTTACATTAGTGAACGCAAGACTTTATTCACAAAAGGGTCATCCATGTGCTCACGGTACAAAGGGTTTACATTTGGGGGATATCCATATACCCATTTAACCCTTTACCCATATTCATCCAACAAATTTAATGACCCATCCGACCCGACCCATACCCAACCCATACCCGACCCGCATTACTTAAATACTTATATATTTAAATAAATCATGAAATATTTATTTCTTTTAATTTATTAAGAAAAATGATATTGCTAAAATATGCAATTGAATTTTTATTTTTCGAAAAATTTAAATTTTTTATTTTTAAAAATAATTTTTATTATAACCGGCCCCTCTTTCCCCCACCTGCCCACCTCCACCTCCGTTCGCCCTTCCCCCCCCCCCCCCCCTTTTTTTTGGCATATATTTCACGATAGATTCATATAACTCAAAATCCTTTTAAATTTTTTCATTTTCTTTGAAGTTTCAAATAATATTTGGGATTTTGACAGACAAGAAAGGAATGCTTATTAACAATGGCTATGGCAACCAAACAAGGTGAAAAGCGGAAAAAAAGAAAAAAAATAAAATAAAAAATAAAAAAAAATTACTATAAAAATAAATTATTAAAATATTAAAAATAGAATTTTTTAAAAAATATTCACAAAACTTATTTATGATTCACTAAGATAGTTTTCTTTGTTAATCCATTACGACCCATTTAGAACCCATTTTACACATAGAGTTTCAAGTAACCCATTTAGACCCATTTAAGTACTCCAACCCATTTTGACCCACCACCATCAAATATGTCAAATGTGGGTTCTAGACCCATTTGCCACCTCGCCACGGACAAGGGTTTACTTGGGGATAATATCCATTTGGTTTCCATCCCTGATGGGCTCGGACCAAGGGAAGATAGAAACGATTTCGGAAAACTGATGGAGCCAATTTTCCGGGTCATGCCCGGGAAGCTAGAGCAACTACCATGAATGATCACCAAAAAGAAGAAGAAGAAGAAGAAGAAGAAGAAGCAGCAGCAGCGAATGAAGAAATAACATGGAAAACAGACACAATAAGAGGGAGAGCTAATTTTGAACATTTGACCCGCATTGTAATATCATCTTATATACTGTTCTTCTCGAGAGCTTACTGCCCCGAAACGGTTCACAACACACACTATTATTATATTACGGACCAAATTATTAACAAGAATTTGGCCACTTTCAGACATCACGAGATGATTTAGATAGAACTTTGTACATGATCTCATGTGGTATGCACAATGCTTCCACTGGCTTTTCCCTGTGCATCGTCAGCCCTTCAGCTTCAACCATGTCGACTTCCTGTTCGCCGACCTTCTTCCACTCAAAGCATTGGATTAGTGAACCCAAAGTCAAGCCCATCGATTTATGAGCCAACGATGCACCGGGGCATGCTCTCCTCCCCAACCCAAAAGGTGAAGCCAACCTATTCACTTTGTAGTCACCACTTTCAAATCTTTCAGGCTTGAAGCTCGTCCAATCGGACGATTGCTCAGGATCTCTGTGAATGGCCAAAGCATTGACTAGCACAACCGTGCCACGCGGTACACTGAAGCCTCCAATCATGCAATCATCGGTCGAGCAATGGGGTAGGAGGAGCCAGGCCGGTGGATATAATCGAAGTGTCTCCGAGATAATATTCAGAAGATAAGCTAGTCTTGAAAGGTCTGATTTACCAGTTCAACAGCTCTGGCCAATTTGGAAATCGATCTCTACTTTTGCTTTTTCCAAGATGGTAGGATGGTTCAGCAAATTGGCGAGTGCCCACTCAATTGTGGATGCCGATGTGTCAATCCCCGCAAACAGTATTGACTGCTCATTTGAAAATATTTCAAGTCGACGTCATGAATTAAGCCTCACATATCAAGGCCGGTCAAAGGATATATCAAGGTCATGAATATGATAATTCTAGAGTGGATATGTATTTGTTAACATTGGCTACAGCAATTTCGCGGTGTGTACGCCGGTGTGTGGATTTGTAGTTTTCTTGAGTCAGAATTGCATCGAATAATGTTTTAAATCACTTTAATAGCCAATCACGAACTTTTATTAATGACATTATTAGAATCCATGTGAATATCGATAGGCATGATATAAATAACTATATCGGTATAGATTACTAAAATATGTTAATAAAATATTGACAATAACAACAAGATAAATAGCGCTAATTCATAGTAGACATAGATATATCGCTAAAAAAATAGTAGACGTGGATTCACTATTGATTTTTTTTTGGACAAAAGATTCACTATTGATTCAATAGTGAATAATATTGATAAGTATTGAATAATATTTAATTATGGAACATTAGATAATCACATACATTATCACTTAGCTAGTAAAATTTATTAATTTAATTTGTTTTTGTATTTTTGTTTTTATTTTTAGTTTTTATAAGTAACAGGAAAAAAATTAAAAAATATAAAAAAACTGTTCATTGTTGTTGGTTCCCGGTTCCCGCCCGCTCTCGACCGCCGTCACTCACTGAGGCCTGCCGCCTATCACCGTTGACCACCTCAATGGCCACAAGTACGATCTTCTGCATCATCTCACCACCACCTCCATTACCACTCCCTCTCTCTCTTTCTCCATCTCTTATCCGGTGGCGATAGGCAAAGAATCGAGGAGACAGAGCGAAGAAGTAGGCTACTTAGGATCTGCAACAGTTCCGGCTATTTGTTGGCATGACACTTTTTTTTTTCGGTCGATGTTGGAATGGCACTTGGTTACCAACAAAAAGGAAGGTTCGTGTGAGCTGCTTCAAAAGATGATTCAGCGCAGGGTAGTGGCGGACCGCGGTGGCGCGCCGCCGTCGGCAGTCGAAAAAAAGAGAGAGAAGAAAATAAAAAATACTTTCCTAAAAAATAAAAAATAATTTTAAAACTAATTTTTTTACTAGATTTGTATTGTGTTGAAAGTGTTTTACTAAAATCATTTTTTATAACAATTATAAGAAATAAATATTTCATGATTTGATTAAATATAGAACTGTTTAAGTAATAAGGGGTAGGTCGGATATGGGCCATTAGATTTGTACCCCATAAAAATGGGGATACATTCATTAAGAAGTCATAAAACTTACCACGAAAATGCAATTAAGTCATAAAACTTGCAAAAAGTGCAGTCGAGTTCTAATACTTCTTGTGAATATTTCCCCATAAAAATGAGTCAAAACGGGTTTAATTAGTTAATATGGATATTCGACTTGACCCGACTCATCCGTGTGACTCACAACTAATATCTCAAGTACATGCTTGTTAGGACAATTACCAAAAAGTCATAAATCTAATGTAATTTTGAAAATTCATTTCTAAACCTTTCCATTGTGTCAATTTAGTCTTAAAATCTTTTATGTTTTGTTAATTGAGTCTATCCAAAGCAAATTTTGATCGAACTTCTTTGGCGTAGACGTCGGTCGTCTCATGTGGTAGGATTGGTACCGATATGGACATTTATTATGAATAACACATATTTTTGTTGGTTTTTTGTTTTTAATTTTCTTTACCTTTTTTTAAAATTTTCTTTACTTTTTTTGGACTGAGGGCCAATGGCCTTCGCCGATCATCAGTAAAAAAAGGAAAAAGGACAAATGAAAATTACAAAAATTTAAAAAGGCGATTATAATATTATTAAAAAATGTCAATGTCAACAATTTTTGGCCAAAATTGGCTGATTGACTCAATTGACAAAATACGAAAAAAGTTTAGGACTAAATTAACATAATTGAAAGATTTAGATTGAATGACAGAAATGCAATAGGTCTATGAGTTTTTCTTTTTGTAATGTCCCCGTGCTTGTCTTATCCGCCTACTTCCTGTGAAGAGACAAATGATTATTGCCCACTCTGGAAAGACAAATGATTAGTTCCCAGCATGGCAAGACAACAGACAATGATAAATAATCGTTAAATGAACTCATCAATTTGTAAACTTAAATGTCACTCGCATTCATTTCACATTTATTCAATCATATATCTGCGGTCGATGCAATTGAAGGTACCCATGTTAGACATAGATGAAAGGACAAAGTCCAACTGGGAGCCGACGGCGGACTGAGAATTCGAGGTTAGAGATGTGAATTGTTTTACCTAAATATGTTAGAAAATAATTGGACCACTGGCCCCACATAGGTCTGCCGCTTTGGAGCACCTTATAAAATAGGCACGAAAATTAATTCTGAGATTGTAGCATTGCAAAAGATCGAAAGATAGTTCAACAATGAGCATCCCCCATGTTCTGGCCATACCTTTTCCTGCACAAGGTCATGTGATTCCTCTTATGGAGGTCTCGAAACGCCTTGTCGATCGCGGAATTCGAGTTACATTCGTGAACACGGACTTCATTCACAAAAGGGTCATCGATGCGCTCACGGACAAAGATTTTCTTGGAGATAACATCCATTTGGTTTCCATTCCTGATGGGTTGGGACCCGGGGAAGATAGGAATGATCTAGGACTACTAGCGGAAGCAATGTTCCAGGTCATGCCCGAGAAGCTAGCGGAGCTCATACGAGAGACCGAGGAAAAAGAAGGAGCGAAAATCACCTGCGTCCTCGCTGATGGGAGCATGGAGTGGGCTCTGGAAGTTGCGCATAAGATGAACATTCCTAAAGCTGCATTCTGGCCAGCATCCGTTGCGCTCTTCGCGTCGGGATTGAGCATTCCCAAGATGATCAATGACGGAATCATCGATGATGAAGGTGGGATAAAATTTCTGCTTTGCATAGCAGGGCAATGCATCGGTAGAGAATCATATAGTGTGATTAAGTCAATGAGCTTACTTGCTTAATACTATCTCACTTCTAGGAGCTGATATACCAACAAAAAAATAAATAAATTGGAAATTGGATACCTTACTGCTGAACTTTGATATAGAATCTAAAGCTTTAGTTATTCAAAACTTTCTTCGTACGAAGGATATTTTGGCAATTTACTGAGAGGATAGTACATTGACATGAATTTTCACTATCCTCATATCCTTCGTCATCTTGACTTTTTTCTATTTGCTTCTCCTCATTCTGCCTGCTCTCAGGGGTAGTGATTAAACATCAGAAGTTCCAATTGGCACCCGGCATGCCTGACATGAGCCCGACGAACCTTACTTGGGCCTGCATTGGCAACGTAGCTACACAGAAAATCATTTTCAATGTCATGGTCAGAATCATCAAAAGCATGGAACTGGCCGACTGGTTTATAGGCAACACGTCCTGTGACCTAGAGCCTGCAGCGCTCGCCTTTGCTCATAGGGTCATGCCCATCGGCCCACTCCTGGCAAACCACCGCCTCGATAGTTCAGCCGGATACTTCTGGCCTGAAGACTCTGATTGTTTGATATGGCTGGACCAACAACCCCCTAAGTCCGTCATTTACGTTGCTTTTGGCAGTTTCACAGTTTTTGACCAAACCCAATTCCAGGAACTAGCCTTGGGGCTTGAACTCTCCCAAAGGCCATTCCTATGGGTTGTTCGTCCCGATACCACCGAAGAGAGAGATGATGCATACCCAAAAGGGTTCAAAGAGAGGATTTCGGGTCGAGGGAAATTGGTTGGTTGGGCTCCGCAGCAGAAGGTCCTGGCTCACCCTGCCATCGCTTGTTTCGTGAGCCACTGCGGTTGGAACTCCACCATGGAAGGAGCGAGCAACGGCATCCCTTTCTTGTGCTGGCCATACTTTGCCGATCAGTTCCTTGATGAGAACTACATATGTGACTTGTGGAAGGTCGGCTTGGGATTCGATCGAGACGAGAGCGGGATCATAAGGAGAGAAGAAATCAAGCGAAAGGTCGATCAATTGCTCGATGATGCCAACTTCGGTAAAAGAGCTTCAGACATCAAGGAAAAACTTGCAAAGGGCATCGTGGAAGGCGGTGAATCTCACAAAAACTTCAGCAACTTTGTTCAATGGATGAAAGCTCTGTGAGCTGTGGTTGCATTTCATAGAACACCGCCATAGTTTCAAATATTATGGATTCATCATCGTAATTATAACATGTTGTTGTTAAATACTATTGGTTGTTTCAAGTCATCATAATTTCATCTTATAGAATATTACTATTACAACATAATATATTCTTAGAATACATAGTGATGCATGTCTATTTATATTTTAAAATCCATTCATCAATAATCACCTAAATTAAGGATACACATTATAATGTTTGTAACTTATTAACCACACTGGCACATTTTCAAAGAAATTAATTGCATAAGCTGGTACATTCACAAAACTTTTAAGAAGTTATATTAACAACAGACGTCAGTAAATAACTATCTACATATTAAAAAGCAGTTCATTACACCTAGTGAATCATTGATATGAATCATATTTTACTAACCACACTTGAAAGATTACAACAAAAGGTAATTACAAGTACATGGAAATGTTGGTAACTTTCTTATGGGGTTGGCAGTTTACTATCACACCAAAAAAATCTATTGCGTATGTGTTGAGTTCTGTTTTGGGTATTCCATCGAAATTGGGTTAGTGGCTCGAGCCCAACATTAATCCTCGGCTAAGGTAAGGGAGCCCCGTGGCATGAAGCAGTATAAGTATTATTTTTCTGGATTTATTAGTTTTTAAATAGTGACAGAAAGAGTCTTAAGATTTTTTTTGCCACTTTTGAAATCCCTAAATTTTTCATAATGGATTTGCTTCTCCTTTCCCCATAATTCTTTCTGCAAGGGTTTTTTTTTACGTAAAGCCGTGTGTTCTTTTTATTCTTCTTAGTTTTAATTTGTAGTTTTCTCATTGGTCACAACAAAAGCAAAAGAAGTTGATAACTTTCTAATCTATTGGGATGTTGGTAATTGGTTATAAGGTTGGTGTAAACCTGACCACATCTGTAAAATTTGAAAGAAGTTGGTGAATTGGCTTGCTTTCAACCATTTTTTATATAGGCTCGCTGCCTCTTCTTCCAAGAATTCATGCATTTACATGTTGGTTCTCTATATGATGGTAGTTTACTAACCATATTTGGCGACCCGAATTTCGTCGGAATTATTTCATAAGCGAAGTCGCTTACCTTGGCAATATAAAGTGGGCATTATAGTCTTACGGACTAATTGATAGTGCGGTGGATTATTGGACCTTAATGAACTAAAGGATGCAATGTGATTAGAAAAAGAAAGGGTCGATGATGATTAGTATTTACTTATGAATTAAGTGGGAATGGTTTGGATGAAACCCGGTCCCGAAAGTCCACTAGTTCAGGCCCCTGCCTTCCACCGACTTTTGCCTCCTTTCATTATAAAAGGCTTATATTTCTCTCTCCTCTCAATTTTAAAGACACCCACCCCAAAAATCTCCGTCATTTTCTCTCGGCACCCCCCTCCTGTGGCTCTCTCTTGCTGCCATTTTGTGCCGGCGACCTTGAAGAGCGACAAAGGCGGGAGCTTCTCCGGCAGTGTTTGGCCCCACCGTCGATCCCCAACCAGTCGCTCTCTCTCTTTACGATTCTTGGCCGCACGTGACGTCAAAGGAGGAGGAAGGCATCCGAGCTCCATTTCGAGTCGAATTGGCTTCAGTTTTCTCGAGCATAGGACCTAAGGCAAGTGGAGTCTCTAACTGATTGCCTATGCGGTTTACCTTTCGCTTGATCAGATGTAATGTCGCCGTTTAGTTTTCGGGTATCAAGAGGTAAATGATCTTGCATGTCTTAAGAAATGAATTTGCATGTTGAATCCGTTGCTTGACCCGAGTTCTAGGGACTTTGGTAATTGGATTACGGTAGCTGATCGTTTGGTATAGCGTCGATTGGATTCGAATAGAAGTCGATGGGCACGTGGTTATTCGACCGCCCCTTGTAGGTATGTGTATTAAGGATTCTTCGCTTAGTATATCGATTTTGATGTTTGCATTAGTATTTATTAGTCATGAAGTCAATTCTAAATCATTCTGAATTTCATCAATTGTACATGAATTGAAGTTGTGTTCTAAAGAGGGGAGGGAGGGGAAGAGCTTGGTCGAGAGCCTTGAGGATGAATGAAATGGCTCCGTGATCTTGTACGATGATTTTGGTGGTTAGTACAATGTCGGTGATGCTAGAAAAGTAATTTGCTAAGACGGATCATCACGCATGTTTTTAGTTTGGCTTGATTTGAAGTTGAAACGAAAATGGATATTCGAATGTGAACCCCATTGCATGTTGAGTTGGTTATTTAAAATGAGGCCTTATAGTCGGGGCAACTAGGAATTTGGATCTAATCGTTTGGATTATTGATGGATTGGCCTAAATTGGAGTTGGAGTTGCTAATGGGTTTTCGCCAAGAGAATCAAATGATGATTGTGCAATTCCCTTACTATGTACATTGGAATTAAAAGATTATATATGTTGGGTGGCTTTGGGCCTTTCTTATCCCAAAAGCTAGCTCAAAGGATGAGGTTTTCCTTCACACTTATAAACCGACCCCCAACTCCTTCCATAACCGATGTGGGAGAATCTCAACAATCTCCCCTTCACACATCGGGCCTTGGGTCGGAGGCGGCGACAATCCGTATCTCTCCCGTGTAACTCGTTGGGTTCAAACTTATTGGTAACCCGGGCTACGATACCGGTATTGAGTGGATTTTCGCAGAACCACGTTAATATTTGCATTCTTGATTATGCTTTTTTTCTTTTTCATCTCATTTAGTTAGAGATCTCTTCCGCAGAACAATATGTCGGTGAAGTGGGTATGGGGACTACAAGGGCTAATCATCTTGTGTGTCATCCGAATGGCGAAGTTTGAAGTGATTGTGGGTGAAGTGGCCCAAAGGCTTGATCGGGTGTTGCGGAATGATATTGATTGGTTATTGAGTGTCTCATGTTTCGAATGAGTAACTGGTAGTATTTAGTCGCTCTAGATGTGAGCTTCGTGGCTTGGTTGGGGGTGTGAGTTATTGAGTAGTTGTGATCGTGAGATGAGAAGTTTGTCTTTGTAATGCTATTGGTACGATGTGAGTAACAATAATATTTGGTTTTGAGTGTTACGTGGTGTGAGGTAATTGGATTATGGTGTTTGACTGTGCTAGTTGTGAGATTGATGGTTTGAAATGGAGCCCGGAGTAGGGAAAATCGAGGCCTGTGCCCCAGTGAGTGAATGAGGCTATGTCTCTTATGATTCCAAGACCGGTGTCCCATGGACGAAAAGCTAGGATAAAACCCGGAATCGAGGCATGTGTCTCTCGAATAAATATGAGGTCTGTGTCCCCGATGTGTATGGTAGTAAAGAATGAAAACTCGATACTTCGGTGTGGTTGGTATCGAAGCAATATTTCGGTATGTCTGGTACCGAGTCAATACTTTAGTGTGTCCGGTATTTGAAGCGACACTTCAATGTGTCCGGTGTCAATGCATTACTTCAGTGTGTTAGGTAATGTCACGTTACTTCAATGTGTTTGGCAACGTTGTTATATCAAATGAGTTCGACAATTGTCCTATGCGAGCCGGAAGGAATCGGGAAGCCATGTGTCGGAGAGTGATTATGTGTTCGTTGGAGATTGTGAGGTGTGAGGTCGGATTGGCTTTGGAGGATTTGGAATTGAATGTCGAGTTTGCCCGCGGTGTGGGCTATTTTTTGTGATGGGAAGGGGTAGTGTTGTGGAGAGATGGGTCCGTCCCATTTGGTAGTAGTGACGAGACTATCGACGAGAGGTTACGTGAAATGTATAGTGCATTACAAGATCTTTGTGTAGTCACTGCCTATGGTTGTGGCTTGTTATAGTTCGATTTGATTAGGTGATCGGTATGCGGTATAATCGGTTTGTTAGAAACTTTACTTTCTGAGTTTTATACTCACTCCCGTTGATTTCCACCATTTCGGATGAGTGGCAAGATGGAGCTATCGAAACACTTTTGAATGGCATCCATGCGGCGGTGTAATAGGCTGTGGAGGGTAGTGATAGTAACGGTGGACGAAGGGAATAAGGGAGTTGAATGGGAAGGAGTAATTAGTTATCCTCCTAGTCATTTGTGCTTTGTAATCCGGATTATGAGCTAGACAACTATATGTAAATATAATTTAAGTGTTGTGGCATCTACAAGTAATGTCGTGTTGGGTGAATATGTATGGGTAATAATAACATATTAGATGAACCCTAATAGCCACACCCTTATTGATTGGTGGTGTGAATTGTGGCCACATCTATGTTTCTCTTCGCTTTCGCGTGTGCCCTTTTATTAAGCATTGTTAGTGTTAAAAATATGTATCGAATTTGAGTTCGAAGCGAAAATCTAAATTTTGAAAATAAATAAATAAATTTAGAAAGTTGAAATTTTGGTGGACATAAGAAACCAAGCAAATCGAGAAAAGAAAATATGCGGCATTATCTTTCCTTTTGGTAATGAATACGTGGTCTACTTGTTTGAAAGATATGGAAATTGGTTTATGTGGTGCGGTTGGCAAGATAAGAACAAAACAAGTAAAGTCCCATGTGGACTTGGATTTGGACTAGATTTGGTTAACTCTTGGGGGCACGTATAAATATATTTGTTATTGGATTTCTTGGGCTATTGGTTGATCAAAACGTGACATAGAGGTTTTCGTGAAGTTATCCGCATGAAGAATTCTTTGAAGCGCCGTATGCGAGTGCTTGTTTGGGATTTCTCTATGAGTTCTTCATTCGTGGAATTACGCCAATTTCTTTTAGTGTTTTTAGCCAATTAAATCTTGTTATTAGATTTGTGTAATTACTTTGTGAGATTGAGAGATTATTTCTCGAAGGAATTAAAGACTAAACACTATATGCGTTATTGAATATAATTGAGGTTGGAAAACACCGAGAGTGTTTGAGTGACTCGAGCGTGGTTTGTAATCTTGGTATATTGCTTGATCTATAGTGGAATTCGTTGCTACTCTTCCCGTGGATGTAGGTTTCTATGACCGAACCACGTACATCTCGTGTCCGATTTATTTTCTTATTTTGTCTATTTATCATTCGATCGCTTGTTTTGCGCAACAATTAGTATCAAAGTTTGGCTTGCTTGGAGTTGAAATGAATCAATGGCAACATAAGAAGTTAAAGTGAAAATCGACGGATTTAAGGAGAAGTACTTTGGTTCCCGAAAGATGCAGATTGAGGACTATCTATATCGATGAAACCGCACTTACTTCTATCTAGGGAAAAACCACAGACGATAAAATAAACTAATTGGGAATTGCTTGGATAGACGAGCGATGGGTGTTATTCGGCTGACGTTGGTCGTTTAATATCATTAAAGAGAATACCACTGTGGGTTTGATGAAAGCCCTGTCGGATATGTATGAGAAGGCCTCTACGATCAATAAGGTCTATTTGATATAACGTCTGTTTAATTTGAAGATGAGCGAAGGTGCGTCGGTTGTTAATTATATCAATGAATTCAATGTGATTGTTAGTCAATTGAGTTCAGTTGATATTGACTTTGAAGATGAGATACGTGCTTTGATTCTATTATCCTTATTGCCGATAGTTGGAATACTATTGTTATTCGCTATTAGTAATTTCTCTAGGTTAACAAGTTTGACGTTTGATGGGATTTCGAGATTTAATTCTAAGTGAGGATATCCGTAGAAAAGAATCCGGTAAATTTGTATCTACTGCTTTAATAGGTGAGAATAGAGGAAGAACTGGTACTTGTGTTAGTAGAAGTATTATATGAACTTGAATAGATACGATCAATATAGGACTAGTGGTGCTGTCTGTTGAACGTAACAAGAGGAGGCATCTTAAAAGGGATTGCCTTAAGCTGAAAAACGATAAGGGAAAGGGAATTAGAGTTGAATCTAAAGATGATGTTGCAGCTATAGCTAATAGTAATTTGGATAATGCTGATGTTATCTTGTCTGTCAATGATGATTCGTCATTTGATGGATGGATTATGGATTCGATTGTTTTTTTCATACTACAACAAATAGGAACCGGTTTACTACTTATCAATGCATTGGATAGTAGTAAAGTGTAGTTGGGGAACAACGCTGAATGCGATGTTGTAGGTATTGGCGATGTTAGAATCATAATGCATGATGGTATTATGAGGACATTGACTAGAGTTAGGCATGTTTCACGATTGAAAAAAAAATCTGATTTCCTTGAGTGCCTTGGATTTAGCTGGGTGTTGGTATTCTTTAGATTGTGAAATTTTGAAGGTTATTCGAGGTGCCTTGGTGATAATGAAAGGAATCAAGTATAATGGCCTATATGAGCTTCAAAGTGAGATAATGACAGAATTTGCAGCAAAAATGTCGGATGCATCCGTTCGAGAGTATGAATAGTGGGATATGCGTCCGGGGGCACATTAGCGAGAGAAGCCTGAAGGTTCTAAGTGAAAGGAATTTATTATGTGGTTATATTGCTAACAAATTGAATGTATGTAGGTGTTGTGATTTAGATCAACGGCGGAAAGTGCAGTTTAGTGCGACTATAAGAGAAACCACGGAGATTGCAGAATTACTTTACTTAGATGTTCGCAGGTTGTCATGGTTTCCTTCGAGTAAGAGTGCCGATTTATGCTAATAGTTGTTGATAACTACTCGAGGAGGACTTGGGTATTTGTGCTTAGGCACACGTTTGATGCTATTGTCAAGATCAGGCAATTGAGAGCTTTGATCAAAAAAAGAGACCGATAAAAAGATCAAGCATGTGCGGACCGACAAAAGCATGGAGTTTTGCTTGAACTGTTAAATGAATGCTACATGAATGAAGGCATAGTGAGACACCGTACTAGTACCAATGAACCACAACATGTTGCGAGTTGATGAGCGAGAACATTACTAGAGATGACCCATAAAATGCTCTCTAGTGCTAGTATGGCTAAGAGATTCCTAGCGGATGTGCTTAGTATAGTGAGCTACCCGATGAATAAATCCCCATCGACTACGATTGGATGTCGAACTCCTAAAGAAGTGTGGTTAGGTAACGTTGATGACTATTCTATTCTTAGAATATTTGGTTGCCCATGTTATGTTTAAGTTAGTGATGGTAAACTCGATAAAAGGGCAAAAAGTGTATGTTCCTAGGCTATGCACAAGGTGGGCGAAGTTATCGATTACGGTGTCCAGAACTAAACTAACCTATTATCAGCAGAGAAGCTACTTTTGACGAGTTTCCAATACTTCTAGTTAGGAGTGATTATAGCAAGTGTTAAATGGATCTAGACGGTATTTAGCTTGAGATGGACTTGCAACTAGAAACTCTTGAGATAGCAAGTACTAGCGAGGTATTCGACACGATAGTGCTTGTAGCGAGGTGGAGCTCGTAGAGCCAACAATTGCTTTGTGATTGTTGATATTGATAAGGTATGTGTTAGATCTCCCGATAGATATGAATGTAGCGATGGTTTTGCTTTATCCGTGGTAGAGGAGCTTGTGTCGAAAAATTTTTGTGGAAGCGATTAAAGGTGCATGTGCAATTGATGTTTTGATGAGGTCCACGGTTATGGCGAAATTCAAGTGCGGTTTGGACTTGAAAGACGTCTATGGTGGTTGATCCCATTAGGGCTATGGGAGAGTAGTAGCGATGAAGTTTGGATTATCGGCGCAACGATTGTGACATGGCTCCACCGTTGAGACAAGGTGGAGATTGTTAAAAAAATATGTCTCGAGTTTGAGCTTAAAGCGAAAATCTGAATTTTGAAAATAAATAAATAAAGTCCGAAAGTTGAAATTTCGATGGACATAAGAAATCAAGCAAATCTAAGAAAAGGAAATATGCGGCATTATCTTTCCTTTTGCTAATGGATACGTGATCTACTTGTTTGAAAGACACGAAAATTGGTTTCCGTGGTGCAATTGGCAAGATAACAACAAAACAAGAAAGTCCAATATGGACTTGGATTTTAACTAGATTTGGTTAACTCTTGGGAGCACGTATAAATATATTTGTTATTAGACTTCTTGGGCTGTTGGTTGATCAAAAAATGGCAGAGAGGTTTTCGTGAAGTTATCTTGATGAAGAATTCTTTGAAACGCCGTATACGAGTGCTTGTTTGGGATTTCTCTGTGAGTTCTTCATTCGTGGAATTTCCCAAATTTCTTTTAGTGTTTTTAGCCAATTAAATCTTGCTATTAGATTTGTGTAATTACTTTATGAGATTGAGAGATTATTTCTCGAAGGAATTAAAAGCTAAACACTATATTCATTATTGGATGTAATTGAGGCTTGGAAAAACATTGAGAGTATTTGAGTGACTCGAGCGTGGTTTATAATCTCCCATGTGTCGCTTAATCTATAATGAAATTTGTTGTTGCTCTTCTCATGGACATAGATCTTTGTGGCCGAACCACGTACATTTGGTATACGATTTATTTTCTTATTTTATCTATTTATGGTTCGATCGCTTGTTCCGCACAATCGTTATATTAAAGCAGAGTGCGAGTAGTGAGGACAATCCCTTGGAAAAGTGGTATCGGAGCAAGTGGGATGAGGGGCGGGGCCTTACACCATACTTATAAAACTTTAAAAAGTTGGTAACTTACGAACTAAATAAAAATATTGGTGAATTCTTTATGGGGATGATAGTTTACAAAAATTTCAAAGAAGTTGATAATTGCCAATTTACTAAGATATTGATAGATTCCTTACAGTTGGTATATTATAGAATGAAAGAGTCCTACTGTAAATTAACTACGGTGTTCGGAGTTTTTACCCTCCTTTTATCACAGGTGCATAGGTTTTGGGTTTTTCTTGATATTAACTCAGTTTAACGGAAACTAATATAGGGTAAATTTGTCATAAATATATCAGTTTGAGGTTTTTGGTGATCAAATAATTAATATGGGATAAATGTATCACAAGTGTACCATTTGGAGATATTTAGTGGCCAAAAGAATAGCTTGTGGTAAATTTGTTACATATGTATCAATTTGGGGCTTATTTTGGTAAAAATATAATTTGAAATTTTTCATGGTGTTAACCCTAAACTTTTTAAGTGATGCAATTTGTTCCCAATTATATTTGAAACCCTGTAGACCAACTACTTCAGATTGTCACTTCTCTTTCTTCTACCATGACAATTTCTAAGGCTACAACATACACAATTCTCGGTTGCCATTCGAGCAATCTCTAGCAAAAGGCCTAGATTGCACATTTAAAAAAAAACCGTTTAGAACTTGATTATTGCGAACTACAAACGCTTATATTCTAGACACGAAGTTTGAGACTCTTCGTAAATTCTTTTCAATGACAGTAACAGGGAGCAATGGAATTCGAATATCTAACCTTAGTCGAATATCACGTAACAAAAATTCTTCTCGGAAAGTGGCAAAATTGCAAAGTACATCAATTATGAATATTTTTTAACAACAATTATAGATTACAACAAAGCGGAACCACAACCCTAATAGTAATCCAATGTAATAGCCGCCATGGTCCTTTAATCGTTAGATGACTCAGACAGAATTCTGTTCATGATCTCACGTGGTCTGGACGATGCTTCCAATGGCATTTTCTTGGGCATTGCCAACCCTTCACCCTCGACCATGTCCACTTCCTCTTCCCCAATCGTCTTCCATTCAAGGGGTTGAATTAGCAAAGCGAAAGTTAAGCCCACAATTTTATAAGGGGAAAATGACACAAATAGTTCTTAAATTTTGACTCAATGTGCAATGTGATCCATGAACTTTTAATTTATTCAATATATTCCTTGAACTTTAACCTAATGTGCAATTTGGTCCCTAAACTTTTGACTTGTTCAATATAGTCCCTGAATTTGTAATAAATGTTCAATTTAGTCTATGAACTATATGAAAATATCCATTATTGTCCCTGATCTTAAATTAATTGAAGGACTACATTGAATATTTTTATATAGTTTAGGGACTATAATGAATATGTAGCAAAAGTTTAAGAACCACATTGAACAAACTAAAAGTTCAGGGATCATATTGAACATTAAGCTAAAGTTTAAAGATCATATTGAACAAATTTAAAGTTCATGAACTATAATGCACATTAGGTCAAAGTTGAAGAACTATTTATGTCATTATCCCTTTTATGAGCCCACTGTGCACCAAGGCATGCTCTCCTCCCCAATCCAAAAGGCAACATCGACCTATGCATTTTGTCATCGCAACTTTCAAATCTTTAAGGCTCGAAGCTCGTCGGGTTGGACCATTGTTCTGGGTCTCTATGAATGGCCCAAGCAATAACTAGTACCATTGTGCCTCTTGGCAAGCTGTAGCATCCTATTTCGCAGTCATCCGATGAGTAGTGCGGTACGAGAAGTGGCGCTGGTGGGTGCAATCAAAGTGTTTTCGATATGGTATTCTGAATATGAGGTAACCTTGAACGATTTGATTCGTCAACTAAACGATCTTGACCGACTCGAGAGTCAATCTCTGGTCTTGCTTTCTCCAAGATGTTGGGGTGATGAAGCAAATCAGCGAGTGCTCCCTCCATCGTGACCGAAGATGTATTGGTTCCGGCAAATAATGTTGTCTGGCAATTCAGAAATGTTATATATTGGGTTTTCATGTCTTGATCTTAATCAGCCCTAGCAATAGAAACTGTATCTTTAAAAGCCAAACAAATCATAATAGACTAAGGAAAGAGGGAGAGAAAGAGCGCTCACCTGCACGAACCCCTTGATGATCTCATCCGTGTAATACTCCGGCTGCGACGCTTGCAACCACAAGAGGTGATCGATCATGCTCTTCTCCTCCTCCTTCTTCTTCCTGTGCTCATCGACCAGTCCCCGCAACAATCCATCCATCTTCTGCTCGAGGTCAAACCCCCTCTTCTCATCCCCCCGCCAATCAATCCACCTTAGTACTGGCAGATAATCTGCCGGATAAATCGTCATGGCAAGCCTTATAACCTCCTCGATCATGTCCTTGAATGCCTTCGCTTCCTCGATGTCCGTCATGTCCTCCCCGTGGTACCTCTTCCCTGCCACGACCCTCATCATCATGCTGAGCTTCAGCTCCGTCAGGGTCGACTTCAGCTCGATTCTCACGAAGCCGCTAGCCGATCCGCTCTATGTTTATCGATTCGAACAATCTTTTAACTTTAAGTATGGATTGCAATTAAATTTTTAAATTTCTCAGTTGGTACAATTGGACCTAATTTTTCTTGAAAAGATGCAATTAAATACTTTCGATTAGCGCCTAGCGATCTCGAATCATAACACTCTTTGAGGTTGCCACATACCAAATTTCCGGCTGTCACATTGGCATTCTCCAGTAGACTTTGACCGCACAAATTTGAAGAAAACTTTTGGGCTTAATTGTACGAATCGAAAAAGACACTAGTTTGTGTACAAAGTTTAGGACTCTCGGTGAATATTTTTCTATAAAAAATGAGAAGTATTGGAACCTGTATGTGACCATTTCATCTATGTCTAATTTCATGTTAGAGAGACTAACTCTCTCGAAAGTTGTTGACATAAGGGCCTGCGATGTACATCAATTACGCATATTTCTTTAGCTGCACTTATAAACTAAAACAAAAGCAATCAAATGCTAGCACAATATTACATCATTAAAAATAACCTGTTATCGAAAACTACAACGTAAATGTGCTCATACATCATTAGATGATTAAGAGAGAACTTTATTCATGATCTCACGTGCTTTGCACAATGCTTCCAATGGCTTTTCCTTGGGCATTGTGAGACCTTCCCCCTCACCCATGTCAACTTCCTCTTCACCAGTCCTCTTCCATTCAAAGCACTGAATGAGCGAAGCCAAAGTCAAGCCCACCATTTTATGAGCCAAAGGTGCACCAGGGCATGCTCTCCTTCCCAGCCCAAAAGGCAATATCAGCCTATTCATTTGACCATCACCACTTACAAACCTTTCTGGCTTGAAGGCCATCGGATCGGGCCATTGTTCGGGGTCTCGGTGAATGGCCCAAGCATTGATCATCACTATTGTGTCATGGGGCACGTCGTACCCTCCTATTGTGCAATCATCCGATGAGTAGTGGGGTAGGAGCAACGGGACAGGCGGGTGTAAGCGAAGCGTCTCGATATAATGTTCTAAGGTAAGGTAACTTCGCGAGATCCGATTCGTCTGTCAAACGATCCCAGCCGATTTGGGAGTCTATCTCTTTTCTTGCCTTTTCTAAGATGTTGGGATGGTTGAGCAAATTGGCTAGCGCCCACTCCATCGTGACAGATGATGTATCGGTTCCAAAGCAACTAGTAGTGTCTGCTTATTTAAAATGGGCACATTAGTTTCAGGTCTTCTTTAAGGCTCACAATGAAGCCGAGCTATATACACAGGATCATGACTACTTGGATTGTATAACTCATTTTTAACACAACCGTGTAACTCATATTTTAGCAAGCTTTTATCCTTCACATCAATTCATATATGTAAAAATTTTCAAACTTCAATTATCCATATGCATGTATATATATTTTAGAAGTTATAACTATGATATCAATACTAAAGGATATAGAATGTGTGACAATAAGTTACACATGCTGTGTAATATATAAAATTCCTAATTTCCAACATAAACTTGGTCAGATTGCCATTTAAGCAATGGCTGTTTTAGCGACGATTACCAGCACACAAGGAGCATCACTACAATGAAACAAGAACTTTTAAGGTTGCGAATTGGATCAGTCTCTCATATATTTTATCCATAAGCACCAGATTAATCTCCACGTGGATAAAACTCGCAGGAGAAAACGATAATGACAACGTGATGTTCAAGTTTTTGATCCAAATCTAAAGCCGGTTTTACCGGCCCCAGAAGGGAAAACAAAATACTCTATTGTCAAGTGGGCGCCCTTTTTTGCCAAAGTCAAAAGCAGGGTTACTTCTTGGCAGAGAAAATTTTATAGAGCAAGTCCACCCAGTTGCAATTTATCAAAGAAAACGTTTATAGATGAAGTCCACCCTTTAGCAACTTATGAACACCTTACTATGGCATAAATAGTGAAATGGACATATGATAAGTATCGTAATTGAACGTATGGAGACGGAATACATTTTTTTTAGGTGAAAGTGCATTGTAAGTTAGGGTGTGTTGGTTTCACGAAATATTCAAGATTTAAAAAATATTTTCCCAAAATATAATTGCTTGTATTAAAAAAAAAAATGAATAAAAGATATTTTCATTACACGAAAATAGTTAAGTATGAATTGTTGTCGATAATGAAAACATTTTTATTGACTAATTTTTCTAAACGATATAACTACTCATTTTTCAAAAAAAAATTTCAAATGTTGAATTTTCCGTGAAACACACACACCATTCCATACATATGAAATGTCAATTAACTTTATGAATCTAATAAAATGCGGGCTAAAATTTGAATAAAGGGTTAATATCATGAAAACCCCAAATTAGTACATATGTGACTAATTTAGCTCAAACTATTTTTTTGACCACAAAAAATCTCAAACCAAGACACTTGTGAGAAATTTATGCCAAACTATTAGTTATCTATCAAAAACCTTAAACTCGGTATGCTTATGATAAATTTATCCCAAATTAATATACATGTGATAATTTTATCCCAAACTGGTCTAACTATGATAAATTTACCCCATGTTAGTTTTTTTATTAAATTTTACAATTAAATTGCTGAATCGGATGACACATGGCGCTTGATGGGTATACAAATTTGAGATTTTTACCCTTTATTTGTCATAGGTACATCAGTTTGGGATTTTTCGTGACATTAAATCAATTTAACGAAAATTAACGGAGAGTAAATTTGTCACATATGTACTAATTTAGAGTTTTTGGTGGTCAAAAAATTTAGTTTAGAATAAATTTATCACATATTTATTACTTTAGGATTTTTCGTAGTCCAAAAATGAATTATGATAAATTTATCACGGTGTGTTCTAGTTTAGGGCTGGTCAAGAAAATAATTTGAGGTAAATTATATCATAAATATATCAGTTTAGAATTTTTTGTGGTATTAACTCTTGAACAAATCACATGCAAAATGTTATCTACCATATAATGCGGAGAAATTGCACTATATCATCCACGATTCATGCATTTTCATTTTTAATTGATTACCCTATCAAGAAGTTATTGTACCTATATATATCAACGGTAGTTGTAAGAGACTATGAAGCATTGACACGCCAAACCCCTCGGCGCGTCAGTATTGGACACGTGTCGGACATGTACAGGCATCCGACAACGCCAGGACATGCGGGACAGCGAGTCCGTGAGAAAATAGAAGAGATCCATTGTGACCTGACTCCTCAGTGCTTCATCGGCCTCCGGAGACTACTCCCGTGGGAAGATCTCGCTGGGAAAGCGCAAATCGAGGCAGAAAATCTGGGGCGGAAGAGAGAGGACGTCTCGAGCGGGGAGACACAGCGGCTGAGGCAAAAGGGAGATGGAGAAGGAAAAAAAGGGGTGATAGAGATGAGAGAAAAACAATTGTCGTACCATTTCCTTTTATCATTTATTATTTTTTAAAAGGCTGGCTTTGAGTTAAATCACGGAAATGCCCATAATTTTTTATAAGAGCTCTCTTTGTAAATTCCTATTTTTTTCAAAAAAATAAAAAAATAATCTATTTTATATTTATAAAAATTTATATTTAATATACAACGCGTCTTAAAATGTAAATTTTATTTAGAAATTTATTTTTTTTACACGATTCCATTATTTTTTAATTAATGAGTGATTTATAAAAACGGCGATGAAGTGGATTCACGTATATGATCGTGTCGGATCATGTCTGATGTTATTTAAGTAAGAAATTCATACGAGTTCGTCAATTGTTAAAACTTGATTGGTTGGGGTTTTCGCTCGCTTCTTCCCGTAGACAAAAACAGTACTTTATAATAAGAAATAAAAAAATTCTAGAGCACCCCGCCCTAATCACAAGCAGCTCATCAAAACAAAAAGATGCCGACAATAAAATTGGAAATGAACCGAAGAGATCAAACAAGCAACCAACCAAAAAGCCTCCCCAGAGAAGACAAGAAAAGCTCACCAGCAAGAAGCCCTTGATGATCTCGTCTGTGTAATACTCCGGCTGCGACGCCCGCATCGCCAGCAAGTGATCGATCATGCTCTTCTTCTCCTCCTCCCCCTCCTTCTTCCGATGCTCGTCAATCAGCCCCTGCAAGAACCCGTCCGTCTTCTTCCCGAGCTCGAACATCCTCTTCATGTACCCGCCGTAGTCGATCCACCTCAGCGGTGGCAGGTAGTCCCCGAGGTACGAGCTCCCCGAGTACTTCAAGATCTCCTTGATGATGTCCCTGAACGTCGCCGCCTCCTCCACGTCACTCACATCCTCCCCGTAGTACCTCTTCCCTGCGATCATCCTCATCATCACGTTGAACGTCATCTCCGTCAGCGCCCCCCTCAGCTCCACCCTCGCGAAGTCGCCACCGCTTTGCCACCGGAGCAGATTCCTCAACAGGCGCTGGACCTCATCCTTGCGGATTCCGAGGGATGTGTCCAGGCGGTGCGAGGAGAAGATCTCTACAGCGCCAATGCGGCGGAGGTTGCGCCAGTGATCGCCGTAGGGGGCGAGAGCGATGGTGGTGTAGTTGTACCCGAGGTACTTGCCCATGATGAGCTTTGGTCGGTTTGCGAGGACGACGTCGTTCTGGGTGAAGCATTCTTCGGCAACAGGCACGGAGGAGACGACGACGACGTGGCGGATGCCGAAGCGGAGGGAGAGGACGGGGCCATAGGCGCGGGAGAGAGCGAGGAGGGTCCGGTGGACGGGCTTCTTGAGATGGTGGAGGTGGCCGACGACGGGGAGGGAAGGTGGGCTTGGAGGGTGGTTCTTCTTGGGAGTTCTTGCGATCAATCGGCGCGAGAGCTTGTGAGTGAATACGATGATTATTAGAGCGACGGTGAACAAGAATAGCAAGTTGTGATTCTCCATTTTTTGTTTGGTTTGTGCTCGATTCAAAGTTGATTTATGGGGATGATGTTGGGGATTATAATGATGGGGTGATCGAAAGGGGTCGTCTTGTTGACTTCCCTGGACGGCTGCTTACATATACAAGGGTGTGTGGGTGGGTGGGGGCCGGAGCAGGTAAGGTCCATGGGAACTCAAGATGACCCGAGTTAAGAAATTTCAACTCGTTAGGTGAAAACTTTGATTATTTTAGTACTTTTTAAGCTGTACAGAAACAGAGTTCTCGATCATAAGGCAGCGATGTCTTTTTATTATAAAGAGAGCACTTTAATAGATTTGAGATGATTTTCATTGAGTTGAGAAATCATTGAGTCCATATTGACAATTTACATCTTTACCCACTGAATTCGGCATGCAATTTGTTCAAATAATCATCCAGATCTTCGGCGAAACCTTTCAGAAAAAGAATTTAAGAAAAGTTGAAATAAAGGGTAGGATTCGCGTTCTATATAAAGGAGACATATTTGTTTGGTCATAGAAGTTTGTTACGTGTTTGGCCCACCTGATGGTCAACCAAAACCCAACCAAATGAAATTAGATCCTTTAAAATAAAAAAAAAAAGACAGAAAGAAATTATATCCTTTGAACGTTTCAAGTTCTATATTCAAATATTTTAAATATTTTACATTACGAAAGTAATCGCACGTGAAGTTTGTCTTACTGTTTTTCTCTAGACTTTTTGGATTAGGTAACAATTTTCTAATGCGACAATTAGCCAAGTCATAATACTATTGAAAGATTGGGCCAGTTTTTCTTGTCAATAACAAGGCTTTTATATCGTTCTTACGACTTGCTCGAATCAAATTGAATTTAAACATTTTCAATAGTTGCCAACCAATTCAAGGGAGAGAGAGAGGGAAAGGTGTGCGGTTAGAATTTTAAAGGCAATCTCACACGGCAGATTTTGGGTTTTTTTTCACTTTGATTTTTTTTTAAAAATATTTACGAAATTATTTTTTTAAAAAAAAATATTTACTATTTTGGGTCTCGCTCGAGAGCTTTGAGGGAAGAGGAGGGGCGAGGGCCTCCCTTTCTTTTGGGGTGGGGGGTATGCTATGTTACACGGACACGTCCTCCCGGGAGATTTTTGCGTGTCGGACACGTGTCGGTGTCCGACACGCGGTCAACGCGTGTCCAAGATCCCGACACGTAGTCAACGGGCGGGACACGCTAGGACTCGCGTGTCCTAGGGGGCAATATGGGAAAATGAAAAAATTGTGAGGGCAAAAATGTAAGTGTAGGAAAATCTAAAAATCCCTCATATCCTTGACCTAATTTCTACCGTTTGTTTCTCTCACGACTCTTCATATTACATTTGAAGTCTATGTTACACAGACACGCTCTTATAGCCATTTTTCGCATGTCGAACAAGTGTCGATGTCCGACACGCGTAGACACGCTCCGATACGCCCCGACACGCAATCAACGCGAATCGATACTTCCAACACTCGGTCAATGAACGGGACATGCTCATACTCGCGTGTCCCAAAAACTAATTTGATCAAATCTTTATACTTTGAAACCCGAATCGGCCCCAAATCCAAGGGCCTTTTGGAAGACCCATTGCTCGGCCTAGCTTGCCACACTATTTCATGAACTGAGGCCCATTTTATAAGGTTCTTTCCCTCTCTTTCTCTACTTCTTCATCAATGTGGGACTAAAGGAATGGGAGGAAGAAGACAGATTTTATGCATAGGAAGGGCACAATCTCTGCAGTTTTCTCGAGCTCTGCACGTAGGAGGGTAAACCCCAAAAGTCAAAATACAACTTTAAATAAAGCTTGGTTTTACTGCGGCATTAAGTACATATATGAGGCAATATACATTTCCTCTCTTGCATGAATAAGAACATGACGATTCTTTACATCCGCAATAAAAATGGCAAGAAGAAACATTAAGACTCTCAAACAAAATTTGATTACTTCATTCAGGATAAATATAGGAGGAGAGAGGATCATTGTCATATCAAGTAAAACCTTCAAACTCACGAACTATCTCATCCGATATATATATTTAAGCACCTCAGTGATGATCGCTTTTGAACTCAACATCATGCGTATCTATTTTCTTTCATAGTTATTATTATGTAAATTCATTTTAGGTCTCTTTTTATTATTTATTTATTTGTGAAATCATCAAAATGATAATTTAACATGTATATATAAAAATATATATTTAATATATAACGTGTCCCAAAGATGTCGAAATTCTTTATTTTTTAGAAATCACGTGTCGGCGTGTCGTGCCGTGTCCCATGTCGTGTCGGTGCAACATAGGAGGTATGCCAAGCGAAGACATACCCCCTCTATCATCGGTTTTTGCACGAGCAGACCTTCCCTCTACGCGCTGCATCCTCTTCTACTTTCTCTTCTTTTAAGTTCCATCTCCCTCGCTCTCTCATTCCGATTTGTTTTTCATTTTCGATCCGAATTTTTCTCACTCTCTTTTTTCTTCAGCGGATATCATACATTGAGGCAAACTTGATCCGAATATTGTGCATAGACAAGTGCGAGAGTCAGGCGGGGCCTCTCTCCACTGCTTGATTAAATTCGCGGTGATTGTCTAACAATACTCCTACCTATGCTACCTTATTAATGTGTGTCTTCTCAATACCGGAAACGCTCTCCCGAAATGCTTTTACTGCCATTCAAATGTTCTTCCTTAGACGTTTTACTTTATAATTAAGTATGAATTTTTTTGTATGATTTATATGTTGTTAGTACTACGTTTTCTGTTAATGTTTTCATAATATTGAAATTAATTCGTTACTTTCTCTTGACAGTTTGAGCTCCTTATTCGGTGCCACGCTTCCTCGATAATTTGAGGTAAATTTCGTTGTAATTATTTTTTACAATTTCGTAAGTGTAGATTTATTTATGTGGTTATTATTTATACTTGAATCATCTATATTACCTATATGTTGTTAGTAGTTTATGTTAAATTTTTGAGAATGTTTTAATAATACTTATAATGTTTACGAATTTAGATATTGTTTAAAAATATTTACTGTTTTAGGATTTTAAAATGAATTATTGAGAAAATAACAAAAAGAAAAGATTATCAAATGGCATGGCACGAGAAGCGCCGGCTAAATTTGACCTGATTAAAAAAATTTAACGAGATTAGAGCGAATTTTTTTATTTGCCCTATCTCCAAGTACCTTTGTCGTGTTCTCCTTCATGGCTTTCTCTAGCGGCTCTATTTAAAAAAAAATTAGCGGCTCGAGCCGTTAAAGAAAGCTATGAAGGAAAACACGATAGCGTACTTGGAGACAGAGTAAATAAAAAATTTCGCCCTAATCTAGTTAATTTTTTTAGACTCATTTTTGCAATTATGTCCATAGTAATTTCTAGGTAATTAGATGGCCCGAGAATCACAGGCCGAATTTGACCTAGTCTGAAAAATATTATTTTAAAATAATTTCAAAATTCAAATAATAAAAAATAAAAAAAATAGAAAATTCATTAAAAAAATATTTTAAAATTATATAAAATTGAAAAAAATTGAAAAAGTAGTAAATGGCCACAATTAACTAGCCATGGACTATTGTGTGTATTTAGCCCCGATTTTTCAAAAAAATAATAAAAATAATTTTGGCCTTCTAGTAAAATCTCTCCCAAAAAATTTCAAAATTTTTCAAAAAATTGGAAAAAAAGATGACCACAATCAACTGGCCAAATTCTAATTTGGTAATTTGACTTTTCGTGCTTTCGAAAATGATGATTTTGCCCTTTCGACAAATTCATTTAAAAACTTTTCTCAATTTGCCCATGCACTTTGATCACACATTCTCTAAGCCCTTAAGTTATACCATACATTTTCATTTATTTCATTTGATATATTGATTGTTATAATATTAATTTGATAATAAACAGACAATGTTTACTAAATTATATGTGCGAAATAATTTGTAATTTCTTTATTTAGCGAATGTCATCTACATTGTTTGCGGTTGTATAATGTGGAGGTAGAATAGTGCAAAAAGAATATGGACATGATTACGAAGGCGGACAATCTAACATGTTCGAGTTTTCAAATATATCGACATTTGATGAGTTACATGCTACGATAGAGTGTGCGTTAAATATAACACCCAACCAAGTATATTGATAAGGCGATATATAGATTCTTGATTTTAATACCGGATTATGTCATAAATGACATGACGGAGGTGCATGATGATGGTACCGTTAGGATGATCAAGCAATTTGCACTTCGAGGACTGGTACTACGGGATTTTTATAGTTTTATACAATCATAGCTGAACACCAAGTGATAAATGATTTAGTGGAGAAGATTCTAATGTTGGTGAAGATAACGTTGATGTGCATAATCAGCACGTGGACCCCTATCATAATGATGATAATGATGGAGATGATAGCGATGAAGAAGACGATGATTGGATAAACACCGATGACAAGGTCTTGAGAAAGATGTCGGAGGTGACAATATGGAGGCTTACTACAACACCTATTGCAGCAATCCCATCTTGCCGTTGGTACATCCGCCGCCCTATTCGGAGATCAACTTTGATATGATGCAAGTCGATACAAGAGCCAAGCCGGGCGTATGTTATTTGATCCATCAAAAGAATTTGATGTTAGTATGTTATTTTCATCACGAGATGCGTTACGATTGGCTACAAAAAAGTACTCTATAATAATAAATTGTAACTTTCGCAATGATGTCACAAATAAGTCACAATAGGTGATAAAGTGTGGTAATTAGAATGAACCGTGTGATTGGAGGCTCCGTTCGTCTAATAAAGCGGGTACCCGATTTTGAAAAATAATTAAGTACAATGGGCCATACACATGTAGTAATCCTAAAATGTCACGAGATCATCAAGAACTTGATTAGAGATACATATGCAGCCGAGATAAAAGCAATGGTGACCGCCCAACTAAATATCGAATCAAGGCATTGATGGCGAGAGATTCAAGACAAGCTGCAGTTCGAACCTACTTACCGTACAACCCGGGCGCTTAAATAAATTGCGATTGTCGAAGCTTTTGGAGGATGGGATGAGTCGTACGGTATGTTGAGAAAGTTCATGAATGAAATGACAAGTAAGGAATCCACGTTCTCATTTTGTGATCGATGATCACATGAACGTAGATCGAGCCGCATCGTTTTCAACAGGATGTTTTGGACTTTCAAGCGGACGATTGAAGGCTTCGCAAGTTGTCGGCCTGTGATATTTGTTGATGGTACTCATTTGTACGGGAAACACCGAGGAACGCTCTTTATTGCGGCCTCACTTGATAGCGATAATCATATATTCCCGTTAGCATTTGCTGTGATCGATCGGGAAGATATTGATAATTAGACTTGATTTATGACTCATTGCGGATATATGTCACTAGTAGAGACAATATTTGCGTAATATCGAACAGACATATTAGGATTAAAAGAGCAATGAAGATAGTAGAGTGGCGTCCTCTACATGGCCACCATAGATATTGCATTCGGCATCTTATAAGCAACTACAATGAATAATTCAAAAATGTCGAAGGCAAAGACCTTATTGAAGTGGCAGCTAAATTTTAAAATTTTAAAATTTGAGAAAAATATATGTTCATAAATTTGAGAACGAAGTACTAATTATTTTTGTAATGTACAGCTTACGCTAATCAACATCGAAAGTTCGATCGCATCATGAATAAAATTAGGGGTATGGATGTATGCACACTGCATGGTGCGACCCGATTCTAAGGGACAAATGGACGAAGGCCTATGATGGAGGGAGGAGATACGGAACGATGACAACAAATTTAGTTGAATCGATCAATGGCATGTTCAAGGGTTACTGTGGTTTACCAATAATAGCTATGGTGGAGAAGATATTCTATCGGTTGGTCCACTATTTTGACACGAGAAGAACGATGTACATGATACGAAGGACCAATGACATGTATTTATACATTTTGCAGTCGACGCTCGGGAAAAATAGTCAACATACAAATAGGCACGGAGTGACATGTTTTGACTTTGATAGAGGGATGTTCGAAGTTAAAATTGGACACAACGGATCTAGAGGATCAAGGGGCCAAAAACAGATAGTGCGCCTAGACTCGCGAATGTGCACATGTGAAAAATTCGAAGAGATTAAAATTTCATGTTCCCACGTAATTGCAGCATGTCAAGCATATGTAATTAATTACGAGCCGTACGTAGATGAGTGGTACACGCTGGATAAAACCCTTTAATGCTATCGAGTATATGTTTTATCCGTTGGGGCATATTAAGTAATCGGGTCCAAACCCGACGCGCTACTATTAGTGCTAAATTCGAGCCGCATTAGGACGAAAGGAAGGCATCGTGCATCACGGATACATAATGAGATGGACCGGATAACGCCGAGCAAGAACACTTCCCGTATCCATTGCGCGATATGTGGAAAATCGGGGCACAATAGGAGTACTTGTGCACATAGATCGACCCAAGAATAGATCACATATAAGCAAACTTGTGTGAATTATGTAAATTAGATGTAATAATGTTTTTTTGTGAATAATGCAAAATTTGTTCGATATTTATTAAATTCCTCCGAATAATGTGTACCATTTATATATTAATTTGTTGTGATGTTATAATATCACGGTTGCTATATATTTATTCCGTTCATCCGTTCCATATCCACTTTAGATATGTCAACTACATCGAATATGTCAATTTAATGATGGAGATAATATCACAATTGTAGATATGGCACGGAGGACTCACATTCAGTGGGACCTTAGGATGATTCACTATTTACACGACAGGCCGACATAGATCGAGAGCCGTATGGAACGCTCGAGATAATTGAGAAATTTAGCAGTTTATCTATAATTCGTAACAACAATATCAAAATTGCTACTAACAGTTTATATAACATTTCGCAGCCAGATCGAATGCACTTCTTAGATGCCAGCGATCGATGCTACACGTAGATGAGCTTGATCGGCGTATACTCCCATATCTTCAAGCTTGAGAATTTTACGGAGTTTATATGATGGGATATTTTCAGCTAGATTGACACTTAATTATGCTACCGGTCAAGCGGTGGAGACCGAGAGACCTACACATTCCATATGCGGGAAGGTGAATGCACGATCACGCTTTAGGATATAGCGGTGCTCACAGGGGCTGCCTATCGATGGACGTGCGATTCTTGGCTCCATTGATTTCAATTGGAGCACTCTTTGCAATGATTTACTTGGTACTCACCCACCCAATTTGTGTAGTATGCAAATAAACTTAAGCTTTGGCCGAGAGAACATTTTGATGATCTTCCTCCGGATGCTCGATGACGTCACTATAGTACAACATGCTAGAGCATTCATTCTCCGTCTACTTGGAGGAAGTATTTTTGCGGACAAATCAGGGGTACGAGTTAGTTTGTTATTTCTTCCATCGCTTGGCGAACCTCAACAACCCTACACGATGCGGTTGGGGTTCAGCGGCTCTTGTATGGTTGTATCGGAAGTTATGCGGTGCAACCGATCCATCAAAGTATTAAATTGGGGGTGCCCCTGCGTGTATTACGAGATTTGAGCGTGTGAGCATTTCAGATGTGTCTCCCCATCCCCGACAGACCGTGATCCTTTAGAAGATGCATCTTTCGGTAGTCTATATGTGATCTATTACTTTTTTAGTTCGTTAGTCATTGATTCTTTCAAGTGCGTATAATATATGAAAATCTAATATTTTTTTTATGCAATGAGTCTAGGTCTACTCGACAACGGAGGTCCCCACATATACGTTGCCCCATTTGCGCTACTAGGTTAATAGAATGTGATCGAAAGACGTAAGTAATGAAAGCAACCAACGAGTTTAATATATTGTTGGCTTATAAATTAATTCTTGAAGGTAATTGATATGTTTTATTACGATACCGGATTATTTGGGAGTCATACCCCAATGGCATTCTGGAGGCTCTATTATATTATCGCCGGCGGGGGACAAGACATTTGGAGGGCTCGTGTCCCCCTCATTTGTTACCGGATAGGTGAGTGACATTATCCGGACCGAGTACTTCGTCGGTTTGGTCTGCAGCAGCCCAATACTTACTCGTCCGCGTGATCATACGGCCTTGCATGATATTGAATTAAGGCCAATTGGGAAGGATTGGGTAGGTAAGCATAGACGGTGGATTGATATGTGGGACCGTCGTATAGATTATATAGTTAATGGTGATCCCGCAATGGAGGCACTTTATTATCATTCATGATATATGGAATGGTACCGTACATATACCCGTAGGTGAATTTCTACTTTGGGGGCCGCAATGGGTGTAACGGTTCGTGTAAACACTTTCAATTTAATTCATTTATTATTTTTTAGTAACATAACTTATTGTCATTTTATAACTTTTTTTAATTTTCATATCATTACTAGGGTGATGGCGTTGAGCAAATTTTACATATCGTAGATAACTTCAATGCATCTCGTCGATCTTGGGCATCCGTGGGGAATATAGTTAGGGCAATACTATACGCTCGGAATGAGGAGATGAGGTTAATAATGATACCACGGCCCCAACCAGCAACTATAGCAGCACCCGTTGGGCCGCAAGATTATGACCCACCCGAGATTATTCGATCGACTACGAGGACTACTTGAGCTCATCCAGGATGATGATGTCGTCCCTTACCCCTTGAAGTATCATACGACAGATTTCACTCCGGGGTTCACTCCGGGGTTTGGCCGATCGGGTTTCGCACGGTTTGCCGGCCCATCTCACGGGGGATCCGCTTTTGAATTTCCCGACAATCCACTACTACGGACTCTAGCCGGATTCAGCTCATACATATGGATCCGATTTATCTTCTTTTTTCAATGCCTTCCTAATGTAGCGTCTGGGCACGTCATATTTTCGCAAGATATGCCTTCGTCATATACACGTCCTACTCATTTGGATCCTCGTCCTCCTCGTCGGTACAATACTAGACTTGCTTGAGACAACCTTCTTGCGGAACGGGAGGTCATATAGGAGAAAAACATCATTAGTAGATGTAATTGCGGTTAACAATTGTTATATATTATGACAATTGTTTTTTCATATATTTTACCAATTTTATTTTTTGAATATTTTTAATTAATTACATAATTATAACATTATTTATTAATTATAGATCTTACCAAATTTTTACATTAATTATTGCTAATTATGTTATAAAGATAAGCTTTACAAGAAAAAAAATTATAAATAAAATAAATATTATAAGTATCAATAATAATTAAAAATAAAATAAAAAACCCGCCCGCTCGGCAGCGGGCTACCGAGCGAGGCCCAAATCAGTAAATATATATATTTTAAAAATCAAATTGAAAAAAAACCCGCTGATTTTTGTGTACACATGGCACCCATTCATCCGTTTGTTGAATGTTGACAGTAGATAATGACAGTTTATGGAATCAAGACCTGCTCCCCTTGGTTTCTCTCCCATCTCTACATGTGAACGTATTTTCGTGATAATTAATTATTAGGACGACGTTTGATTCGACTTTGAGATTATTTTTTTTTCGAAATGCAAAGGACATTAGGCTAAAAGGGTTTGCTGAAATGAAAAGAGGGTTTGGTGGAGTGTAACTTAAAAATGTATTAGAAACTAGGAAGTAATTTTGGTTAAAATGATATTTGAAAAATCATACTTATAGAGGACTTTAGCTATTCATTATATAAAATAAATGAAGTAACACTTTGCCGGAATCCAAGAAAGGGATCAGGCTGCCATCGAGCCAAATCCGACATTGGCGATCGTCGCTTGAGATTGCACAACATCGAGGGTTGCGTGACCGCAAGTTGCCATAGCCTAAGATCGTGTGACCTCAAGCAAGGGTTCTCGAGGACATCGCACGAGGTGGAAAATGAAAACTAATTTACCGTCGCATATTTGAAGTATAACTGGCATAGACAATAAAAAAAGCTCAATAAATGAAAATAGCCTTCAATATTTGCAAAAAAGAAAAAGAACTGCAGTTCTTGTACGTGACCTGAATAAAGCACAACATGTTTGTATACGCAGACAATCATCTTTGGAACTTAGTTTTGTGATTGTTTTTAGTACTTACACTTCATAATTTCTATTAAAATCAGAATTATAAATAGTTCAATGTAGTCCAATCCAAGGGATTCCTAGCTTATATTATAAAAGTAAAATAGTATGAAAGTATAATTCTTTAGAATGTAATTGAAGATTGATGTAAATAATATAAAAGATAATCACCTTAAAATGTAATACAGGAATTAAATCAACTACATACAATTTCATATTTGTGATTATCTGATTTTTGAATATTTCAGCAGTTTTGAAATATTTGATAAAAAGTTTAATAGTAGTTATGACAAAAATGGAAGCCAATCATTATGTAACGGTCTTGTAACGGCTTTTCATCGGTTATATAATGGCCTGCTAACGGTGATGTAACGATTCTTTTTCATTGGATATAAATTAGACTTCATACCACAATCCCGACTCTCTAATTGAGATAGAGAATTTTCATTTCCTCGACACATCTTTTATTCCATTCTTGGGTTATACACAAAACGTTGTTCCTTTTTTTTTTAAAATATTCAAGTGCGGAATGTAAAAGAAGGTCCGTCGTATCTTGGGAGGATATCTGCTAGAAGTTTTATGCACCGAGTATCGTTCTCCAAGGGGTGAAATTATTTTTAAGAAAAGTGCTTGCATGCCCCCGACATTGTTTTTACTTTCTCGTCTTTTCTAAACAGATTTCCAACGGTTCCTATTTTTATATTATCTAATATTTTTTCAATAATTTTCCCTTTAAACTTACATTTACCAACTTTTTTTTTTCATTTATGGGGAGTAGACTGCAGAGTAACGATGCGATCATCTAAGCATTTTCCTACTAGGAATTAAAGAGTGAAGTAAAATTTTAAAGGTTATATATAGGTCCATTGTATAGCTAATTTGTACCTAAGAAAAATAAAGGCATAAAATAAAGGAAAAAAACCACTAAAAATGTTAAACCATGCCCCACGTGACATATTTAATGTACCCTTGTGAGACATTTCATTTAAACTTTTTTGTGACATCAAAAATCTCAAAATGGTACCTGTGTGAGACGTTTATCCCAAATTATTTTTTTGTTATACCAAAAATCCAAACTTGTAGGCATGTAATACATTTAACCCAAATTTGAGGTAACATGTGTCACACGAGATATAAATTTAGATTTTTTGATATCACAAGAAAAAATTTGGGATAAATAAATCACACCGGTACAAGTTTGGAATAAATATATCATATAGGTACAAGTTTACGGTTTTTTGAATCACAAAAAAATGCAGTAAACGTATTACGGTGTGCATAGTTTAAGGTTTTTGTGGTCTTTTTCCCTAAATAAATCAAGAACCTCTAACGTGTGAGCCAAAAGCTTCTAATAGGTTCCACCGAAATGGGTTTTTAACCAAAATTAAGGATGCTACTTACAACAATCTTCCTAAAACCTCTCTTCTTAGTTCTTACCTTGTTTTGCATAGGAAATAATTGTCCTGCATATACGATTATTCTGAAGGAAGATAGTTTTCAAGCACATTGAGAAATGGTGAAAGGTTGATTTTACCTTGTTTAGTCTAATATCACGCAACGAAAATTCTTCTCAGAAAGTGGTAAAATTGCAAAGTACATCAACTATGCATATTTTTTAGGAAAACCACCAAAACCTAAACTACGAATTACCAAACTTTTACTAAAAACCCCAAACTTCCGACACATTACCCCAAACGTCCCCACACTACTCCAAACTTTGTAACCAAAATCCCAAACTAAACAAGACATATTACCCAAGTTATAAAGAGACACACAAATATAAGTTTATGATTTTATGTCACAAAAAAAGTCGGGAATTAGGGTATAAATTAGGTTTAATAAAAAAATTTAAAGTGCAAAAAAAGTTGATTTTATTCAAAAAAAGTTTAGGTAAGTCATAGTGGCATAGTTAGGTTTGTGGTTTTCCCTATTTTTTAACAACAATTATAGATACAACAAAGCGGAACCACTACACTAATATTAATCCCTAAAAAATGCCCCACATGACATTATTAAAACCAACCCGTCATCGAAAACTCCAATGTAATAGCCGCCATGGTCCATTAATCGTTAGATGACTCAGACAGAACTCAGTTCATGATCTCACGTGGTCTGGACGATGCTTCCAATGACTTTTTCTTGGGCATTGCCAACCCTGCACCCTCGACCATGTCCCCTTCCTCTTCCCCAATCCTCTTCCATTCAAAGGGCTGAATTAGCGAAGCGAAAGCTACGCCCACAATTTTATGAGCCGACTGTATACTGGGGCATGCTCTCCTCCCCAATCCAAAAGGCAATATCAACCCATTCATTTTGTTATGGAAACTTTCAAATCTTTAAGGCTCGAAGCTCGTTGGGTTGGACCATTGTTCTGGATCTCTATGAATGGCCCAAGCAATAACTAGTACCATTGTGCATCTTGGCTCACTGTAGCCTCCTATGTCGCAGTCATCCAATGAGTAGTGCGGTACAGGAAGTGGGGCTGGTAGGAGCAATCAAAGAGTTTTCGATATGGTATTCTGAATGTGAGGTAACCTTGAATGATTTGATTCGTCAACTAAACGATCTTGACCGACTTGAGAGTCAATCTCTAGTCTTGCTTTCTCCAAGATGTTGGGGTGATTAAGCAAATTAGCGAGTGCCCACTCTATCATGACCAAAGATGTATTGGTTCCGGCAAATAATATTATCTGGCCATCCAAAAATTTTATATATTGGATTTTCATGTCTTGATCTTAATCAGCCATAGCTATATAAACTGTATCTTTAAAAGCCAAACCAATCATAATAGACTAAGCAAAGAGGGAAAGAAAGAGCGCTCACCTGCACGAACCCCTTGATGATCTCGTCCATGTAATACTCTGGCTGCGACGCCTGCAACCACAGGAGGCGATCGATCATATGCTCTTCTCCTTCGCCTCCTCCTCCTTCTTCCTGTGCTTGTTGACCAGTCCCCGCAACAACCCATCCATCTTCCTCTCCAGGCCAGACCCCCTCTTCTCATCCCCCAGTCAATCAATCCACCTTAGCATTTGCGGATAATCTGCCTGATAAATCGTCATGGCGAGCCTCATAACCTCCTCAATCATGTCCTTGAATACCTTCGCTTCCTCGATGTCCGTCATGTCCTCCCCGTAGTACCTCATCACTGCTATGACCGTCATCATCATGTTGAGCGTCAGCTCCATCAAGGTCGACTTCAGCTAGATTCTCACGAAGCCGCTGGCCGATCCGTTTCGCCGGAGTCTTAGAAGTGTTGGAGTTGGCGAATACTTCGGGACTCTTGTTTCTCACATGGGCATGCCCACGTGAGCTTAGGAAAACGAAGTATGATCCGACGACATGTGACCCCTACGCACGAATGCGGGGTTCGGGGGCAGCAACCCCGACATGGGTGTCCCTGCTACCCGGTCAATGGGTTTGACCTTTTATTTAAGTTAGCCCATATGTTGAGAGGTTAAAAGGGTTTGAGATAGGTTTAGATTTTGGGTCCGTTTATGGCATATATATTTGCTCGTTTTTTGCTGATCATCGTAACGAGTTGTGCGGTTGTAAACCTATCATTATAGTAAAATCTCTTGCAAGACATAGCCCTATTTTGGGATGAACCTAGGTAAAATCATGCGTCGTGTATTTTCTTCTATTATCTATGGGATCATTTTGAATCGATTTACGATATATCCATTCAATTGGTATTAGAGCCTTGTGTTTCGAGGAATTAAGGTTTATCGCGAGATGTCGGGACGATCACGGATTAAGATAGAAAAATTCAATGGCAAGCGGTTCGATTTGTGGAAGATGAAGATGGAGGATCTTCTTTGTGATCGAGATCTTTGGTCGGCAATCGTAACAAAAAGGCCTATTGCTGCGAAACCTGGTGTCGTGATAAAGGAATCGGGCAAGGAAGCGGGGAAGGATGAAGATTCAACTTCCAAACAGGCGATCCAAAGGAGGTTGATGACTAGGATCGGATCGATCGAAAAGCAAAGGGTTTGATCCGGCTTTGTCTTGCGAGACTCAATTCTAACGAACGTGATGAGCGAATCTACAGACCAAAGATTTATGGCAGAAATTGGAGTCGCTGTATCAAAGTAAGTCCTTGGTTAATAAGCTGTTCTTGAGAAAAAAGATGTATAACCTTCGAATACATGAGGGCGACTCATTTTTCTACGCATCCGAATGACTTTACACATTGATAGGCCAACTCGTATCAAACGGTGTTAAGTTCGAGGATGATGATAAGGCGATAACACTACTCCGTTCATTGTCGGATTCATGGGATAACCTGATTGTGGTAATTGATGGTGGGGACAATGAATTGTCATATGAGAGTGTGTGTTCGGCCTTGTTATCCGAGGAGACACGAAGAAAGGGATCAGAAAATTTCGGTAGAGAGGCATTGGCGGCTAGGGGTAGGCCAAAGATAAAAGGCTCTAAATCGAAGAGGGTCTATATCTAAAACTTGTGGGCGATCGAAAAGTAGGGAGAGGAGGATACGGTGTTGGAGATGTGAAGAGTGGGGGGGCCATGTGAAGCGGGACTATAAAAACAAGCCCGTTTCTAAGAAAGAAGGCTGAATCATCTTCGGGGAAGAAGGAGGTTGAGACAACGAGATATGTATGTGGCTGCTGCATGTATGGCACAATTAGACAAGGATATTTGGTTCGTCGACACCGGTGCTTCATACCACATGTTGCCTCATAGACACCGATTTTGTGAATATGAACAATATAATGGTGGGGATGTCATGCTCGGAGATGATATTGCGATTCGGATTGTCAAGCGTAGCGGGTGAAGGCGAGGATGAGTAATGGCACAGTGAAGACTCTTCCAGGACGTGATGCACATACCCTCGATGAGTAGAAACCTGTTATCGGTTGGTACGATGGGCGATTCAGGGGTTACTTTCAACTATGATAAGAATCCGTGCAAGATGACTCGAGGTTCTATTGTGATTGCACGAGAAGTCCGTTATGGGATGTTGTACAAGCCTGCTCGGGGAAACGAGAATCGTTGGTAACAGGTTTGTCTACGAAAAGACCAAGGAAGATGAAGATAATACATCCATGTTGTGGCATCGAGAGATTAGGGTATATTGGTGAAAATGGACTATCTACCTTAGCTTCGAGTCAAATGGTAGAGGGAGTACCAGATTGCTCTATGGGTTTCGGGTTCGAGAAACACTGTCTCCATGAAAAAAAAAAATCGAGTTAGCTTCCAACACACCGGTATGAGAGCAACGAGACATTCTCGAGCTGATTCACAATGATGTTTTCGAGCCTACTCCGACTCCATCCATTGGAGGATCCAGGTACAATGTATCATTCATAGATGATTTTTTGAGATATAGTTGGATTTATTTTATTAAAAGTAAATCAGGATGTATTCGAAAAATTTTGAGAATTTAAGGGTTTGGATGAAAATCAATTGGGCAGGAAAATCAAGGTACTTCGTACATATAACGAGGTGAATCTTGTTCGGACAAGTTCGAGCGATTCTGTGTGGATAATGGTATTGTGAGGTAGAAAACGACTCCATAAAAGCCTCAACGAATGCGATGGCCGAAAGATTAAATCGATCACTAATAGAAAAGGCGAGATGCATCTTGAGTTGGGTAGGTTTGGGGCCCTGAATTTTGGGCGAAGGCGTAGCCACGGCCAATTATTTGAAGAATCGTTTACCGACCTCATCGGTGAAGGACCGTACACCATATGAGGCAAGTGTTTGGGAAGAAGCCGAATCAGTCACATATTCGAGTGTTCGGGTGTGATGCGTATGTGCATGTACCCAAGGAGAAAAGGGGTAAACTTGACAATAATTCGAAAAGAACATATTCATTGGATAAAAGGAAGAGGTCAAGGGCTATAAGCCGTGGAATCCAGAATCAAAGACCATAGTATACAACAAGGATGTTATCTTTCTCGAAACACAATTCCAGGCGGACATAGAGAAAAGTGATGAGCCCAAGAAAGTGGTAGTGTTTGAAGAAAATCCTAAAGATGAAATTGTGGAGATGGTTCCATAAGGTACACCAATAGAGTCTCGATTCTAATTCGGAGCAAGGGACTTGGTTAATGAAGTTGAGGATGCAAATTCGGATGAAGACCTAGACACGCGATAGCATGCCGGCTCTCGGGAGATCTACGTGGGAATTGGTGCATTAAGTACCTTTCATGCCTTAAGCATTACGGAGATGATCCTAGTTACGTAAAAAAGGCGAGATCCATGGATGACGCGAATCGGTGGGAGCTCGCAATGATAGATGAGATGCATTCGCTTGATCAAAATGAGACATGGAGCCTATGTAAATTACCTAAGGATAGAAAGGCAATTGGGTGTAAATGGGTGTTCAAGCGAAAGCTAAAACCGAATGATCTTTGTGGAGAAGTACAAGACGAGGCTCGTAGCCAAAGAGTATTATCGAGATTGAGGGAGTTGACTATGACGAGATTTTCTCTCCCGTGGTGAAATTGACCTCAATACGGTTTGTTATGCTCGTAGAAACTGCATACGATCTTGAGGTGGAACAGGATGGATGTAAAAACAGTTTTCTTTCATGGGGATTTGGAGGAGGAGATTTATATGAGGCAACCGAAGGTTTTGAAGCAAAAGGAAAAAAGAATTTGGTGTGCAAGCTGAAAAAGTCTTTATATGGGCTGAAGCGATCACCGAGGATGTGGTACCAGAAATTTGGCAAGTACATGCTTTAGCTTGATTTTGTGCGTTCAAATTCGACCATTGCGTTTATGTGAAGAGGACGGGGGATCGGTTTGTTATTCTCATGTTATACGTGGATGATGTTACGTTAATCGGAAATAGCGTGAAAATGGTGAAATCCGTAAAGAATTTGTTGGCTAAGAAGTTCGAAATGAAAGATTTGAGGCTTGTAAATTTTATTTTGGGCATGCAGATTACGAAAGGCCGTGAGAAACGGAAACTATGGCTAGGGCGGAAGAAATACATCAAAAAAATATTGAAGAAATTTAATATGACGGATCTGCAAGCTTGTTGGTACTCCTACATCTTTAGGGACCAAGCTATCTCGGAACACTATTCTAAAACGGATGAGGAAGGCGAGGAGATGGCCCGAGTTCCATATGCGAGTGCGGTGGATAGCTTGATGTATGCTATGGTGTGCACGCGTCCGGATATAGTCCAAGTAGTAGGAGTCTTGAGCCGATATATATCTAATCCAGGGTAGAGAACACTAGAATGCGATCAAAAGAAATTTCAGGTATCTTCGTGGAACTTCGAATTTTTCTTTATGTTTTGAAAGTATAGGGAATGGAAACATGCTTGATATCATAGCCCATGTAGATGCAGATTGGGGTGGAGATATTGATAGTAGACGGTCCACTAACGGGTATGTTTTTACATTGTTTGAGGCTGCGTTGAGTTGGATGAATAGGAGGCAAAGCGTGGTAGCGCTCTCTTCTATAGAGGCTGAGTACATGGCTCTTACTCATGCCGTAAAAGAAGCCGTATCGTTACGGCATTTGTGTTTGGAGCTCGGTTTTGAGCAAAGTGCCGTAAAGGTGAGATGTGACAATCAAGAAGCTATTTATTTAGCTAAGAATCCAGCATTTTACTCATGCACAAAGTACATCAATATACAATATCATTTTATCCGAGAGAAAGTAGAGAAGAAAGTGATTCGACGGTAAAGGTCGACACGGTGAAAAATAGTTCGAGACTTCCTTACTAAAGCCGTCACGAGTGTGAAGTTTGAATGGTGCTCTACTGCGATTGGATTTAAGAGGAATGATATTGAGAAGGCTCTCATTTGCACGAAGTATCCACCAAGTGGGAGAATGTTGGAGTTGGCGAATACTTCGGGGACCCTTGTTTCTCACACTTGGGCACGCCCACGTGAGCTTAGGGAAACCGAAGTATGATCCGACGACATGTGACCTCTACGCACGGAATGCGGGGTTTCGGGGGAGGCACCCCCGACACGGGTGTTCCGCTGCCCGGTCAACGGGTTTGAGCTTTTGTTTAAATTAGCCTATTTGTTGAGAGATTAAAGAAATTTCGGATAGGCTTAGATTTTGGACCCATTTATGGTATATATATTTGCTCGTTTTTGGCTGATCATCGCAACGAGTTGTGCAGTTGTAAACCTATCATCATAGTGAAATCTATTTGGAGGACGTAACCTTATTCTCGAGGTGAATCTGGGTAAAATCGCGCGTCGTCTATTTTCTTCTGTTATTTGTGCGATCGTTCTGAATCGGTTTACGATATATCCCTTCAAAGAGGAGGCACCCGACCTCTTCCCTTCAGATGTTGAGGGACGCATCTAGGCGGCCATGTCAGGAGAGGATCTGGGTGGTGATGATCCGGCAGAGGTTGCGCCAGTGGTCGCCAAAGGGGGCAGCCTAGACTGCGGAGTAGTTGTAGCTGATGTGCTTGCCGAGAAGGAAGTTGGGGCGGTTGGCGAGGACAATGTTGTTCTGGGTGAAGCACTCTTCAACGAGCGACTTCGAGGAGATAACGAGGATGTGGCGGACGCCAAGGCGGAGGGAGATGATGGGGCCGTGGGTTCAGGAGAGGGCGAGGAGGGTCCAGAGGACGGGCTTCTTGAGGCCAAAGAGGTTGCCAGCGATGGGGACAGAGGGCGGGTTCGGAGGGCGGTTCTTTCTTGGCGTTCTTGCGATTGACCTGTCCAAGATCTTGTGAATGCAAACGATGGTTATAAGAGAGATTATGACTAATGCTAATACTTGGACGTTTTGTTCCTCCATGAGAGGTTGAACTTGAAGAACAGGTTCTTGTTTGGCATCGATGGCTTTCTGACTTTGAGCTATGGATGTATATTTGTTTTTTATACCATTAAAAAAATATGACAATGGATTACGTCGGTTTTTATTTTTGACGAAATTGATTTTATTCATAGTTTTACATACTGCGTTTTCAAGTAAAAAAAAAAAAATCCTCTTTTACACTCAAGAAAAGAAAAACAGTTCTTGTAAATGTACCAAACGACTTCTTACTTTATTTTGGTTTTACCTCAAATATATGTTTATCAATTCGTACAATCTTTTAAGTATGAATTGCAGTTAGATTTTTAAATTTCTCAGTTGGTACAATTGGACCTAATTTTTCTTGAAAAGATGCAATTAAATACTTGCGATTAGCGCCTAGCGATCTCGAATCATAACACTCTTTGTGGTTGCCACATACCAAATTTCCGGCTGTCACATTGGCATTCTCTAGTAGACTTTGACTGCACGAATTTGAAGAAAACTTTTGGGCTTAATTGTACGAATCGAAAAAGACACTAGTTTGTGTTAGAACAGTCGATAGTTTTGTAGGTTTCCTTACCTCTCTTCCTCTTTAGTCCCACATAGGAAGAATGTTAGGCCCTTTTCTCCCTAAGCCTATATAAAGGCTTCCATGTACAATGTTCCATACACCATCATTAGAGAACAAATACCATTCTCTTTAATCTTCTTTCTTATCATGGTATCGAGCCAAGTTCATTGCCTTGAAGAGTATGCTCCGGTTGCCATCAATTGATCTTCCGCATCAAAATAAACAATGAGCTCATTATTTTTAAAGCATGCTCGCGGTTGCCATAAATTGGATCTTCCGCATCGAAATTAAGATAATGAGTTTGGGCCATCATTCTTGCTCGTTCTAATCCGCTTCTTCTTTCCGATCCTTTCGATCAATTTTCCACCTCAATCCATATTTCTAGCTTTGCTAGTGATTTCTTTTCCGTCGTCATGGGTGATTCTAGTGATCGTATTGACGCCAAACTCGATGGTTCAAACTATTCTCTTTGAAACCATCGGCAATGGTAGCACTTGTTTATCGCAACCTGTTTGAGCATGTTGAGGGACTTTATCCTTGTCCCGGTGCTCTTCAAGTGACTCATCCGATGAAGTTGCAAACGTCCTGAAATTCGAGCATGGAAAGTTGCGATCAAGGCATGGGCTATCATTTTTGGTTCCATTGATCCCGCTCTTCGCCCACAATTTTCTAATATTGTTGAGGCAAAAAGTTTATGGGATCGCCGCCGAGATGTTCACCCGCAGGGACATTCGAGTTTATCGTTGAGCAAGAAGTTTACAATGCTACGCAAGAGTCTCGCTCTATTCGAGATTTTTACAATTACATGCACTCACTTTGGAGTCAACTGGATATTCTGCTCCTATTCCCCGCCCATCATGCCCGAACCATACTCTGTCCATCTACTCGGCCGACTCAAGATAGGCACCGTCTACATTCTTTTCTTATGAAGCTCGGCTCTCCCTATGAAGGTGTTCGCAGCCAACTTTTTCACCGCTCTCCAAGACCATCCCTCCCGACGCCGCAAAGAATTGCAGAGGAAACTCGTCTTGGTCTTCTTCCTCCTCGGTTTCGATTCAACCTATTTTGGCCGCCCACCACGCCCTTCGCCTATTCGTGGTCCTCGCCGCCTTTCATGTACGTATTGTCATCGTCTTGGTCATGACGAGTCACATTGTTGGAAGAAGAGGAATGCTTCACGCCCTTCAATCACCACGAGCCACTACCGCATCTCAAATCTCTCACCTATTACTCTGGTTTCTCCTCCCTACGGATGACCGTATCCTGCTCTCGAGGCCCAACTTGCCCGATTGAGTCCTTCTTCCAATTCGTACTTCTACAACTCTCTCATCTGCTTGCATCCACCTTCGGTGATATTTCTACTATTCGGGTACTGACTCAGAGCCGCTAGACATATGCCTACTTCCACCGTTTTTCTCACTAAGCCTCCGAGCTCAAGCAACCAAGACATTTCTTTACCGCTAATGGTTCTCCTCTACTAGCTACCCGACAGGACTCTTTACCATCTCCCAAGATTTCAATGTTCCCGATGTGTTACATGTTCCCTCTTGGCTCTCAATTTATTATCCGTTGGACAACTCACCGACTGGATGTACCGTAAGCTTTACAAATAGCTCTTGCTTTGGCGGGATCGTTTGAGCGGCAAAGATTACGAGGGCAAGACGGATGGACTTTATATTATGCAACATCTCCATCTTCCAACTTCCTCTCTTCCTCATCCCGTGTTGGCTACCCTCGATCTTGCTCGTGGCATCGGCGTCTTGGACATATTCCGTCTTCTCGCCTCACCGTCCTTCACCAACAAGGTGCTTTGGGTCCTATTTCTTCTAGTAGTCTTCCTCCATGTTCTATCCGCCTTTGGCCAAGCAATCACTAAGCCTTTTCCCGTTAGTAACTCTAGAACTAGTGCGATTTTCGATCTTGTTCATTCCGATGTTTGGGGTCCCGCCCGCTCTCTTCCAAGAGTGGTTTCAAATATTATGTATCTTTATTGATGATTATTCTCGTTATACATGGGTCTATCTTATGCGTCAACGTAGTGATTTCTTTTCCATCTATCAGCCTTTTACTTCCATGGTTTCCACACAATTTAATACAAAAATCAAAATTTTCCGTTCGATTCGGGGAGAATATCTCTCCGGTGTCTTTCGTTCCTCTTAGCTAGTGATGGTACACTTCCTCGATTATCTTGTCCCGGGGTTCCACCAAAATGGAGTTCTAACGCAAGCACCGACAAGACCACTCGAGCTCTCTTACTTGGCACATCCGTTCCCACCGAGTTCGGGCGAGGCCTTCTCACGGCTATTCATCTAATTAATCGCCTACCCTCATCTCCTCAAGACACCCGCTTCAGCTCTCTACTCTGACCTCCTAGCTATAATCATCTTCGAGTTTTTGGATGTACTTGTTTTGTCATTCTTCCACTCACCGAACGTACAAAGCTTACCGCTCGCTCTATCCCATGTGCATTCTTGGGTTATAGCACCGAGCACAAAGGTTATCGTTGTTACGACCCAAATGCGCGACGCGTACGTATTTCTCGTGATGTTACGTTTCATGAACACATCCCTTTCTTCCCGACAAATACTACACCTCATGTTTCGTCTCCGTTCCATTTATGGATTTTCCCGTTGATCCTCTACCCGACCCTCTAGTCCCTCCTCTACATCGATCTAGATATATTGCCACCTTCTCCATCTTCACCTATCCCTCGTGCCGCACCTCCCGCCGATCCGACGATTCCGCACAACTAGAGCCACACCGTAATCCTCCTCGAGATCGGCGTCCACCGCCCGGATGTTGCCACTTCTTATTCTACCGAGTTTGGTTCCTTTTTAGCCTTCATGCACAAACCTAATAGTTATCGCGAAGCCGAGAGAATGGCGCCGGCTACCGAGAACTCGACTTTGGAGAGACGTACTGGGAGCTGGCCTCTTCCTCCGTGTCGCTCCTCGTATCTCGCCGATGGATATATAAGATTAAGACTCGTTCGATGGCGATTGAGCGCTAAAAGCTCGCAGGTTTCTCGCAAGAGTATGGTATCGACCACGAGGAGACCTTTGCTCCCGTAGCAAAGATGACATCCGTCCGTGCTTTATTAGCTGCTTCAACTCGCTTGGCCTCTTTCGCATGTGAAGAATGCTTTTCTTCACGGTGATCTTCAGGAAGATATCTTTATGCAACCTCCGCCATCCTGAAAGGTCCTGCACGGGCTCTTTATGGTCTCAAACAGCTCCTCGTGCTTGGTTTGAGAAGTTCAGATGCTATTCAGTTTCACCCAAAGTGAGGCGATCATGCTATGTTTGTTCATACCCTTCTTCAGCCGCACTATTCTTCTTCTTTATGTTGATGATATGGTCATCACCGGAGATGATCGTGACCATATCGAGCATACCAAGCGGCACCTTCAACATTTTGCCATGAAGGATCTAGACCACCCTATTTTCTTGGGCTGAGATTGCTCGCATCACGCGGTATTCCCATTTCCCAGAAAATATACCGCATATTCCGTCCAGGCTGCTCTATCGATTCACGCCTCACTCCTATTGACTAAATCGAGTTTTGCCCACGATGGAGAACCTCTTTCCGATGTCACCCGCCATCGGACCTTGGTCGCGCTTATTTATCTTACTATCTCCCGACCCGACATCGCCTATCTTTGTTCATGTTGTCGTTTTTTCCTCGAACAACTCATTATCGCTTTCTAAGAATTCCCTATCTTCGAGGCACTTTATCGCGTTCCTTATTTCTACCATCTTCTCTACTCTCAAGTTGCGTCCTATTCCGATCGATTGGGCTTCCAATGTCACCGATCGCAAATCTATCACCGGTTATTGCATTTTTCTTGGCGATTCACTTATTTCTTGGCGATCCAAGAAACAACATATCGTCTCACGCTCCTCTGAGCATCGTCTACTACACCACCGTTGAGATTGTTTGGCTTCACCGCTTACTGCCGATATGGGTGTTTCATTTCCGATCCTACTCCTCCGCATTGTACAACAAAGTCCATTCATATCGGCAAATCAATTTCATGAGCGTACCAAACATATTGAGATCGATTATATCCGACTCACATCATCTCCAAGCTCGCACTATTTCACTTCCTTTTGTTGGAACAATCAACTTCCGATTGTTTTACGAAGGCTCTTACATCACAACGATTTAAATTTCTTTTTCCAAACTCCGTTATTTGACCCACCTTGAGTTTGAGGGGTGTTAGAACATGTTGTATAGTTTGTAGGTTTTCCTTACCTCTCTTCTTTCTCTTTAGTCCCACATAGGAAGAATGTTAGGCTCCTTTTCTCTTCTAAGCCTATATAAAGGCTTCTCATGTACAATGTTCCATACGCCATCATTAGAGAACAAATACCATTCTCTTTTAATCTTTCTTTCTTATCGTTTGTATACAAAATTTAGGACTCTCGGTGACTGTTTTTCTATAAAAAAGGAGAAGTATTGGAACATGTATGTCAACATTTCATCTATGTCAAATTTCATGTTAGAGAGACTAACTCTCTCGAAAGTTGTTGACGTAAGGGCCTGCGATGTGCATCAATTACGCGTATTTCTTTAGCTGCACTTATAAACTAAAACAAAAGCAATCAAATGCTAGCACAATATTACATCATTAAAAATAACCTGTTATCGAAAACTACAACGTAAATGTGCTCATACATCATTAGATGATTAAGAGAGAACTTTATTCATGATCTCACGTGCTTTGCACAATGCTTCCAATGGCTTTTCCTTGGGCATTGTGAGACCTTCCCCCTCACCCATGTCAACTTCCTCTTCACCAGTCCTCTTCCATTCAAAGCACTGAATGAGCGAAGCCAAAGTCAAGCCCACCATTTTATGAGCCAAAGGTGCACCAGGGCATGCTCTCCTTCCCAGCCCAAAAGGCAATATCAGCCTATTCACTTGACCATCACCACTTTCAAACCTTTCGGGCTTGAAGGCCGTCGGATCAGGCCATTGTTCAGGGTCTCGGTGAATGGCCCAAGCATTGATCATCACTATTGTGTCACGGGACACGTCGTACCCTCCTATTGTGCAATCATCCGATGAGTAGTGGGGTAGGAGAAGCGGGACAGGCGGGTGTAAGCGAAGCGTCTCTAAGATAATATTATGAAGGTAAGGTAGCTTCGCGAGATCCGATTCATCTGTCAAACGATCCCAACCGATTTGGGAGTCTATCTCTTTTCTTGCCTTTTCTAAGATGTTGGGATGGTTGAGCAAATTGGCTAGCGCCCACTCCATCGTGACAGATGATGTATCGGTTCAAAGAACCAAGAGTAGTGTCTGCTTATTTAAAATGGGCACATTAGTTTCCAGTCTTCTTTAAGGCTCATAATGAAGCCAAGCTATATACACAGGATCATGACTACTTGGATTGTATAACTCATTTTTAACACAACCGTGTAACTCATATTTTAGCAAGCTTTTATCCTTCACATCAATTCATATATGTAAAAATTTTCAAACTTCAATTATCCATATGTATGTATATATATTTTAGAAGTTATGACTATGATATCCATACTAAAGGATATAGAATGTGTGACAATAAGTTACACATGCTGTGTAATATACAAAATTCCTAATTTCCAACATAAACTTGGTCAGATTGCCATTTAAGCAATGGCTGTTTTAGCGAAGATTACCAGCACACAAGGAGCATCACTACAACGAAACAAGAACTTTTAAGGTTGCGAATTGGATCAGTCTCTCATATATTTTATCCATAAGCACCAGATTAATCTCCACGTGGATAAAACTCGCAGTGAAAACGATAACGACAACGTGATTTTCAAGTTTTTGATCCAAGTCTAAAGCCGGTTTTACCGGGCAAAGAAGGGAAAACAAAATATTCTATTGTCAAGTGGGTTCCCTTTTTTGCCAAAATCAAAAGCAGGGTTACTTCTTGCAGAGAAAATTTTATAGGGCAAGTCCACCCAGTTGCAGTTTATCAAAGAAAACGTTTAAAGATTAAGTCCACCCTTTAGCAACTTATGAACACCTTACTATGGCATAAATAGCCAAATGGACATATGATAAGTATCGTAAATAGAAGAAAAAAGGGGGAATTTTTTTTTTATTTATTTAGGGTGAAAGCACATTGTAAGTTAGGGTGTGTTTGCTTCACGAGATATTCAAGATTTAAAAAAAAATTCCCGAAATATGATTGATTGTATCGCTTATAAAAATGAATGAATAAAAGATATTTTCATTACACACGAAAATAGTTAAGTATGAATTGTTGTCGATAATGAAAATATTTTTCGTTGACTAATTTTTCTAAACGATATAACTAGTCATTTTAAAAAAAAAAATTCAAATGTTGAATTTTCCGTGAAATAGACACACCTTTCCAATCATATGAAATGTCGAATTAACTTTATGAATCTAATAAAATGCGGGCTAAAATTTGAATAAAGGGTTAATATCATGAAAACCTCAAATTAGTACATATCCGACTAATTTAGCCCAAACTATTTTTTTAATCACAAAAAATCTCAAACCAAGACACTTGTGAGAAATTTATGCCTAGCTATTGTTGACTATCAAAAACCCTAAACTGGTACGCTTATGATAAAATTACCCCAAATTAATACACATGTGATAATTTTATCCCAAACCTGGTATAACTATGATAAATTTACCCCTGTTAGTTTTTCATTAAATTTTACGGTTAAATTGCTGAATCGGATAACACGTGGCGGTTGATGGGTATACCAATTTGAGATTTTTACCCTTTATTTGTCATAGGTACATCAATTTGTGATTTTTCGTGACATTAAATCAATTTAACGAAAATTAATGGAGGGTAAATTTGTCACGCTTTTACTAATTTAGAGTTTTTGGTGGTCAAAAAATTAGTTTGGAATAAATTTATCACATATTTATTACTTTAGGATTTTTCGAGTCCAAAAATTAATTATGATAAATTTATCACAAGTGTACTAGTTTAGGGCTGATCAAAAAAATAATTTGAGATAAATTATATCATAAATGTACTATTTTAGAATTTTCTGTGATATTAAATCTTCAACAAATCACATGTAAAATGTTATCTACCATATAGTGCGAAGAAATTGCACTTATCCTAGATATCATCCACAGATACATGCATTTCCAGTTTTTTAGCTGACTACCCTATCAAGAAGTTATTGTACCGTATATATATCATTCATTGTAGTTGTAAGAGATTATGAAGCATTGACACGCCAAACCCCTTGGCGGGTCAGTATTGGACACGTGTCGGACATGTACAGACATCCGACATGTGGTCGATGCCAGCGACATGTTGAGACACGCGAGTCCGTGAGAAAATAGAAGAGATCCATTGTGACCTGACTCCTCACGTGCTTCATCGGCCTCCGGAGACTACTCCCATGGTCCCACCCACGGTGGTGCGTCGCGATATGGCCGGGGAAATGTGCAGATCTGGAGGAGGGCAGAGTAAAGAGGGGAGGAAGAGTCTACGTCTCGGGGCCGTAGAAATAGGGAGAGAGAGAGGAGAGAGGGAGAGGGGGAGGTGCAGAAGATTTCGCTGGGAAAGCGCAAATCTGAGGCAGAAAATCTGGGGCAGAAGAGAGAGGAGGACGTCTGCCACATAAATTTTGATGGAGATGGAGAAGGAAGAAAAAAAAGGGAGTGATAGAGATGAGAGAAAAACAATTATCGTACCATTTCCTTTCTCATTTATTGTTTTTTAAAAGGCTGGCTTTTGGAGTTAAATTACGGAAAGGCCCACAAATTTTTTTATAAGAGCTCTTTTTGTAAATTCCCTTTTTAAAAAAAAAATTAAAATAATAATCTATTTTATATTTATAAAAATTTATATTAAATATATAACGTGTCTTAAAGTATTAAAATTTTTTATTTTTGAGAAGGGTTCACAATGTCGGACAGTATGACAAGATCATGTTATTATTTTTAACCCAATAATTTTTTAATTAATGAATGATTTATCATATCGTGTCACATCACGCCTATATGTCGATGCTACTTAAGTAAGAAATTTATATGAGTCCGTCAATTGTTAAAACTTGATTGGTTGGGGTTTTCACTAACTTCTTCCCGTTGACAAAAACAATACTTTATAATAACAAAAAAAAAAAAATCTAGAGGATCCCGCCCTAATCACACGCAGCTCATCAAAACAAAAAGGTGCCGACAATAAAATTGGAAATGAACCGAGAGATCAAACAAGCAACCAACCAAAAAGGCGCCCCAGACAAGACAAGGAAAGCTCACCAGCAAGAAGCCCTTGATGATCTCGTCTGTGTAATACTCCGGCTGCGACGCCCGCATCACCAGCAAGTGATCGATCATGCTCTTCTTCTCCTCCTCCCCCTCCTCCTTCTTCCGATGCTCATCGATCAGCCCCTGCAAGAACCCGTCCGTCTTCTTCCCGAGCTCGAACATCCTCTTCATGTATCCGCCGTAGTCGATCCACCTCAGCGGTGGCAGGTAGTCCCCGGGGTACGAGCTCCCCGAGTACTTCAAGATCTCCTTGATGATGTCCCTGAAGGTCGCCGCCTTCTCGACGTCGCTCACATCCTCCCCGTAGTACCTCTTCCCTGCCATCATCCTCATCATCACGTTGAACGTCAGCTCCGTCAGCGCCGCCCTCAGCTCCACCCTCGCGAAGTCGCCACCGCTTTGCCACCGGAGCAGATTCCTCAACAGGCGCTGGACCTCATCCTTGCGGATTCCGAGGGATGTGTCCAGGCGGTGCGAGGAGAAGATCTCTACAGCGCCAATGCGGCGGAGGTTGCGCCAGTGATCGCCGTAGGGGGCGCCAGCGATGGTGCCGTAGTTGTACCCGAGGTACTTGCCCATGATGAGCTTTGGTCGGTTTGCGAGGACGACGTCGTTCTGGGTGAAGCATTCTTCGGCAACAGGTACGGAGGAGACGACAACGACATGGCGGATGCCGAAGCGGAGGGAGAGGACGGGCCCATAGGCGCGGGAGAGAGCGAGGAGGGTCCGGTGGACGGGCTTCTTGAGATGGTGGAGGTGGCCGATGACGGGGAGGGAAGGTGGGCTTGGAGGGTGGTTCTTCTTGGGACTTCTTGCCATCAATCGGCGCGAGAGCTTGTGAGTGAATACGATGATTATTAGAGCGACGGTGAACAAGAATAGCAAGTTGTGATTCTCCATTTTTCGTTTGGTTTTTGCTCGATTCAAAGTTGATTTGTGGGGATGATGTTGGGGATTATAAAGATGGGGTGACTGAAAGGGGTCGTCTTGCCGACTTCCCTGGACGGCTGCTTACATATACAAGGGTGTGTGGGTGGGTGGGTGGGGGCCGGAGCAGGTAAGGTCCATGGGAACTCAAGATGACCCAAGTTAAGAAATTTCGACTCGTTAGGTGAAAACTTTAATTATTTTAGTACTTTTTAAGCTGTACAGAAACAGAGTTCTCGATCATAACTATAAGGTATCGATGTCTTTTTATTATAAAGAGTGCACTTTAATAGATTTGAGATGATTTTCATTGAGTTTAGAAATCAGTGAGTCCATATTGACAATTTACATCTTTACCCACTGAATTCGGCATGCAGTTTGTTCAAATAATCATCCAGATCTTCGGCGAAACTTTTCAGGAAAAGAATTTAAGAATGGTTATTTTTTTTTTATTTTTTTTTTTTTTTTTTTTTTTTTTTTTTTTTTTTCCCTTTTAACCACAAACCAAAAAAAAAAAAAAAAAAAAAAAAAAAAAAAAAAAAAAAAATTTTTTTTTTTTTTTAATTTTTTTTTTTAAATTTTTTAAATTTTTTTTTTTAAAATATTAAATTTTTTTTTTTTTTTTTTTTTATTTTGGATTAGGCAAGATTTGAAATAGAAGTATACTGGAAAGTTGGGCCAGTTTTTCAACAAGCTTTTATATAATTCTTACCTCGGACAAATATTTAAATTCAATAGTATAGAAAAGGTTGAATTTTAAGAAAGGCAGATTTGTTTGGTCACCCCAGTGTTGAATGCTGACAGTAGATAACGACAGTTTATGGAATCAAGACGTGCTCCCCTTGGTTTCTCTACCATCTCTACATGTGAACTTATTTTCGTGATAATTAATTATTAGGACTCCGTTTGATTCGACTTTGAGATTTCTTTTTTTAGAAATGCGAAGGACATTAGGCTAAAAGGGTTTGCTGAAATATAAAGAGGGTCTGGTAGAGTGTAACGTAAAAGTGTATTAGAAACTAGGAAGTAATTTTGGTTAAAATGATATTTGAAAAAATCCTACTTATAAAGGACTTTAACTATTCATTATATAAAATAAATGAACCAACGCTTCGCCAGAATCCAACAAAGGGATCAAGCCGCCAGCGAGCCAAATTTGACACTGGCGACTGTCACTTGAGATTGCATGACATCCAAGGGCCGCGTGACCGCAAGTTGCCATCGCCTAAGATCGTGCGACCTCAAGCAAGAGTTCTTGAGGACATCACACGAGGTGGAAAATGAAAACTAATTCACCATCGCATATTTGGAGTATAACTGGTATAGACAATCAAAAAACTCAATAAAAGAAAATAGCCTTCAATATTTGCAAACAAAAGAAAAAGAACTGCAGTTCTTGTAGATGACCTGAATAAAGCACGACATGTTTGTATAACGCAGACAATCATCTTTGGAACTTAGTTTTGTGAGTGTTTTTAGTACTTACACTTAATAATTTCTATTAAAATCAGAATTATTGGTCAAATAGTTCAATGTAGTCCAATCCAAGGGATTGCTAGCTTATATTATAAAAGGAAAATAGTATGAAAGTATAATTCTTTAGAATGTAATTGAAGATTGATGTAAATAATATAAAAGATAATCACCTTAAAATGTAATACAAGAATTAAATCAACTACATAAAATTTCATATTTGTGATCATCTAAATTTTGAATATTTCAACAGTTTTGAAATATTTGATAAAAAGTTTAATAGTAGTTATGACAAAAATGGAAGCCAATCATTATGCAACGGTCTTGCAACGGCTTTTTATAGGTCATATAATGGCCTGCCAATGGTCATATAACGATTCTTTTTCATTGGATATAAATTAGACTTCAAACCACAATCCCGACTCTCTAATTGAGAAGGAGAATTTTCATTTCCTCGACACATCTTTTATTCTCGTTATTGGGTTATATACATAACGTTGTTCCTTTTTTTTTTTTTTATTTAGTGCGGAATGTAGAAGACGGTCTCCGTATATCTTGAGAGGATATCCGCTAGAAGCTTTACGCATCGAGTATCATTCTCCAAGGGGTGAAATTATCCTTAAAAAAAGTGCTTGCATGCCTCGACATTGTTCTTACTTTCTCATTTTTCTAAACAGATTTCCTACGGTTCCTATTTTTATATTATCTAATATTTTTTAAATATTTTTCCCTTTAAACTTACATTTAGCAACTTTTTTTTTTCATTTATGGGGTGTAGACTGCAGAGTAACGGTGCAATCATCCAAGCATTTTCCTACTAGGAATTAAAGAGTGAAGTAAAATTTAAAAGGTTATATATAGATCCATTATATAGCTAATTTGTACCTAAGAAAAACAAAGGCATAAAATAAAGAGAAAAACCACTAAAAATTCCTAAACTATGCCACCTGTGACATATTTACAGTACCCTTGTAAGACATTTCATTTAAACTTTTTTTGTGACATCAAAAACCTCAAAATGGTACCTGTGTGACACATTCATCCTAAATTATTTTTTTGTTTTACCAAAAATCCAAACTTGTAGGCATGTAACACATTTAACTCAAATTTAAAGTAGCATGTGTCACACGGATATAAATTTAGAGTTTTTGATATCACAACAAAAAGTTTGAGATAAATAAATCACACTCGTACAAGTTTGGGATAATTATATCATATAGGTACAAGTTTATGGTTTTTTGTATCACAAAAAAATGCAGTAAATGTATCACGGTGGGCATAGTTTAAGGTTTTTGTGGTCTCTTTTCCTAAATAAATCAAGAACCTCTAACGTGTGAGCCAAAAGTTTCTAATAGGTTCCACCCAAACGGGTTTTTAACCAAAATGAAGGATGCTACTTATAACAATCTTCCTAAAACCTCTCTTCTTAGTTCTTCCCTTGTTTTGCATAGGAAATAATTGTCCAGCATGTACGATTATTCTGAAGGAAGATAGTTTTCAAGCACATTAAGAAATGGTGAAAGGTTGATTTTACCTTGTTTAGGGAAGCTGAAGCTCTTTAAGAGAAGAATCAGACAATTAGAAAAGCTTGTAATCTTTCTGAGAAGAATAACTGAACAGTGAATGAACATTATATAGGTTACGAATATGAAAAGGAATTAAATTAATAGCTTGAAAATTTGAATGATGGGCTAAGGTGGCGTCTACATGGCGCTACATTTGTGGACAAAGCAGTAAAACATTTTCTTGCCCCGTGGAGAAGGCAATACTGGCAAACTACAATCCCATGTGGCATAATTAAAGCAACACTCAAAGGGGATTCTATTAATATATATATTGATTGTTCGGTTGTATAATAATCACATTTCTCTATAAAAGTTTAATCTCTAACCATGTATAAAAACTTGAATTAGCAAATATAATTCCCTATTGCTATGATCATTGTTAAGTAATTATTCTGTGAACCACCCACCACAATTGTAGTTTTTACCTTCTTCACCCCACCAACCAAACCCCCCCCCCTCTTTTCTTTTGTGGACAATGCCCACATGAATGTGCGTGTCCTAATACTAATGCATTCCAAATTAGAGATCTAGAAGTATTTAACGTCTATGGTTGGGCTTTTCTTGTCTAGATTTTCTTAACCACCGATATTAAATCGATAACTAATTAATGGGACAATTAGCCAAGTCATAATGATTGTAAAGACCAAGCAATCTATTATAAATGAGTCTCAATACACTGCACTATCTGATTAAATTTTACCATACTTTCAAGTCTCATTACATCGCACATTTGGTAAAACATATATAGTAGGACAAGCAAACGTGTCAATAGCTACTCACAGGTCGTTTATCTTGGCCATGATCGTACGTGGTTTGCACATGGCCTCCAAGGGCACCACCCTAGGCGTAGTCACGCCTCTTCCTTCAGTCATGTCCACTAGTTCCTCGCTCACTCTCTTCCATTCGAAACACTGAACCAAAGACCCTAAAGTTAAGCTCACGACCCGGTGGGCTAAGCCCACCCCAGGACATGCCCGCCTTCCAACCCCGAACGGCAACAACTTGTAGGGTCCAACTTCACCATTTTCAAACCTCTCCGGCCTAAAACTCTTCGGGTTCTCCCACAGTTTCGGGTCCCTGTGAATGGCCCATGCGTTGACAAGTAGTATGGTGTCACGGGGGACATTGTATCCACCTATGGAGCAATCCTCGGAGGACATGTGTGGGAGTAGAAGTGGAGCTGCTGGATGTAACCGCAGAGTTTCCAATATAATGTTTTGTAGATAGGGAAGTTTCAATGCGTCGGCGTCGTCTATCAATTGTTGCTCACCAATTGCATTATCCAACTCCTCAGCAGCTTTCTTTAGAACACCAGGATTGTTGAGTAGCTCCGACATTGCCCATTCAAGCGTCACGGCTGAAGTGTCGGTACCGGCTACAATCATAATCTGCATAATGCAGAAAATATAATAGATATAGATCGTTGCCGTATCTGTTGAACAGACTTCACAAGTCATCATCTAACGAGAGAGTGACATTGTGGTCCTTGTGGATAGGGGTTAATATTCACCGGAAGGGGGAAAAAGATAGTAGTGTGAAAATGATGCTAGGTAGACTAGGGCTGATTCACAAAATTAAGTTTGTTCATATATCTTGTATTCATTATATTGCTTTTGAATGCAAATACATGAGCTCATTACTCTGTTAAGCACATCCTAAAACAATCCATTCTCAGAATCATCATAAGTTGATGTTCTTCTCAATGAAGTGTTACAATGTCCTGGCTAAGCTAATCATCATATCCATTTCATGAGTTCTGAATACTAAATTAGGTATGCAAAGATAAATATACTTGTAATGGGACCACCAGGGAAACCATTATTCATTATAGTTGGATGGGTGTTGAATATATGTCTCGGGCTTGAGCTAAAAAATGAATTTAAGTAAGTTTTCAATTTGATTGATTCCCTAGAATATATAGGTTCCTGGAAAGGAAGTCTCCTATTATGGATCCAACTCTCTTCTATATAAGTAGCGGGATTTCCTCGTGAAGAGCATCCAAGAAGAGTTTGTGCCCATGAATTACATCTTAAGTGTTTGAAGTCCTAAAAATCTAGTGTTAAGATTTTGGATAATGCTTTTGTGAGATTGAGAGATTGTTTAGAACCAAATTGTAAGGGTTAAATACTGTTGAGTTGTCGGTGTAATTGGGAATTGAGACATAATGAGAGTGTTTGGGTGACTCGAGTGTGATTGTAATCTCCATTATATTGCTTCACTAACATTAGAATTTTGTTCTGCTCTCCTTGTGGATGAAGGACACACTAACCGAACAACATAAATTTAATGTCTAATTTATTTTCTTGTTATGTTTATTTTATTATTCAATTTCTTAATTTCGAAACAATTAATATTAGAGCTAGGTTTGGCAATGATGATGACAAAAGAAGGAAAAGTGACAATCCACAAATTAGATGGGAAGGATTTTGGTTATTGGAATATGCAAATTAAGAATTATCTGTACCAAAAGAATTTGCACTTACCTCTATTTTGGAAGAATCCAAAGTCAATAAAGCAAACTGATTGAGAATTACTAGATAGACAAGTATCGAGTGTTATTCGGGCGATGTTAGCTCGTAATGTCATGTTTAATATCTTGAAAGAGAATACCACTCGCGGGTTTGAGGAAGGCCAAGTCGAACATGTACGAAAGCACATCGCAATACAAGGTCTATTTAGTGTGACGTCCGTTTAACTTAAACATGGGCAAATTTGCGTCTGTTGCTAATCATATCCATGAATTCAATATGGTCATTAGTTAATTGGGTTCGATTAAGATTGACTTTGATGATGAGGTACGTGTTTTGATTCTATTATCCTCATTACTTGATAGTTGAAATACTATTGGTACTGCTATCAATAATTCATATGGGTCAATGAGTTTGGTGTTTGATGGGGTTCGCCATTTGATTCTAAGTGAGGATATCCTCAATTCCACATCTCAATTCTTGACTTGGTATCGGGGTCTCCGTTTCTCTGAGTAAACCCTAGTGTACCGGTTGCACTTTGCATTCGGTGCACCTTATACACTTCGTAGCAAAATAAATTCATCCTGCCACTCAACATCATTCATTCCATGCGCATGAGTCCCATATGAAGAAGTATTTAGTTCAGTCCATTCAATGATGTCATGTTTTAATGCCAACTGCATTGTTTGTGTCACACAATCGACTATTTTTATGAAGGTGGCTTTCTTTCGATACCAACCGCATCGCTTAATAAATATTTTTCCAAGCTAGTTGTATAAGTTGCTTGATGCTACGACGCCATCCGTATAGGCCGCGTTGCTCAATTACTATTTCGCAAGCCAGCCGCATCAGCCGATTGTTGTTTCCTCTATGATTCTTGACTTTTCACTTCTCGTTTTTTGAAGTTAGCATAACTAATAGACTCAATGACCAATAAATCTCCTCGTCAATGGACGCCTGGAGTCCTCACACATCGCCTCGCCTCGCCTCGGATCTAGTGAGCTCATTTTAATCCAAGATTTTGTGATGTTGTCCAGATTCTTATTCAAACTCGAAGTTGATTTCTAACTCACTTTGCGTTTGAGAGAATGCTAGCCATATTAGGATATCTACTTGATTATGCAAATCTCTCATAATTATGTGTGTATAATATATATATATATATGTATATATATATATATATATCTTTCAATAGTGCATATTCTTGATTGATTATTTTGGTATTATTTATCTTACTGTCTTAAATAATTATATAATAAAGCCTATTAGTAGACTAATTTACTATTTAATAGCCGAATGCTATTGATTGTCTTGCTGGATCCACGTATAACCTTATCCAGTCATCGAACGAAAGTTGCCCTCTCAGGTAAGACAAGGAAGATATGACGAAAAAAAAGGTTAGACAAGGAAGTTCCAGATTATTCTGACCTAACTAGGAAATGGAGCACCGGTCAAGGGCCATTCTGGCCAAGACCATCGTGTCTATTATCTCCAGTGTACTTTCCTATAGGTGAAATCCTTATCCACATACCCGCAGGGCGGCAGTCTAAATCTAATCTTAAAAAAAATGGAAATGGACAAAAAAGAATAGGAAAATGGAAAAGTAAGAAAAAGGACAAAATAAATTTAAGTCACGCACGTCTTTTGTGTGTGTGTGTGTGTGTGGAAGATTCAACTACGGATTTATTATCAACATATCTGTTGATAAGCATAACGTAGGGGGAAGTATACTAAAACGAGCAACGACCAACTCAGCGAAAAGCTTCTGAGTTTAAGAACTTAATTTGTCGACTATCGACATGCTTAACTTACGTTCAATCGGATGGAAAGATTTGTAGTTATCTACGTACCAGCATGAGCCCTTTAATAATCCAGTCGGTGTAATACTCCGGTTGAGACTCCTGCAGCGCCAGCAAGTGATCCACCATAGTGTTCTTGCTCTCTAAATTACCACCTCGACCGCCATTTTCATCCTTTCCCCCTCTGTGTTCCTCAATCAAGTTTTGCAAGAACGCGTCCGTTTTCTTGCTCAGCCTCACCACTTTCTTCTCGAATCCCCTGAAGACCCACCCCAGAACCCCCAAGAAGTCCCCTGGATTCGAAGCCCCGCCGTACCTCTGCATCTCCTTCATCATCTCCCGGAACGATGCTGCCTCCTCGGCGTCGCTCACGTCCTGGCCGTAGTATCTCTTCCCGGCCACCATCCGCACTATGATGTTGAACGTCAGTTCGGAGAACATCGACTGCAGCTCCACCTTTGCGAAGGCCTCATCAGGCGCTTGATCGTAAGATGATATCTTGCGGAGTTTCAGGAGGAGCCGCTTGATTTCGTCCCTCCGGATGGGCAAGAAACCGTTGAGGCGGGTGGTGGAGAAGATCTCGAGGGCGCAGATGCGGCGTAGGTTGCGCCAGTGGTCGCCGTAGGGGGAAGAGGCGACGGTGGTGCAGTTGTAGCCGAGGTGCTTGCTGGCGAGAAGGGCTGGGCGGCCGGCGAGCGCGACGTCGTTTGTGGTGAAGCACTCTTCTACGGCTTCCGCCGACGAGACGACGACCACCTGGCGGGAGCCGAAGCGGAGAGAGAAGATGGGGCCGTAGGTTTGGGAGAGGGCGTGGAGGGTGTGGTGGAGGGGGAATTTCAGGAGGTGGAGGTGGCCGATGATGGGGATGGTAGGTGGACTCGGTGGGAGGCTTTTGGGTTGGTTTAGCCATCGCCACAAGAGCTTGAGAGCGATGAAGAGGAGGAGAGCCAGAGGATAGAAGGTGGAGGATGGAGAAAATTCCATGTCTGGGTTTTGAATTTTGGAAGAGTTTGGACAGGATGAGCAAAGATTGATGGACTATGTGTTTTTTGCCGGACGCTAGTTGAGTACACAAAAATATTTGACGTACGATACGCAGGATCTTCTATCCTCTGGCTCTCCTCCCTAGATAAACGATTATTGCTAACGTTTTGTTTCTCTCTTTCTTTACCGTTTTGTGCCTTTTGTAGTATAGTGTTTGTGCGGTAGTGGGAGCAGGATATTCTAAGTAGATGATGATACAGGGTTGAGGCGTCGGGCTCAAGATTCGAGTTTACTTTCCTTATTCTTCATCAGACTTTTAATTTGTTATTTAAAAGAGCAAAAAGAAAAAAAATTAAAAAATAACACATTAAAAAGAATATATAAGATATAGTAACTGCTCGAGAGACACATGAATGAGCTGACTTAACTAATAACCTTTATAAAACAAAAGATTTGGCTAAGTTGATCGTCCCTCAAAATATGACAGTTGGACGATCATTTTATGGCCACAATTTTGATTTGTGGAAATCGATCGTTTGCTGATCTAATTTTAGCATTTTGACTCCACATTTTTCTTTTCTTTTTTTTTTTTTTTTACTTTATGTGTTTTTATTGTAAGTTAAAATTGGAAAACAAAATTATAAGAGGGCCCCACAATTACTCAATGGTCCGACTTGAACGGTGCATGTCGGACGTGGACTTTTGACCGACAAGCATATTATGTGGATGTAGAGTGCATACATATTAGATATGGACTTTTGGTGACAAGTATATCACGCGAATATATGATGAGCGTGAGTTCGCACTCTCACATGACGGTCATCTTAGCTTTTTTCAATTTTTAATAGCACAAAAAAATAGAAGCATAATTATCTTTCATACTTTGTCTTCTAATTTGATCTTTCAATATAAATACATAAAAGTGAAAAAAAGGAAATGGGAAATCAAAATTCAAATCAAGTTTGTGTGGCAATACAGTGACCATCCCACCGTGTGACTTAGGGGGACAGTCACGTAAGCAAATTCTTAAACTAAATGAGTTGTAAATGGGTTAAAATATAGGATTGTCTTTAAACTCATTTAAATCCCGCACATCATAAAGTTGACAACTCAAACCTATTAACAAACCATTTATTAAATCTTGACTAACTCATATTTAATAAAATGAGTAAAAAAATTTTATAAATAACTACCCCCGATGATCTGATGGGGGCAACATAAGAATTTATAAAACTAGAGAGCAATAATAAGCATTATCAATAGAGATTTGAAAATTGCCAAAGGACCTATTCGAAACATTACCAGGGATTTTGGGGTCTGTGGAAGTAAAATTGGAGTCTTGCTTGTCACATCTTTGATCCATTCCCAAGGCTTTGTAGAAAGAGCTCTGCGATATGTTGGGAACGCGCCCAGCATATTGCAATGAGTGGTACAGAAAAAACCGCCATTGCTGTTTGACTAACGTAAAATTGATTTTTGAATTTGGGCACGTTTGTTGCAATTTTTGAATTTATTTGTTGATAGCTTCGTGGTATGGCCAGGAAAGGAGAAAGAAGATAGGAAAAAGACGAAGGATTCCTGTGGCTATCGAAGAAAAACTATTTTTGAATAGTAAAAACTATTCATAAATAGTAAAAGGACAAAAAAACACTATTTACCATAAATGAAGGAAGGCTATTGTTGAAGAAAGAAGAAAAAGGGCCACGTTTGTCTTGTTTTTTATGCATTTTATTTAGTGAAAATTTAAAAAAAAAGTTCGAAATGACATCATTTTCTTAAATAAAAACTTAGAGTGAACATCATTTTAAATAAGGGTATAAAGTCTTAAATCATTTCAAATAAAAGCCTAAGTATTCAAATCATTTTAAATAAGGACCTAACTGAAGGACATTTTTATCTTTTAATCTTTTGGCTTTTTCTTTTCTGTTTTTCTTTTTTCCCTTCCCCTCCCCTCCTAGTCATCATCTCCTCCAGCTTGTCTTCTTCAATAGGTCCTCCATCCCTTGCACGAACGGGAACTCCTGCTTGTTGTGCAGCACGTGCGTGATCACCACCGCCACAGGGTTGCTCATCACCAGCACCCCTCCCACCGTCATTGAAAAACATGTTCTGACCAAGACTAAAGGAAAAAAGAACAAACGAAATAAAGAGTTAACAAAAAAAGAAATCATATAAAATTATACCAGAAATGATGGGCCACACAAAGGAAAGGATGGTCAAAGTACACTAAAAAAAGTGCTAAAGCCATAATGAGAATGAAAAAAGCACAAGCCTAAATAATAAAAAGCTAATTGTGGTAAGAGGAAATCGTAATACTGATGGAAGTATGCTATACTTGAATCTATTTGAATAAAAGCCAAATTGTATTGAGGCGTGGGGCTCAAGATTCAAGTTTACTTTCCTTATTCTTCATTTTTGGCCTTTTTGGCGACCGCCGGTGGCTGGCCGGCGATCGAGCCGATCGGACTATTAATTTGTTATTTAAAAAAGCAAAAAGAAAAAAAAATTAAAAATAACACATTAAAAAAAAGAGACATTAAAGAATATATAAGATATAGTAACTGCTCAAGAGGCACATGAACGAGCCGACTTAACTAATAACCTTTATAAAATAAAGGATTTGGCTAAGTGATCGTCCCCAAAAAAATGATAGTAGGACGGTCACTTTATGGCCACAATTTTGATTTGTGGAAATTGGTCGCTTGATGATCCGATTTCAGCATTTTGACTCTATATTTTTCTTTTTCTTTTTCTTTTTTATTTTATGTGTTTTTATTGTAAGCTAAAATTGGAAAACAAAATCATAAGAGGGCCCACACAATTACTCAATGGTCCAACTTGAATGGTACATGTCGACGCGACTTTTGATCGACAAAGATATCGTGTGGATATAGGCATGCATACATGTCGATATGGACTTTTGGCTAATAAGAATATCACGCGATACAGTGACCATTTGTAAGTTCGCACTCTCATAGAAAATCATCTTAGCTTTTCTCAATTTTTAATAACTCAAGAAAAAATAGAAACATAATTATCTTTTATACTTTGTCTTCTAATTTTAGCTTTAAATATAAATACATAAAAGTGAAAAAAAGGAAATGGGGAGTCAAAATTCAAATCAAGTTTGTGTGGCAATACAGTGACCGTCCCACCATGTGACTTAAGGGGACTATCACGTAAGTAAATTCTTAAACTAAATGAGTTGTAAATGGATTAAAATATAGGTTTGTCTTTAAACTCATTTAAATCCCCCACATCATAAAGTTTACAACTCAAATCTATTAACAATCTATTTATTAAATCTTGACTAACTTATATTTAATAAAATGAGTTAAAAAAAACATTTTGACAACTCTAGATGATGGGTATATATTATAAATTATACTACTCCTTGCGATTTGATCTGATATGGGCAACATAAGAATTTATAAAATTAGAGAGCAGTAATAAGCATTATCAATAGAGATTTGAAAATTGCCAAAGGACCCATTGGGGTCTGTGGAAGTAAAATTGAAGTCTTGCTTGTCACATCTTTTATCCATTCCCAATAGAAAGAGCTCTGCAATATGTTGGGAACGCGCCCAGCATATTGCAATGAGTGGTGCAGTAAAAACCGCCATTCCTGTTTGACTAACGTAAAATTGACTTTTGGATTTGAGCACTTTAGGGTAGGGCCAGGAAAGGAGAATTAAGATAGGAAAAAGACGGAGGATTCTTGTGGCTATTGAAGGAAAACTATTTATGAATAGTAAAAACTATTCATAAATAGTAAAAAGACAAAAAATACTATTTATCATAAATGAAGGAAGGCTATTGTTGAATAAAGAAGAAAAAGGGCCACGTTTATCTTGTCTTTTATGCATTTCATTTGGTGAAAATTTCAAAAAAAGTCAAAAATGTCATTATTTTCTTAAATAAGGATTTAGAATGAACATCATTTCAAATAAGGGCCTAAAGTGCTCAAATCATTTCAAATAAGAGCCTAAGGACATTTTTGTCTTTTAATCTTTTAACTTTTTTTTTTCTTCTTCCCTCTTTTTTCTCCTCCCCTCCCCACCCGTTCATCATCTCCTCCGATACATCTTCTTCAACAGGTCCTCTATCACCGCCGCCGTGGGGTTGCTCATCGCCAGCACCCCTCCCACCGCCATTGAAAAACATGTTCTGACCAAGACTAACGAAAAATGTCCACAAAATACACTAACAAAAAGTCAAATAAATATATTTGATTTGACTTTTTGTTAGTGCACATTTTGTTTGACTTTTTGTTAGTGTATTTTGTGTTATTTGACTTTTTGTTAGTGTATTTTGTGGACATTTTTCGTTAGTCTTGGTCAGAACATGTTTTTCAATGGCTCATTTAATGAGTGTTGAAAATCTGTCTTCATGAAAGATATTTCACATGTTCTACTGTTATATAAGGACGTGAGGATGAGTGTCGAAAATCTATCTTCATGAAAGATATTGCACGTGCTCTCAGGATTCAACCCTCTCTCAATGGACGAGGCTTATTGGTCCTCTGATGGGGCACGGGATTGAGCTTGAGAACGAGGAACATAACTCCAGAAGGTGAAAACTCGTTGCTTTTTATGCTAATGATTCTGATGCAGAGAACACGTCCTCGAATGATATACATTTGCCCGGACAACCTCGTGTCATCAAGCTTGGCTGTCATTGTTTCGCCGAAAATGGTTGTCAATGAAAAGACCTTTCATCAAATTGGTTCTTCGGTTATATTAAGAGGACTCAGGTTCTACGGCAATTCTGGACTGAAGTAGTGAATCACAAGGAATAGATATGTTTTGTTGGAAGTTAATCAAAGACGAATTACAGAACACTTTGTCAAAATTTAATCAACGATAAGGCTGGAGCTCACGGGCCTCAGGCGAGCCAGAGATCACCGAGACCGGCCGAAACCAAAAGGGGAAAAAAAGGAAAAAAAATAAACGAAAAATTTTTAAAATATAAAGATAAATAATTAAAATTTTATTTTTTTAAAAAATGAAAAGAAAAAACAAAAAAAAAACCAAAAAAAATGTTGAAAGGATTGCAAGGAGGAAAATCAAATCTAATTTTCCATATCAAATGACAAAAATATTTTTCAGGTCTTTTTCATATTTTAGCCAAATATTGAAAAATATTTTTCGAAAACGTCACATTTTCCATGAAATAAACGGAGCATTATTGATACGAGTTTATTTCTATTAGTTCTCTCTTTTTTTTTTGGACAGATTTATTTGTATTAGTTCATTAAATATTTTCGTTTACAACTTAACAAATTCGAGTTTAATTTCATGTTAATTCTTGCAAGCAAGGTCTCCCACTGTTGATAAGCGACTAAAACACGACAATTACGATTTAAATGGCCTGGAATTGACCTTTATTTGATGGATTTCCAGTACGGGTCGTATGCAAACGCGTCGTGAACCGAAGCGCGACACCCGGCTGGAGGAAGAAGATGACCGCAGCACGTGAGGCAGGGAAACACCCACGCCAGCCTCTGATGCGTGTTCGGTGCCCTAGTTTTCTATAATCGTTCATAAATTTATACTCTATGATGATATTTATTATATGTTCCCTCTTGAACATAGAGAAAAATTATATAAATGCAAAAAAAAATGTACCGAAATGGTGTTATATTTTATAAAGCATAATCAAATCCATGTATATATGAAATCTCTAGTTTTTTTATATTAAGTATGAAATCTCTAGTTCGCAAAGCAAGATGTTCTCTCATATTTTACATGGGTTTCTAATCGACCAGTAATATATTAGCAGTGACTCTGAATGATTTGAATTGCATGTTTAATTAATTAATTAATCAAAACTCCAGAGTTGCAATTGGGATGGATCTTGGGAGTGTCCATAACAAGTCTATGGCTTAGTAATCCATTATGGGGGTTCACCTCCGAAAAGAACCCAACAAGTGTCAGCTCTGTCGACACTTCATCTCGGCCCTCACAAAGCGACTGGCTGACTCGTTCCGCTTGAGTTTAGGAGGAGGAGTCTGATCTCTTACCTCCGGACGTCGAGAGAGTAAACATAACTTGCTCGTAGTTTATCTAAGCCTTTTTCTGATTAAAAACAGTATTTGAGTACGTCAAATAATATCACTGAACGATGGAATTCATGTACAAATGCTAGTAATTTTTTGTTTTTATTTTTTTTTACGACAGGATTATGACTTTCACAAGCTATATAAGTAAAATAAATACCAACTAGTTAGACCTAACACAAGTAAACATAACCAAACGGCCTCTTTCTTTATCTTGATTTTACCTCAAATATGAGTTTATCAATTCATATAATCTTCGAGCTTCATGTATGGAATGCAATTTAAGTCCTGAAATTTTTCAGGTGGTGTGATTTGCCCTAAAAGATGTAATTAGTAATTAGATACTTTCAATTGTCGCTTCTCGTTGTCCTATCGTAACCATCTTTAGCAAGCTGTGATTCTCCATTTTTTGTTTGGTTTTGGCTCGACTCAAATTGAAAGTCAAGAGCTTGCAGTGAACGTGGATATTTTATAGTGGGGATCAGCATATAACGGTGCCGTTATCTAAATTTTTGACGGAGCTGCTGGGGCCGCATGTTTGAATTTGTAAGAGAGGGGCAACCCGGAATGACATCTCCTTTTTTTTTTTTTTTTAACAGTCAATGACATCCTTCAGTCCATAACAAATTGAACTGCCGCTTGTAAACGGTATATATTACTCAAAAACCTCATAATAACAGCTTCCAACAACCATGAGATATTACCATGAAATTGAATATCGATGGAAAAATGACACAAATGCTCGATGAACTTTGACCAAATATTTAATTTAACTCTTAAATTTTTAATTCGTTCAATGTGGTCCATGAGTTATTAGTAAATATTCAATGTAGTCCTTCCATTTGGTCAAAGGACAAATTTGCCGTTATTTGATGACGTTTTTTATTACATGCTGAATTGGACTTTTAACAACGATGAGTCAACATGTCTCATCTTTTTATCCATCTACTTTAGAAAATTAATTTTAAAAAAAGGGCATTAACATGCTCATCATTATTCAGGACATGATTATTATATCCCGATTTGGTATGAATATCTTACTTCGATAATCTATTTATAACTTTTTTTATTTTGTTTATTGTTCAAACTTATTGGTTTGGAAGCCATATTACAAGATTTTGTTGACTTGAATTAATGAAAGAACCACGTTTTACATTTTTGGGAAAAGGATAGTATCACGGAACTTTGGGCCAAAAGTTTCTAACGGATCACTTCATTGCCAAATTTTTTTTAAAAAGGATCACTTTAGTGCCAACTCCGAAATGCTTCATCGGAAATCCGACATGTCATTTTTTATTAATATATCAAGTTGACATTCGCTCATCGGAGGTCTAATCAAGCAATAAAAAATGCTAAAATTTAAAAAAAAACTAAAAATTGCAAAATACAAACTCAATTAGTTTTGAGGCAAAAAAAAATTAATTAGTTGAAAAATATAAAAAAGCTAAAAATTAAAAATTAAAAATAATTTGAAAAATAATCTTAAAAAATATAACAAAAAATCCCAAAAAAAAAAAAAAAAACCAACAACCTGCATAATTGGGCAGAGGGCTTGTACAACCCAGCCACCGCCACCCACCCTCACCGAAAATGGCTGGCGAGGGTGGGGGCATGACTAGCGGGGGCCACAAAAAATCTTGCTAGTCTATTTTTTTGAATTTTCAAATTAAGGAAATAAATCATGATAGATATGCAATCATGATATGCCAGAGATAATGGATGATACTTTAAAAAAAAATTCAATCCAAATTGACTAGATGAAATCAGCACATCGTATCCAAATGATTATGGATTGGATTTGTGTGATTTCCCTGTGCTTATTTGAAATCGGCAGACAGAACCCAAGTGATTATAGGTTGACTCGGACTGGCAGGGCTCGCGGCTTCTTGGCGTGATGGCGGTAGGGGTCCGGCGGCGCGTGGTGTGCGTCATCAAAGGGACAGACCTGCGGCCACGATCAGCAATGTGTGGGGGGAGCGAACAATGGTTGCCGTTGGCCTGTGGACAGCAAGCAAAAGAGCATGTCACACAAGTCGCCCTCGATGCACAGAACGTGTCCTCAACGGATATCTTGTACAGTTGAAGCTCTTTGACGGATACCTTGAAGAGACCAACATATAAGGGGCAGAGATGCTGCTGAGAAGACAACTTCTACATTTTGCGAACACATTCATAAGCTCAAGTTGTTTTAATATTTGATTGTATTTCTCTCTATATTGGTTTAGCGCTTTCATAGCAAATATCAATCTATATAGGTAGAAGAGTAGTGTTGTATCTCGGTAGTGTGATCTATCATTTAAGTGGAAGTTGTAATTTGCTCTTCAGATTCTTAGTATAATTCAGCCGCTGTTAAATTTATTAGTCTTAGAGTGGGCGTAGGCTTAATCTCAAGTCGAACCACTATGTATTGATTCCATGCCAAGTCAGTTATTTTATAAAGGCACCCCTTGTCTCTTGAAGCTTCATCCCAGTCCATTGTCCTTTCTTCCCTTAATAGATGTGTGTATCATTTTGTGAAGGGGCGGACAAAACAAGAACAGAGGAGAAGAAGATGTCGCTCGTGAAGAACAAAAGGGGGGGGGTCCTCGCACTTTCACGATCCAGAGCCGATTCAACTACGAATTAGAACATCTAGTAAGTAATTGACCACTCACCTCGTTTAATTAAAGAAAATTTTGAAGTCTTGATTTAAATTCGGAGCTATGTTAATTATGAATTGCTGTGTTCGATTGAGTAGTTGTTGGGCTGCGCATATATGTAGGAATAAAAGATTAAGGTGTTGCGGATCTATGGGAGTTCACGAATATCAATTTGAATTTACGGTTTTATCGAGTGGATTTTTGAAGTTTAGCATGTGCTATTGACGGTCCCGAAATTCTATTTTCAGTGATAGTTTTCGACTATCTTCGGTCATCTTTTGAGTCGGCTAAATATGAGGTTTAGTGGCACTTAGAAAGGGCTTTCTATGGATTGTAACTTCTCTTGAAACGAAGTTTGGCGAAGGAAGTTATGCCACAAACCATTACAATGTGCAAGCTGTCTATAGCCGACAATGATGGTTTTATACTATGGGCGAGCTTTTCATTGATGCATATGTGTCATTTTAATGACGAATAGGCTTAATTTAGCCGAGTCATTAGTTGGAATCTTGTTTTACTCAATTTTTCATACCATTTTTCAATTTTTTGTTAGGGAGTGCATCGGCTCGAGTAACCACCATAGGTTGGTTTTTAGCTTGCCCAGGTGAATAGTATTTCTCTTCTTTGAGTTTGTAAGCCCATGTTTCAAAAACGAAAGCGCTTGGATATGTTATGAGTTAAGAAAGAGCATATTTCTTGCATAAAATGGATCAAACTTTCACTACATTTTATAGTTGATTGACAAAGCACTCGGAGGGCATTACTTGAAATAATTTGAAATGCTTTATTTATGAACACCTTGAGTAAATGTTTTGTCAAAAGAATTGCAAAAAATTACATGTATTGATTTATGAAATGCATTTGTTGATAAATGAAATTGTGAAAGTTTATGTGACTCGGATTGTGAGATGGTGTTGTTTTTGGTTGTGTATTATTGGAGATTGAGGTTTATCAACTATGCTCATATTGCTATGTTAATAATTCAATGAGGGGGAAGTATGTATACTGTCGGGACGTCTTTCTAGGTAGAATCACCGATTGATATTGGTGGTAGAATTAGCTAAGGAGGGTAAACTTGACCGTCTTTGTCATGACCATAGTTAGATGTTGAGCATTATAGTAGTCAATGGAGTGGACCATCGACATTGCCTTGATTGAGATTGACCAATAAAATAGATTATTAATGGGTGTTTTGTTAATAAAAAGGCTTGTTGGAAAGATATTATCCACTTTTGGTGTACTACGCATGTAGTATTCTAGTTTTGGGATTCATGAATTGTGGTGTTCATTTATGAAAGTGCATCATGATTGTTCAATTTGCTTAGAAGAAATGCATTACTCACTTTGCGTTTTGGTTGCTCGCTCCATTCATCTAACTCTCTTTTTAGGTTATTCAGTGAGCCGCAAATAAGACGAGAGCATTAGAGCAAGGATTTTTGTATGAATTGTATTTAGCTGATGAGCTCTTTAGTTAGATGTTTTGATGGACATATATATATATATATATATATATATATATATATATATATATATATATATATATATATATATATATATATATATATATATATATTGAGTGAAATTTCCTTATGGTATCGAGCCAAGGGAGAAGAGTAATTAGTGCTTCTTTTGAGTGAAATTTTATATAAATTTTGTGGAAAAGTCACTTGAAAAGGGTAACCTCCCGTATATCACCGTGGTCCCTAAGCGGAGGTGCGTAAGACCGTTGGTCGCGAGGATTTTGAGGAACTGATCAAGTGATTTGGAAACATTATTTATATAAAATGAATCTTTTAAGACGTACTAATTCTTCTTCTTCAGTTCAGTATCCGAGGTTTCTCGGGATCGAAAGGCCTATACATAGAGAAGATATTACTATTGAAGACTTTAATAAATCAATTAAAAATTGGAAAATTCCAAAGGCCCGTTATGACCAGATTTATGAGCAATCTTCTTTCGTAAAGATTTTTAAATCTTCCGATTATGTTATTACTACTGAGGAACATGACATTCCTCTTAATTCTTCTTATTCTTTGATTCCACTTTTGAATAAGGATTACTGTCAAGAAACACGCCCGAAGTATAATTACCTTCATTTTGGTATGGTTCAAATTGGAATTAAACCACTTTTAAAAGAAGGATTGAATACTTCTATTCCGATTGTCCTGCGTGATTCTAGACTTTTACGTTATGAGGATTCTATTTTGGCCACAATTGAAACTTCTTTATGTAATGGTCCTATCCATTTTGATTGTTATCCGAATTTCTCTCGTATCCTTAAGAGATAAAAATATTTTGAAATCCTTAGTTTTACTGATTAAGACCCATAATTATGCAATAGATGACGGCTCAATCCCACTTTCTCTCATCTATAAAATTCATTATAAAGCAATGAGTTCCGCTTTTGACGTTCACTCTTTAAATTCGGCTCCTAAAGGAGAAACCCTTCTTTTGACAACGGACATTAAAAAATCAAATTGCATAGTCCCTAAGGCGATAAATTGGAATGACGTTATTTTGCCGAACAATGGGAAATCGAAAATCCTGTTCCTCGTCCCATAGTTCAAAACGTTTGTCCAACCAATATCGTCCAACATCCCGAAGGTAAAGTAACCATCCAATTCCCTCGGCGATCTTTTGAAGTTTCTTCTCATATTTCTTCAAGACCTTCATTTTCTCGCTTCTTCTTCTCGAAGATCCAGTAAATTTAAGTCCAAACTTACCTTCTGTTATAACTATTCCAGTTATTAACCAAGGTAATCCCGATTCTCAAGCACAAGGACAACCAACTCCTAGTGCTCCCCCTTTAAATTCTGATTTAAATCTCGGTGGTCTCGACACGAGCTCGGGAATATCCAGACCTGTTTATCGGCGGCAGGGATCCAGGGATCTCCCGAACCCACTCCTTCACGAGATGGAGCATGACGAAGACCCCGAAGTTCTCGTATTAGAAAAAGATTTTGTGCCCGATCGTATTCTTTTAAACAAAGAATTTAATTCGACTACAATATCGAAATCGAGAGATTGGTTTTTTAAAAATTTAAAAGACAAACCAAGCAAATCAAAGACCTATACTATGAGTTCCTAGGACAACTGGGACAACATATGTATTTCTTTGATTGGTTTGAGAACCATTTTCTACAACAAAGAGAAATTTTCAACTTAAATAAAATTTTTAAATGGAAATTGGATGATGGTCAAGAGATTGAATCTAATCATCCACCTTTGAGAAAAATTAATATTGATTTTAGAACTCAATCAATTCCCGCAAAGACCTTTTAAAAAACCTTGTGAAGAAGACAAGGATTTTAAGGTAGAAAAAGAATTCAAAAAGGTTATTGAACAAAATAATTTTGCTAATCAACATATTTTTACAATAGGTGAACAGGTTAAACAGGATCGAAACGCATCTCGACCCAACAACGTATTCGCATCCCGCTCCTATCAAACATACTTCTACCTCGTCCTCTTCGTTTTAAAACAACCACTTTTTAAGAATTTTGAAATGCCCAAGAAATTCAGCAAAGAATTCTATGAGGCACTCCAAGAAAAAAGAAATTTCTTTTTAAAAGAAAAGGAAAGAAAACAGAAGGCGGTGGACTTTCCTTCTCAAAAACCTGTTTTAAACACACCTAAGGTTGAAAAACCTTTAACAATTTCCGATACACCAAGACTTGCAGGTTTTAGATTATGATCAGAATTCGAAATTTCCGATACACCAAAAATTTCTATTTTAGATTCCGGAGATACTCCTCGGATCAACAGGGATATCTTGGAAAGAGCCTCAAAAACTCTACTATTCTCGTGCCACTCCTCCGGATCTCGTCAAGGAAGAATCTTTCGTTAAGATTCAAAACAAATACTCCTCCGACGCGATTTATGAATGGAATATCGATGGCGTCTCCGAAGCTAACTTAATCCAAATTTTGAATCAAATGGTTATGTTGGCAACGACTTACAAAACCACTCCCGAAACCACCGATCGGCGGGTTGCGTTTTTAATCATTGCTTGGTTTTTCCGGTTCCTTGAAAGGTTGGTGGGATAATTATCTCACGAAAAACCAAAGAAACGACATTTTGAATGCTTGTCAAAACCGATGAAAACGGTCAAATTGTTTTTGATGATGAAGGACAGAGAATCCAGGACGCCTGTTTCCACTTTAATCTATTCAATTTCTCAACACTTCATTGGTGACCCTTCCGTCAAATGCGAGATCTTAACCAAGATCTTCTTTCCAATTTAAAATGCAAATCCCTTGGAGATTTTAGACAATATAAAGACGAATTCTTTCAACGTGTTTTGCTCGCACCGCATTGCAACCAACCATTCGGAAAGAGAAATTCCTCGCAGGACTTCCCATCATCATTGGGAATCAAGTTCGTACTAAGATACGCGAACAATTCGGCGAAGAAATTCCTTTTAATAATCTTTCTTATGGCGAACTTGTGTCTTATATTTTTAAAACTCGGATCCGAGATGTGCAATAGTATTAAGTTGCAAAAATAGCTTAAGAAAGAAAAATCTCTTAGAAATAAGGGATTAGGAGATTTTTGCCGTCAATATGACCCTTCTTATTCTTTCTCTTCTACTTCCAAAAAGATCTCGAAATGCAAAGGAACTTGCCCGCCCGACAAACCGGAAAAGAAGAAAAAGAAAAAATTTTCAAAAAATAAGTTTTCTAAAAATAAATCTTCTAACTCCAAACAATTTGTGAAAAAAGACTTTTCTAAATTCACTTGTTACAATTGTGGGAGAAAGGGCCATACCCGCAGATTTTGCAAAATGGCTAAAAAGATTAATGAGTTGGAGTTGGACGAGGAAACCCTTGACCAATTGTACCAACTTATGATTGATTCCGAAAGTGAGACATCCGATTTTTCCCGAACAAGAAAAAGAAGAAGATGGACTCCAAATCAATGATTTAGAAGATCTTCTTAATTCTTCACATGAAACCGAGGACTCGAAAAAGAGCCCAAGGAAGTTTGTGTCTTGACAAAAGATGAAGAAGAAATTCTTGACCAAATTGATAATCTTTCTAATTCTGAATTTATTATGAGTCGATTTCAAAAAATTAACATTTCTTCTTCAAAACCTTTTGATAAACCTTATAACCTAACCTGAAATTTTGAATAAAGGCAAGAAACAACTTTCTAGACCAACAAATTCCGATGATCTCGTTTTGAGATTAATGAATTAAAAAAGGAAATCCGTTTTCTCAAAATAAACCAAATTGAACAGCATCAAGAATTTTTAGAATTCAAAAAACAAATTTTGACGAAAAGAGAACTAGAGACAACTAATGATCAACCTAACTCGTCATCTTTTCTTCATTTACTTTCCGAGATTACATCCAGAAAATGGATCATTAATATTTCTATTCGGATTAATGATTTTATATTAGATACAACTGCTCTTTTTGACACTCGGTGCATTTGAATTGTATTCGTGAAGGATTAATTCCTACAAAATATTTTGATAAGACAAATCAAGCATTAAAAACGCTTCGGGTAGTCGTTTAAATATTCGTTACAAATTACCCGAGGTTTCGGTTGTTAAAAATAATATTTTTTTAAAGACATCCTTTCTACTTGCTAAAGATTTAAAACAGAATGTTATTCTCGGAACCCCTTTCATTTCCCCGATCCAACCGTTTATGGTTACTCAGGAAGGAATCGAGACGAACATTTTGGGAAACAAAATTGTGTTCCATTTTATTTCTAAACCTCAAACAAGAAATTTGAATATTTTACAAGAACAGTCTATCAAAGAGATTAATTGTCTCATACGAGATAAAGAGTCTCACCTTTTATTTTTAAAAGAAGAACTAGAGTATAAGAGGATTGAACAAAGGATAGTTCATCCCGATATACAAAAGAAAATTCTTCTTTTAGAAAATAAATTGAAAAAAGAAGTCTGTTCTACACTTCCAAATGCTTTTTGGAAAAGGAAGAAACATATTGTTGATTTACCTTATGAACCAGAATTTTCCGAGAAGAATATTCCTACAAAGGCTAGACCCACTCGGATGAATTCCGAACTTTTAAATTTGTGTAAAAAGAAATTGATGACCTTTTAAGAAAAAATCTAATTCGCAAAAGTAAATCTCCATGGAGTTGTTCCGCTTTTTACGTCAATAAAAATGCAGAATTAGAGCGTGGAGTGCCCGGACTTGTTGTTAATTATAAACCTTTAAATTCCCGCTTTAAAATGGATTCGCTATCCGATCCCTAATAAAAAGGATCTTTTGAACAGATTATGCCGTTCCAAAGTTTTTTCTAAATTTGATATGAAATCGGGATTTTGGCGCATACAAATTGATGAAAAAGACCGTTATAAAACGGCATTCACCGTACCTTTTGATCAATTTGAATGGAACGTTATGCCTTTTGGTTTAAAAAATGCCCCTTCCGAATTCCAGAGAATTATGAATGATATTTTCAATCCTTATTCCGATTATATCATTGTTTATATTGACGATATTTTGGTATTCTCCTCGACATTGATTCCCATTTTAAACATGTTAACCAACTTTTGAAAGTTACAAAATTAAATGGATTAGCTTTGTCTCCAACAAAGATTTTGATGTTCCAAACCAAGATAAGATTTCTTGGTCATTATATTGAACATGGTACCATCGTACCAATTGAGCGGTCTATTCAATTTGCGGAAAAGTTCCCTGATGAATTGAAGGACAAAACTCAATTACAAAGATTTCTTGGATCTTTAAATTACATTATTGATTTCGTCCCCAATATTAATATCATCTCGCAAACCTTTACATCAAAGGTTGAAAAAGAATCCTGTTCCATGGACTTCTTTACATTCGGGATACGGTTCGCAAAATTAAAACTCTTGTAAAAGAAATTCCTTGCTTACATCTTGCGAACCCCTCTCGCTTTTAAAATTGTGGAAACAGACGCCTCCGACATCGGATATGGAGGTATTTTGAAACAAAAGAATGACCTTGGCAAAGAACAAGTAGTCCAATTTATTTCCAAACATTGGAATGATACACAAAAATTATTCCACTGTGAAAAAGAAATTCTTGCCATAGTTCTTTCCATTTCTAAATTTCAAAGCGACCTTCCGAATCAAAAATTTCTTTTAAGAATTGACTCGCAAATCTGCAAAAGACATTTTACAAAAGGATATTTTGAATATTGCTTCAAAACAAATTTTTGCACGATGGCAGGCAATTTTGTCTTTTTTTGACTTTGACATTGAATTTATACACGGCAATTCAAATTCTCTACCCGATTTTCTTACAAGAGAATTTTTACAGGGGAAGACTCCTTCATCATGCCACCCGAAAAGACAAAGGAAAGAGCAAAGAAGCTCGTTCCGAAGCCTCCATGATTCAGGGAAACTCACCCCAATCCGGAGTTGGCTTGAGGCCACCAAGTCGCCGGTACCTAAATTGACACCTCAACCCAAACTTTTGACCCTACCTAGCCGAGACAAACCCCGGCCAGGCATCCTCCCCCCACAATACCTTTAAATCGATTAGCTACCATTTTGCCGCCAGAAATTTTAAGACAAGTTCAACGATCCTTGACACAGGATGCTTCTATTTTTGAAGAGGTAACTTCTCCTCCCCTTTTGAATCAAAAGAACATTTTAACAAACCTTCTTATTTTCAGAAGAAGGACAAATCAAAATTTATTTTAAGAAAGTATGAAAATATTTTGACCGTAGAAAAAGGATTTTTTCATAAAGATCCTTATGTTTTTGTAAAAAATATGTTTGGAGAAAACCAGTTTTATACTCCTTATGATGTTTTAAAACCAATTGAATTTTATGAGAACATTTTGATTCAAACAGGTTCCATAAAATTTAAACATTTTTCGACAAGAATGACCCGAAAATTGTGAATTACTCAACCGCAAAGTTGCTCGGGGTCATTCACCCTTCCGAATGGAGTCCTACTCCTTTTTCTATAGTCAAACATGATGCCCGTTTGATCGAAACCCTCAATTACGGACTTCTTTCACATATTTTGATTACCAACAAGCCTGGTGGAATACCTTCTTCGTGCAAAATCCTAACCGGACACATACTTGGCTTTTCTACTTTGACGATAATTTTGACATAATCTCCTTACCCTACTTGGTTTGTGAGATGGTGGGATTTATTAGGACCAATTCATGATATACTTCCCCCTACAATTTCGAGCCTTATAAAACCTTTTCTTCTGCCTTCCAACCCACGAGAGAAGAAGGTAAATACCCTCGATTTTTGGTTTTTTGCGCCATCTTCAATATTTCTTGGGTACTTGGGTGGGAATTTGCATACATTCCCTATCCCCTCAATTCCGACATCCTCATACTTGTAAGAAGATACAAGGTAAAATGGTGGGATGGTTTCAACTTTTATGACAAAGTTTCTACCACTCGCGGTACTCCAATGGCTCCAGAGAGCGGGAATAAAGCTTTGGTTCCCGCAATGGTGGGAAAAGCATTTTTGAGTGAAAGAGCCATGGCGGTTTCCAAACTAGCCGGGGCCACTTCGAAGAAGATTTCTACGCCTTAATGAAAAAGGCTCATATCGATTATGAAGAATCCCAGGGATTGTCTCATCACAAATGGCAATACCAACGAAGATGACGCTACGGGATCAACCTAGCGGACGATGAAGAAGAAGAAGGATCAAACTAAAGATCTCTTCTCTTTTCTTTCATTTTTGATGTATTTACTATTTAAATACCGTATAACACTTGTACACTTGTACACTGTAGCGGCTTTTTAATTTGCACTATTCACTGTACCAAACAGTGAATTTTTCTATTTTAAATACTGTCGTCTCTAACGTTCGGGCGGGAACTTCAAAACGTCGAGAGAACCTCTCAAACGACAACCCGGACTCTCTCTCTCTCTCCAAAGCTTCTCTTCTCCCGGAACCTTCCCTCTCGACCGAGCGAAGCCAAGCGAGAACCTTTCTACCTTCCAAAACCCCAGATCTCCTTTTGAAGATACCTTTCTCTTTCTTCCCGGATCTCATCCTGGTAAGAACCTATATCCAGATCTTCCCGGATCTTTTTACTTCCTTCTACTTCTTCTCGGATCTACTCCGGATCTTTCTCGTTTTTGGAGTTTTGTGCACGGATCTACGGATCTTTTGTTGTAAATTCTTCATGTTATGAATAAAATTGTGAAGTTTTACCTCATATAAGCCATATACCCACGGATCGCGGAAGGCTCCGCCTCCTACTTGTGGCGTTCAAGGCTTTGCCTCTTATTATCTCGCATTTACATTCTTGGAAAGGCCGTGCCTCTATTTGGTGGTCCGTTTCCTTACTATATAATATCACATATTTTTCTAAGGCGAAGTTCTGTTTCTTTGGAGTTACTCGTGTGATGCCGGGTCGGGAGCCACATCCAGATGATTGAGGTTTAAGTACTTCTCGTCCGAACGATGAACATTCTCCAAAGCTTGAGCGACGAAGCCCTTATCAATTTTAAACTTCAATAATAATTTCCTCTGTATGTTTTGGCTTATCGATCTTAGTTTCCTTATGGTAATATATATATATATATTTCGATATCAAGTTGAGTCATGGTTACTTCGAGGCTACATCCTTTGCTTGGAAGGATGGCTATGTTATTGCCCCCCGTTAAGTTGGGAGTGCAACAATTGCTATGTGATCTTCCTTACTTTATTATGATTTACTAACCAACATTACACATGTTGATTGCCTTGAAACACCGTCGTGAGTAAGATTCTCTGTTATTCCACAAAATTTTTTTTTATTATATCATCACTCAACCTATTCAACCCTATTGTATGTTATATTGTCAGCCCAAAAAATTTTTCAGGAAAACCAAACGACCTCTTACTTTTCTTGGATTGACCTCAAATATGTGTCTATCAATTCATATAATCTTCGAGCTTCGTCCTAAAATTTTTCAGGTGATGTGATTGGACCTAAAAGATGTACTTCGACAGTTTCAATTATCGGTCTCATATCATAACCATCTTAAGGGTTGCCAGCATCAATTTCTGATGCCACATAGCCATTCTCCAGTAGCCCAAAAGGGCCTGCAATGCCCACCAAACATCTTTAGCTGCGCTTACAGACTAAAACAAAAACAATCAATCCTTGCACGCGATTACATCATTTAAACCGACCCTGTTATCGAAAACGACAACGGCAAATGGGCCACCTTGATACATCATTGGATGATTAAGAGAGAACTCTATTCATCATTTCTCGTGCTTTGCACAAAGCTCCCAATGGCTTTTCTTTGGGCATCGTTAGACCTTCCCCCTCACTCATGTCAACTTCCTCTTCACCAATCCTCTTCCATTCAAAGCACTGAATGAGCGAAGCCAAAGTCAAGCCCAGCAATTTATGAGCCAAAGGTGCGCCGGGGCATGCTCTCCTCCCCATCCCAAAAGGCAACATCAACCCATTCATTTGACCTTCACCGCTTTCAAACCTTTCCGGCTTGAAGGCCATCGGATCGGGCCATTGCTCAGGATCTCGGTGAATGGCCCAAGCATTTATAAGCACGATTGTGCCGCGGGGCACATCATAGCCTCCTACTATGCACTCGTCCGATGAGTAGTGGGGTATCGAAGCGGCGCTGGTGAATGTAAGCGAAGCGTCTCCGAGATAATGTTCTGAATATAAGGTAGCTCCAAGAGATCCGATTCGTCAACCAAACGATCTTGGCAGTGGGTGTCAATCTCTATTTTAGCCTTTTCCAACATGTTGGGATGGTTGAGCAAATTGGCGAGCGCCCACTCAATTGTGATAGGTGATGCATCGGTTCCCAAAGAATCGTTGTATCTGCTTATTAAAAATAGTGATGTTAAATTCAAGTCTTCTTTGAGGCTCACAATGAAGCCTAGCGATTTACACCACGTCCTGGCTTCTTGGATTGTGTAGTTTATGTTTTAGGCAATTTTCCTCCATTGCCAATGATTTGGATATTAGTTAATTTTTCTTATCCACATCTTATTCAAAATAGTTAAATGTACATATCAAGTATACAATTGATAGATTATGTAACAAATAAGTTACACAGGTTGATTCTCGAGAATTACCAACTTACAAGGAGAATCACTAGAATGGGAATTAATTTAGGACACCACTTGACTGCAATTTTAAAAGAAAAAATGAGAAAAGGGCTGACCATAATAATGTGCAAGCTACAGATATAGATTAAACACAGGATCGAATATTTCGGAATGGTGGTTCGACCTAGACCTATATCCTTCAGCTTAAAAAATACTTGAGATTACAACAACGAAACAAGATTTATTAAGCCTAGGTAGGTCCATCCCCACAGCAATTTATGAAGGGAAAATTCAAAAAGTAGGTCGACCCCGTAGCAATTTATGAAAAACCTTACTGTGACCTGAATAGCCAAATCAACATATGAATGTTTAGAATTATTTTGTGTATAGTTCTGAACTGAAAAACTCACCAGCAAGAAGCCCTTGATGATCTCGTCCGTGTAATACTCCGGCTGCGAAGCCTGCTTCACCAGGAAGTAATCGATCATGTTCTTCTCCTCCTCACTCACCTTCTTCTTCTTCCGGTGCTCGTCGACCAGCCCCTGCAAGAACCCGTCTATCTTCTTCCCAAGCTCGAACATCCTCTTCATGTACCCATCGTAGTCAACCCACTTCAGTAGGGGCAGGTAGTCACCCGCGTATGAGGTCCCCGCGAACCTCACGATCTCCCTGATGATGTCCCTGAACTTCGACGCCTCCTCCACATCGCTCACGTCCTCCCCGTAGTACCTCTTCCCCGCCATCATCCTCATGATCACATTGAACATCAGCTCCGTCAGCGCGTCGCTTGGCTCCACCCTTGCGAAGCCGCCGCCTCTGCCGCAAATGTGCAGCTTCCTCAGGAGGCGGTTGACCTCATCCTTACGAATGCCCAGCGACACATTCAGGCGGTGCGAGGAGAAGATCTCGACAGCGCAGATGCGGCGAAGGTTGCGCCAGTGATCGCTGTAGGGGGCAGCCATGACGGTGGTGTGGTTGTACCCGAGGTGCTTATACACGAGGGTCTCGGGACGGTTCGCAAGGACGACGTCATTCTGGGTTAAGCATTCCTCGGCGATGGACGCGGAGGAGACGACGACGACGGGACGGGCGCCGAAGCGGAGGGAGAACACAGGGCCGTAGGTGCGGGCGAGGGCGAGGAGGGTCTGGTGGATGGGCTTCTTGAGTTGGTGGAGGTGGCCGATGACGGGGAGGGAAGGTGGGCTTGGCGGGGGTTCTTCTTGGGCGTTCTTGTGATTAATCTGCGCAAGAGCTTGTGAGTAAATGCGATAATCATCACAGAGAATGTCAGCAAGATTAGCAAGCTGTGATTCTCCATTTTTGTTTGGTTTTTGCTCAGCTGAAACTGATACTCAAGAGCTTGCGGTGAACGTGGATATTTATAGGGCCCGACTAGCATATAACGGTGCCGTTATCTTAATTTTTGACGGAGCTGTCGTGGCCGCATGTTTGAATTTTGTAAAATATATGGGCAACCGGCAATGACATCCTTCAGTCCATAACAAATTGAACTGCCGCTTGTAAACGGTATGCATTACTCAAAAACCACATAATAACAACATAAAGTTATTCCAATAATCATGAAATTAGATGTCGAGGGGCAAATGACATAAGTGCTTGCTAAACTTTGACTCAATGTGTAAAGCCGCTGCTAAACTTTTTTAATTTGTTCAATGTGGTCCTTAAGTTATTTGTAAATGTTCAATGTAACATTTCGCTCCTAAATCTCTAATTTGTTTAATGTGGTTCCTGAGCTATTAGTAATTGCTCCATGTAGCATTTCCATTTGCTCAAAGGACAAATATGATGTTATTTGATGACGTTGATTATTATATGCTCAGTTGAACGTTTAATAATGACGAGTCAACTCGTCCCATGTTTTTATCCATCTTACTTTTGAAAATTATTTTAAAAAAAGGGGCATTATCATGCCCATCATTGTTGACGACGCGGATTATTATATCCTGATTTAATTTGTGAGTGAATTTTTATTACGTCGTCTACTATTCAATCTTAGTAGACTAGAAACCACATTAACATTCACTTGAATTAATGAAAGGACGACATTGTATATTTTTTTTATAGTCTAGGGACTAGATAAAATATTTACTAGCAGTTTTAGGATCATATTAAACAAATTAAAAATCCAAAGACAACATTACACATTGAATCAAAATTCATAGACCATTTTTTTTATTTTCTCAATATTAAATGAACATTGAGGATGTGTTTAGTTGCCAACAAGAGTTCGTGTGACGATTTATAGGATTTAGACCTTAGAGGTGTCAAATGAGTGTGTTCGATTGAGTATAGGTCGGGTCGAATATAATTCGACTCATATTGACTCATTTAATTAGTTTTGACCAATTTTTATGCGGTGCAAATCTAATGATATATACTCGACCCGACCTATACTCGGCTTGATCCATATTGCAAAAAAATTTCAATATTAAATCCGTTGATTGTCGGCACCGCCGTTGATGCTCACCCCCGCCGCCGCCACCCGCCTGCCCGCCCGCCCGCCCGCCACTTCCGCCTCTTGCCACCGCCAACACCGCCGCTGCCCGCACACCGGCCACCCCTGCCACGTCGGTCCAGACCGGTGGATAACGAGTTTTTATTTAAGGAAGTGGTTTTCTCAGTTTGGTTTTTGTCTATGCATGGACGATTTTCTGCGGATTTGACGGTCTAGACCGGTTCAATGTTGGCAAGGCGGTCTATTTGTGGAATTGGATTTCGCACGATTTCTCCAACCCATGGGTCCGACTCCCAATTGCAGAATATTTTTTTGATAAGATAAAGCAAGTAGCTTCTCTGGATTCCAATTTCTCTCCTGAAGCGAGCACGTTTTCTTGGAGTACCTCGTGCATTTTGATTGGTCTCGAACAACTCCAAGGTCCGATGGTCGGAGAAATGGTTGTAGGCCCTTGAGCATCTGTCAATGGCCATTCGACGTTCCGTCAGTGGCCCACCATCCAGCCAGCCACATATTAAAAGTAATACAAAGCTTTTCTATAAATAAATCAAAAAAGCTAACTTGTTTCGTAAAAAATAAATATTTTAAAAAATATTTTTTTAAAAATAATCGCTTATATCACTTTAAAAAAATAAACCCATAAAAAATATTTTCATTATTGAGGTGGTGGCGGTTGCGAATTGGGCCGTCGGTACACGTGGTAGCTGGCGGTAATGGTGTGTGTGGGCAAAGTGGCGGATGGCGGTGGCGGTGGGCGGGCGGGGGACTGGTGAGTGGACTTCTAATTTGTTCTACTAAAAAGTGAAAACCACATAAGTAGAAATTTAAAATTAAAAAAAATCAGAAATTACAAAACAAATGGCGCGTGAATGGGTTAAGATAGTTGGCTAACCCATTTAAGACCCATTAAGTTGTTAAGTGACCCATTTATGACCCTTGTTAAGCAACCTATTTATGTCCCGCACTCTTAGCTATGAGTTAAAATATGGGTTCTTGACCCATTTTTCCACTTCTAGATTCAGTTAATGTTTGGTGCGAACAACAAGGATAGAACATAAATTTTTTTTTGGCTTGCAAATTAAAATTCAAGTCAGTCGCTCTCCTGATAACAAAAAACACCGGTCTCCCAGATTTTGGTTGCAATAAAATTTAAGATACTTGACATTGATTTCATATGGAATTTGTCAGTAACTTATTTTTTCGAATGTCTTTCAAATTGATGCAGTCCATAGCGAAGGCAATTGGACAGATGAAGTAATGCTAGCGCTTGAGACAAGATGAATAATTCAAGTGAACAGGTGTTTACCTTATTTGCCCTAGTCGGCCCTCCTCCTTGCACAGGCCAAATGACTTTGAACTTTCAAGGAATAAATTTATTGGCCTCTTTCAATTGTGATTGCACCCCGATAATTGCAAGAGTTCCCCATACGTGACGCATGCATGAAATATTTCTTGCTCGAAAAATGCTTGCATAACTGTCCATTGCAGAACGACGGTATCAAGGTGCTACGCCGGCCACAAATTCATTTTGAGGAAACCAGTAGATTTCTTTATTCGGGCTCCATTTTTGAATCTATGTTTGTTTTTTGGACTATTATATTTCCTTATTGCAAACTCATATTTAGAGACAAAATCAAAAGATGGCCCATATAATAAATTTTTTTTGAATATTAATTGAAACCTGCTAAGTGTGTCACCGCGAAGAAATATATGAAGAACTCGGTTGCAACTTTTGACATAGTGGATATTATTCTTCGACCAGAGGAAAAAAAAGGTGGATATTGTTCACAAATAAAAAACTGAATAGCTAAAAAAAAAAAGGAATGTAATCATGTTGTATACTTCGAATTTCCGGTTTTTGTAGGGTTTTGTAATCGAATAAGTAAAATCGAATAAGTCACAACTGGGGAGAAAGGTTCGTTAATCTTGGCTTCTTTGATTGCAAGAAAATAAGAGCTATTCATTGTCGCCAAATTTTTGTTTGTATCTATATAGTTTAGACATATAATGATAGTTTATTCATCGAATATAGTTTAGATGGATATAGTTCGCATTGAAAACAACTTCACTAACGAAAATAATGGAGGTGATGAAGACGGGATCAACAGTGCCACTGAATATGCTAGTGAAGAAAGCGTCACAACACTAGGGAACGTGGAATTCACACCTTGAGTAGGTATAGACTTTAATTATTATTGAAGGGAACGGATCCCGATTACATACGCAGCGGAATTACTCTAAATCAACAAGCCCTAGATCATCTTAAATCACCGATCGGAGAAATATATCACATGACGGACATACCTCGAATTTTCACAGATTAAATGTCCACAATGCGGTTCCACGAGAGATTGTTCCTCCGTTTGACGATCGGGAGTTTGTCGTCGTTCATCTCTTTCTTGTTCCTCATTTGATGATTTTCATCAACGAAACCCGATAGAGAGGGGGCATATATATAGCGTCGTTTCAATTACACCTTTTCAATAGTTGACGTGGATGTGGTAGCCTACATGGGCGGACTACGGTACTTACCGTACACCATCGCTTTCCAACATCTCCCACTTGCCCATGAAGGGCAAACAAATCCCACGTGCCCACGGAGGGTCAACTACTCTCACTCACCCGCGAAGGGTTAAACATAACTCTCTCTTTTTTGCAAAGTTCATATTGACAAATAATCCGTGCGACCAAAGATATCTGCGAGAGCTCGTTGCCATATATCCGTTAGGAGTATATAGCGACTCAAAATAGGCATATTAATTCGAGTAGATCCAAGGTGCACGTACCCTAGATCAATCAGTCACATTTACATCATATCTCTCTCGATCTCTTTGAGTACTCAAATACAACACATTGTATTCACAATCATGACTAAACTCAAATAATCATAATTGGTCGACTCGTGAATACAAAGATTGAATGTGACACCAAAATAAATTGATCTTCCTCTTCCCTTAAATCTCTCAATCTCAATTCAGCTCTCTTTTCTAGAAATGTCCCATTAGATCGAATCAATCTCATGACCATAGGCAACACCCTAAGATAGCGAACACCGAAAAGAAATCTTGAGAATAAGTAAGAGTCATGAGGGGACTAAATTGAGGAACTCTTATCCTCAAAAAGTCTCACACGGCCATAGAGTTGAGATCAAAACTCTTGCCATCTCTTATTGGTCGTATCATACATACGTGATGAAGTACGTATTACGGTATTCTCTCCTTTCTCATGGAGCGTATGTCTTTTCACTTAATACCGTACGATGATAGCTCGAGATATACTCAATGTCTAGCTTGAGTTCACAAATCTACTCTCTTTAAAAGAATCTTTCGAAACTCTCATCCGGCATTAAAGACAGGATAAAATGAAATACGTGGGCTATTTCACTTTCGGACATAATAAACATTATGACCTCATCTTAACACTTCGTTAAGGCGACATCAAAATTTCCAGCTTGAGCTCTCTATTATCACCTAGATAATAAGCTTGAAATCGTCTCATCTCTATTCATCACGCAAGAAATAAAGGCGATTACCCGTGTGAGTAGGCTAATCTCTCATCCATCGACATACATTCTCAACATAATGCACTAAGCATCAATATGCATAATTGTCATACAAGCTCATAGGCATCAATAATGATAATAAGTATCATTAATCGTGAACTTTGGGAAATATAAAAATCCAGTACTTTAACTTCTACGCACTTCCAGAGATTTCAATGTATGGAACTAATTCCTTTGTCAACACATGATTTAGGGAAACATCTCTAGGAATTCACTTCGTCATAGGATCTGCTATCATTCTATGCGTATATATGTATTGTATGTTCACATCTTTCCATACAACCATGTCTTTCGCAAAATTATATTTCGTGACTTTATGTTTGGTCTTGCAATGAATCCTTAGTGCAAGCTATTGTTGCTTAGCTATCACAATTAACAAATAATTGAACTCGCAAAGCATCCTTAGCAACACCTCACCGATTCAAGTATCTCTTAAGCCAAACATTTTGTTGTACTGTTGCGGATAACACCACGAGATCAATTTCCATTGTGGATAAGACTATATATGTTTACTTCTTACTACTCCATGATATGGCGCCATTTCTAAGTAAGAACACAATCCCATAGGTAGATTTCCTCTTATCTAAACCTCTTACTCATTCAACATCAAGATAGCCTTCAAGGTGCGGATCTCTACCTTGATAACTCAACAAAAATCAGCAATACCTTTCAAATATGTCAAGATTCTCTTGACGGAAATTCTATGTGCTTGACCTGAATTGGATTGGCACACTTACCATTCCAACTATTTAACAAATACAGGTCTTGTACACATCATAGCGTACATTAAGCTTCCAACAAGCACTAGCATTTGGAACATTTTCCATTTCTTCATTTACTTGTGGAGTCTTAGAACACATTTTACGGCTCAAACCTTCACATCTTGCAATAGGAGTATCTTTGGATGTACAGCTTGCATATGAAATCATTCGAGAACTTTACCTATACAAGTCTCTTTGAACAATATCTTGAAACCTTAATTTCAAGAATGTATGCAGATTTACCCATATCTTTTATCTCAAAATCGGAACATAACCAATTCTTGATTGTATTAACAAACTCCATATTGCTCCTAACAATTAGTATATCATCAACATATAATGATAAGATCACATATTAATCTTTGGATATTTTGATATATACACAATGATCCTTATCAATCATTACAATATCGTAAACCACTATGGCATTACGAAAAATATATATATCATTATCTCGAAAACGCTTGAGGCCATATATCGATCTCAAAAGTCGATATACGTTTTGTTCTTGGCCTTCAGAACAAACCCAATAGGTTGTTTCACATAGATTTCTTTTACTAATTCTCCATTGAGAATAGCAATCTTTACATCCATTTGATGTAATCCAAGATTCGTACTAATCACTATCGAATGAGGTGAATTAATTATATCATTTTACCACAAGTCGAGCCTTATATCTCTCAATTGAGCCATCAACTTTAGGCTTTATTTTGAGAACACATTTGCTCCCAATGGCTTTACGTCCATGCGAAGATCAATCGTTTCTAAACTTAATTTGATCCTTTTGACTCCATCTCTTTTTCAATTGCTTACATACACTTTTCCTTATCGGGCAAGTCGGAGTCTCATTTACATTTCTTGGCTCATTCTCTTCTTGCGGAGCGACCATAAAAGCTTTACCTTCAATATCTAAACGTCGACGGAGAAAGCTTTTTGCGACTTGTTCGCCAAATTGGAAATTGTACACTTAGTACATCATTCTCCATTATGCTCCCACTCGGATTAGATAATGATAACATCTTTACACATCAAGTGATTGCAATTGAGACTAGTTCGAAACAAATTCCCACTTCTCACATTGCTCCCACTTGGATGAGATGCTCTAGTAAAATCATTATCGCTATCCAAGATTTCAAACAGAGAATAGTTTTTCACTTATCTCACCCTTATTCGGAAAATTCATTCACTAAGAATGTAACATCTCGTGATTCATATTCAGTTACACTTTTACTTTCTTGCTCACCTATAACACATATCCTTTTGAGTGCTCTCAATATCTCATGAAGATACTCTTTTTACCTCTAGGGTCCAATTTTCCATAGATGTAGGAGAACTTGAGAGTATAGGTAGCGATTCTCAAGATCTAAGAAAACTCAAATCTTATTATCGACCTATCCACAACTCATATAGAGTAGATGTAACGATTTAGAAGGCATACGGTTAAGTATCTAGATAGTAATCAACAAAACCTCACCCCAAAAGGTGATAGGTGAATTAGCTTGTACCATCATAGACCCAACCATTTTCATTAGGACATGTTTCCTCTATTTGCAACTCCATTCTATTGAGGAATCGTTGGAATAGACTATTGTCTTTTTATTCCATTTTCATCACATAAACATCCGAATTGATCGGATAGAATTTCTCAACCTCGATCGGATTTTTTTTTTTCGAAAGCTCAAAAAAAAAAAAATTCTCAAAGCAACTCATGCCTCAAATTTATGAGAAATAAAAAAAATGACATGTCCGAATCGAGCGTAATCATTTATAAATGTGATGAAATAAACAGCCCTATGCCTTGCTTTCATATTCATTAAATCACATATGTCCGAATGGATCAACCGCAAATGAAACTCACCTCTTATTCCTTTTTCCAAATGGTTTCCTCTTTGTTTTTCCCACTAGACATGCTCACAAATAGGAAATCGACATATTCAATATTGCCCAATAAGCCTTATTTGGCTTATGTAAATATTTGCTATTAGCCAAAATGACACGACTTAACATGCCACATATTCATATCATCACAAAAGATGAAAATAGGAAATAACTTACATTGGCATTATTGTACTTAACAATCAAACAGTGAAACCATCCAATCATAATAACTTATGCTCAACGACAAGTTATTACCATCGTTATGAAAGTTCAGATTGAAATCAAGTTTAACCAAAAACTAACATGGAAACTAAATTCCGTTAAGTTTTTCAAGCATGTGATACATCATGTAGGAGCAAGATGCGACCACCGCGCATATTCAATTGAAGGGCCAATCCCTTTAACTTTCACCTAGGAATTGTTTCCCATAATTATTCACTTTGCTCCATGTGGAACTCATTGAAATTCCACTAAGGCATTTCTTCCCATCGCTACATGATCTATGGTCTCTAAGTTTACAATCCACAAAGGATGAGATTCGATTCTAACCGAATTGAGACATATGTATACACTCTTAAGTGTACAAAGGGTTTCGACTTCTTTAACTCACCACAATTATGAGCAAAGTGACCCTTATTGCCAAGTGAAAACACTTCACTTTTGAAACATTTTTCTTGAGAGGACGTTTTCCTTTCTAATGTAGGTTAAACTTCGATTTCTTTCCAGAAAAAATCTGTTTCTTTGTCCTTTCCACTTCTTAAACCCACATTGACCCTTACGCTTGGAGCACAAAGCTCATTTGAACTCGAATTAGGGTAACAAATGTCGATTTCAGGTTTCGCCGCTAGAAGGCGATTAACCTTTAGTTCAAAGCGTCGCATAACATTCTCAAAAGTCTTTTAATTTTTATTGTGGATCGGTGGATATTCATATGTACACAATATGAGGTAAAGAACATATTACGCTTGCACTTGCTACTCATCGACCTTCAAAATATGTGGCATGTATCTTATAGTTCACTTATCATGTTTGACACAAGCCACAAAAGCTATTTTATATTCTACCAATGAGGCATCATATAAGTGTCAAACCTTATAATGATCCGTCTCGATTTGGTGATCTATGTCTTACCAAAATCGACTTTAAATACTTTCCACATGACTTTGTCATCATTTTTTTTATTATAAAAAAATGCATGAACTCATGCATAAAACCATTTTCTATGCTACTTTGCAACATAATGAGAGCAATAGAGTTCATCTAGTTCAATGTAGCAAATGCCTCTTTTCCCTTTTATATTGTGCAGATTTCCATCTTCAGGTTTTTCCATAACTAGGTTAAGAGCTCATAGTGCTTCTTGCTCTTTTAGCACATACTGAATCCTATTCCAGCTTTCATAATTTTTGCCATTCAATTTCTCTCCTTATTCAAGCTCACTATGATTTCTAATAAGCTAAAGCCATTGTATTTGAACACAAAGTTCTATAGACATGTATTCACGAACTATTAATGCCTAACATTTATGCATATATTTTACACTAACTAATTATATTAATAAATAATTTCACATAAGGTCTCGATTCGAAAGTTCACTATGTTCCCAATCATCGTCTAAGAATCCTCGCTTGAAATTATCATTAACATAATTATTTATGTAAAAAATTGAGTTCACTAAAGTTACTAAAACTTTGTAGAACTCCCCACTCGAATAAAGATCACAATTCATACTATGATCCATATATCTTGTAATCATAATAAGGCATAGCATGATTTGAACTAATTCACAAATAATCTACGCATCAAATCATAATTTAATATCATGATACAAGATATAGATAGCAAGCATTCTAAAATTTATACATGCTATCAGCAATCATTATATACATGTAAGCCATCCTCTATATTAAAAAAATATGGGTAAAAAATGCTCAAAAGCACCAAAATACGTGCATAATGAGGGTTCATACGCATTTTAATAAATTTATATTCAGTAAATATGTCCAAATAATATATCAAATCGAAGATAATTTCGAGATGAACGCAACGGTACCTCACAGGCCCCAAACGGGCTCAAACGCTCCCGTGCACGGTCAAAATTTCTTCCTGTTTGGTCAACGCGTGGTCAACTGTCCGAGTTGACTTTAGGGACCAATATGTAATTTCCGAAAAGTTTGAGGACTAAATTACAATTATGAAAAAAAGTCCAGGGACTAAATTGTAATTGCTCAAAATTTTGGGGTCAAAAATAAATTTTTGCAAACATTGAGGACCAAATTGAACTTTCGCAAAACATGCGAGAACAAAATGCAATTTTTGAAAAGTTGGTCGGACCGGTCAACGTTGACCAGTCAACGGTCAACGGATACTGGGTCGGACAGTCTGAACCGGATTTGGAATGCCTAAACCGAGTTTGGATACGGCTAAACGGTTCGGGGATAACTAAAAACGGTGCAGGCGCGTTTGGGCACGCATGTGCCACGCACGCAAGGCGCGTGGATCCCACTCTCGGCGCTCCACCTAGGCGCGTGTCGGGCGTGCGGCTTCTTCCGACCACCGTAGGCGACGATCCACCCATCAAAACGCTCGTATCGACGATAAGAACCAGATGGTATATTCAAAAAATAATTTGCGTTGAACTAAATTTCACGAAAAGGCGGCGTTTCGTCTCTGTCCCGGGAACCCAATCCCGCGGTGGCGCGTGCCGTGCGTGCGGCCTCTTTCGGCATCGCCTCGCGACGGGCGACCACTTCAAATTCTCGTATCGCCGAGCCCGTTCCATTGATGTAATAAAAAATCATTTTCGTTGGATAAAAATTCACGAAAAATCCATGAACAGAGATGCGAAAAAAAACTGGTTTTTCGCATTGATTCGTGACCAAAAACTTGATAATCAATCGGAAACAAGAACCAGCCTCGATACCAATGAAGGGAACGGATCCCGATTACATACGCAGCGGAATTACTCTAAATCAACAAGCCCTAGATCATCTTAAATCACGATCGGAGAAATATATTACATGACGGACATACCTCGAATTTTCACAGATTAAATGTCCACAATGCGGTTCCACGAGAGATTGTTCCTCCGTTTGACGATCGGGAGTTTGTCATCTCTTTCTTGTTCCTCATTTGATGATTTTCATCAACGAAACCAAGAGAGGGCATATATATATAGCGTCGTTTCAATTACACCTTTTCAATAGTTGACGTGGATGTGGTAGCCAATGATACGGTACTTACCGTACACCATCGCTTTCCAACAATTATGGTGAGGCTTGCGCATTTCATAACAATTATGCTAAAGAAGTTGCTTTCATTGGTCTTAATTTTAGGTCACGGGAGAGTCCATTGCAATTTGAGTTGAGTGAAAGGACTGAGGAGCCATTTCCATGCGCAATTATTTCATTATTAGTTGCAAAACAAATGTTTCAAGCATTTTTTTAATCTTTTAAAATTAATAAATCTTTCTAGTGACATTAACAAATTCTTTTTAGTGTATGACAATATTTTTCAACTTGTAATTATTCATATTTCCCTATTTAATTTATTTCTTCTTCCTCAATAGTCAAGAAATTGGTTATGTGGGCCCTCTTATGATTTTGCCTCTAACTTTGACATGGAAATATGGAAACATAGAAATTTAAAAAAGAAAAAAAAGAAAAATGAGAAGAAAAACACATAGTCAAAATTCGAAACATAGTTTTGGATTGTAACAATAAGGTTTGTATTTCAACTACAATACGCAAGAGAACATCTTCTATAAGATGTGAGATGTTTCGGTAAGATGATGTCGATATTCTACATCTCTGCCCAATAGCAATATCTACAGTACGTCTGGGTCGTTGGCGAGATTTTTGGGATTGCAATCTCTTATTCACCCATTTCCATCGACAAGATGCAAGGTTTAGGGAACTGGCGACATAAGCTTAACGAAGCAGGTTCAAGGACGTTGATTAACATTCATAAAGTGTGTTCCAGGTTTAGAAAATTTAGTACTCGTGATGACAATGTTCTGCTGGTGCCCGAATAACTTAAGGCAATTATCGAGAGAAAACCCCAATTCTTTGTCATTAATCATCATCATGAAAGGACACGAGTTGCGATTACATAAATCCGCCCACCAACGAAAGATTCATGCCAATCAGCATAATTCAATTAGTGAGAGGACAAGCCATGTCATGATCATCAATCATCATCATAAAGTCGACACAGTTTGGAATTAGCTAAATTGCTCGCCGGCGAGTTTTGATTCTAATCAACCACTTCATTTGAGTATAACTCAATAGTTTAGTTGCTATATAGAAAGGCCATTATAGAGTTGTTGAAATAGAATGTCCATTGATAAGATAATTTTATCTAATGTGTGTCTTGAATGGTGGAGTCTATGAACGAACACTACGAGTCTATATGACATGGGAAAATCTGTCTAAAACCCATATTTTAACTCATAATTAATAGTGTGAGTCATAAATGGATTGCTTTAAGCTTTAAAAATAAGCTTAAGTGGGTCATAAATGGATTACTTAACAACTTAATGAGTATTAAATGGGTCATAAATTGGTTACCTAACTATCTTAAGTAAGTCATAATGAACAAGTAATTTTTTAATTTTTAATTTTTTTAATGTTTTGCTTTTTGTTTTTTTCACCTATAAAATTTGGAGAGGGACGTTGGCCTACCCCGGCGGGTAGTGGACGAGGGCTTTGCAGCCTTCTCCAAGTTTAGGTGAGAGCCGCGACCCTCACTAGTGACCAACAAGGGCTTCATCACCTTTGCCAGGTTTGGACGAGGGCTTCATTGCCCTCAATGGCCGCTGGCGAGGGTCGATGGCCTGGCGAGGGTCGACAACCCTTGCTTGTGGTCAACGAGGGTTTGGTGGCCCTCGCCTATGACTGGCGATAGTCGTCGAACTTAAAAGGAAAAAATAAAAAAAAAATAAAAAATAAAATTCAATTTTACCATTTTCACTTTCTTTTTCTTGCTACGAATGAGATCAATGCTCCTTATCTTTAAGGATACAATCACGCGTCACATCATTAACTTTATTATGGGAATCGCTTCATCATTCATGCTATAATCTCATTATTGTCTTACAGCCTTCTAGATGAACACATGTATTCCACGTTCATTAGAAATGATCATTGAAAGAACAAGTTTAACTACTTCCCAGGAGACTTTTTATGAGGCATAATGGTTCAAAAGATCCTAAACTTATTATATAACAATCACTATATTAGTCCTAAATTTTTTAATGTGGCTAATATATATATTTATACATATAATTTTTTTTGGACACTTTAATTTGGCTAATTTAGCCTTAAATCTTTTGCGGATTTCTCAATAAAGTTCTTCGGATCATTGCAAAGGCCTTCCGGGAGATAAATAGTGGAAGAGAAAAGATAATAAAGAATGTTAACTTTAATTGAATGAATTCAGATCTCAAGTGTACAATGTGCATTGCACAAAGTTAACATGGACTTTGTAAGGGTTAATTCCCTAAAAAAGCATCAACTTTAGGTTTAATGATAATTCTAGCCCGAACTATTTTTTGTCTCACACAAAAGCATAAACTTTAGGTCTAATGACGATTCCGCTCGAAATTTTTTTTGTCTCATAAAAAACCTCTAACTTTAGGTCCAATGACAATTCTAGCATCAACTTTTTTTCATCTCGTGATAAATCACCAACTTTAACTCGGGTCCCAAATCCAATCACCGTTAATTTGGAACCATTAGCTGTTCAATGTGTCAATTCCATGTCATCAATAATCCACTGGCTTGTTGAGGATTTAAGTCATCAATAATCCACGTGGCTTGTTGATGTGGATTTAAGTTAATATTCATTGTTTTATTGGTTATGGGATCCGAAGTTGTTCATCCGCTCGGGAAAGGAGGTGGGGTTGGGCTTGTTAAAAAAGAAGGCTCTAATCATGAGTTTGACGGATCCCACCCATGGCATCTCTCCATGGGAAATAATACACAACTTCGGATTCTAGTGAGACAACTAATATTTGCATGTAAAGTGAAGGAGACGATGAACATGTTAATCGTCGTCCTTCAAGATATACCCAAGGTGAAGCGAGATGAACAACTTCAAATTTCGTGCTAAGAAGATTGTGAATAGTGCTTTAAATCCACGTCGGCAAGCCACGTTGATTTATTGATTACGTAAAATTGCCACGTTGGACAACCAATGGTTTCAAATTAAGGAGGGCTGGCTTTGGGATCCGAGTTAAAGTTGATGCTTTTTCATGAAATAAGAAAAAGTTCGGGCGGGAATCATCATTGGATCTAAAGTTGATGCTTTTTTATGAGACAAAAAAAAGTTCAAGCCGGAAATAGTCATAAGACCTAAAGTTTGTGTTTTTTTAGGGAATTAGCCCAACTTTGTAATGTTACCCATTTCACTTTTATTTTTCTTGCTATCAACGAGATCAATGCTCCCTTTTGTAGGATTCAATGACAAAAGTAGCTACATTTACTGTATAGATTTTTACTGTAGTAAGGATAAGGAGTGGCATCACACTGGGGAAATGATTTAAACCTATCCTTACCTGAAAGAGTTAGATCCTCTTTGAGATGAAAAGCTGCAATGACCAAGTAAGGAAGATTTACGTAGTCTCGAACCTCTAGAATGAAGCTAGCTATTCATTCTTTTCTGCTACCAATGGATCGAGATGATACTCGACATCAACGTTTTGTTTAGATGAATATTTGAAAAGATGCCCTGAAATCGCACATTTGGGGAAGCAAACCGAGGCTCAGACTCCTCTGATTACTGAGACTTCTAGCTAAATCTTATGCAAGTAGAGATTCTGAATCGTTCTACGGAAGTCCTTTTTTCTGACCCACAACGTTACCCGAGAGATTCTGAAATCGTTCAGGCATGTAAGACGAACTATTATGACGATTTGTTTATTCATAGCCAAAAAAAAAACCCTCCTTGATACGCCAAGAAATTACTCTGCTAATTTCTTAAATCGGGTCACCAGTTATGAATTTGGGTGGATGACCTAAACATGGATTTATTACCACATGATGACTTGGGAAATAGACTTTGGATGGCGTACTTAAATGAATTTGTGACGAAACGATATGGTAAAATCTGTTAATAAACATTACGTAGAGGGAAGTCAACGACCATCTCAGTACAAAGCTTCCAGTTCAAGAACTTAATCTGTCGACTATCAACAGGCTTAACTACGTTCACGGGAGTGTCCAATCTAATTACCATGGTTTCAAGAACCCTATACCAAATTGATCTGTACGTGTAACACAAACTCTAACCTATAGTATGCCTTGTCGTGACGAAAAAATTATTGAAGGTGTGGTTCATACTCTATATCGACAAAAAAGCATAGCGATCCGAGAGGGCTGTCCCGACATGGGTCTCAAGGAGGGATGCTAAAAGGTTTCTATAGTTTGAATCCGTACTTTATTGATAGTTTGGGCTTAGACCCATGAATAGTTACTGTTATATACGTAATATTTCTCTCTTATAATTGAGAGTTGTAATAGAGAGATGTGAGGTGCTAATTATAGTAGAATCGTTTGCTGGATGTAACCCTAATGTAAGGGAGAATCAAAATAAATCTTGTTTTTCTTGATTTCTCCTTCTTACCTTTAGTCTTTACTTTGTTGTGTTTATGCGCATAATCCTAACAAAAACTAACTGATAAGGATCATATAGAAGGAGTTTTAGTTACCTACGTACCAGCATAAGCCCTTTAATAATCTGATCAATGGTAATACTGCCCTTGTGACTCCTGCAACGACGGCAAGTGATCCACCATACAATTCTTGCTCTCTAAAACCACCACAAGCACTACTTAGTTCCCGTCCAACAAATCATCGAGTTTAATACACCATACTGTTCTTGCATGTCACGTGTTCATTTAGATCAGCAGAGATCGAAAGTTTTGCAGTTTTGAAGTTCGTAACATTGATTTTTTCTTTTTATATAGTTGAACAATTCAGGACTCAAGGTTCTACAACCACAGTCCGAGGACTAGTAGCGATATCTTGGCTCCCTCTCAATACCTAGCAATCCTCCCCTCTCATTTCACGGGGCTTTGCACAAGGCTTCCAATGGCACCACCTTAGGCATATTCGCTCCTTCTTCACTTACGCTTGTGCATTCAAAACACTGGATCAATGATCCGAACGCTAAATTGATCATTCGTTGGGCCATGTTTGGTCTGGGACAGGCTCGCCTCCCGACCCCGTTTGGCAAGAACTTGCATTGTCCATCACCTACATTTTCAAATATTTCGGGTTTGAAGATTGCCGGATCGTCCCATGACTTCGGGTCAGTGTGGATTGTCCATGCATTGATGAATACTCTGGTCTGACGAGGTACGTTATAACCCCCTATGGTACAATTCTCTGATGACATGTGCAGAAATAGAAGCGGCGCTGGTGGTTCTAAACTTAGGGTTTCTAATATAATGTTTTGGCGATAAGAGACCTTTGCAATGTATGTCTTATCTATCAAGCGTTGTTGCCCTTTCCATGGTTCTCGAGGAAGTGTCGCTGCGCTACCTGCTGTAAGCAAGATCTATAGAAGGATATAGAACAAAAAGACATAACCATTAAATTGTCGAATTGGAAGAGTTGATTTTTTTTTTTGTCCGGTTCTATCATATCCTGTTCTACTATATAAGTTACATTGTGTGCGCTATGTGCAGGTTACCCTGCTCCATCCTAGAGGCATCAATATAGATCATTGACCCACTTTTTAACTTGCTTTTATACATTTGGGTCATATATGAGTTCACTAAACTTAAAAAATGGGTCTAAAATTATAATGCCTATTCAAATATGGGTTTTAATGGCTTTTAGCTATTTTTGAGCCATGGGTTATAGTTTTCCAAGCCCCCTGCTGCCCACCACTTCTGCCTACCCACTACCGCTGTCGCATGCCACTGCCCCCCACCGCCTCCCACCCCTGCTGCTCACCCACTACCGCCGCGTCGCTTCCCACCATCAGCCCGCTACTGCCACTGCCGCCAAAGAGGATATTAGTTATCAGACCCTTCCTTCTCCAACAACAAGCAGTGTCACTGGAACGTGTCGATGTTGGAAATCTATGCTGAACAGGAACTTCATCTCCATCCGGTTGAGCTCCGACGTGCTCCCTCCGCCGACCTTGGCGTAGTATGTATTGTTAAAGAACATATAGGGAGCACATGAAATAACCACTTCAAAAGCTAGCAAAGCGTGCAGTGAAGGATTCACACAGTGAGGTAAGAGGTGGGGGATGAGAATTCACACTTCAAGACAACTAAAGCTACCCCTAACACGTAAGGAATTGATGCACGAGGCAAGTACTTACGCACATTGACGAATTTCGCTGCAACGGTGAAACTTGTTATCAGAAGGCGATGAACGTTTAGAGAAGTCTGGCGAACGTCCATGTTTTGGATGAATCTATCCATGTAAATCTGAGCGACGACGTAATAGGATGGACTGCAACCCGAATACTTGAAGATGCATTCGATGTATTGGTGAATGGTCAGAGCGTGCGGTCTTACGCCGTGGAAAATAGTGACTACATCTTCGAATTGTGATGTCTCCAGAAGCCTCTTGTTCTTCTGGATTGATCTATCAAGCGCTGAAGAAAGGAGCATCAAAACCTGAGGAAAGCCCAATATTTTTTTGCCCAGTTCTCTGAGACCAAGAGAAAGGTACATGTCGGGCAGCCAGGCTGTGCTGGCGGCAGGTGAGCAGCCGAGCGGTGGCGGGTGGGGCTAATAGGCCAGCGGTTGGGTGGCGGCAAGCGGGTGGGGGGTGGCGGTGGAGAAGGGTGGGAGGTGTCAATATGGAATTGGTCGAGTCAGGTATGGGTTATTAAATTTTCATTGCAAGAATATGTGTTAAAACTGGTTAAATGGGTCAATATAGGTCGGACCATATTCGACCGACCAAAATCCGACCCGACCCACTCATTTAATACCTCTACTCTCTCCTTACGTGTTCCCACCCCACTCCCCCGAAGGTGGGGATTTGAACCCTCCACCTCCCTCTTCCAAAATGGAAAGAGTGGCCAATTAAATGGAATAGTTGATTGTGGAGTGATAATATAAGCATTAATACAAGAGAAATGTTGTTGCAATCCATATGCTATCAGATCACGTATTACAAAGGAATTTAAAAATCAATAAGTATTAAAATTGAATATGTATGTCCGCTTAAAATGTGTGAATAATAGGCCATAATTTTTGTATAATTAAAGAAGGAAACCCCTTTCTTGGGGGCCACTCAATGTTGAGCAACTATGATCTCTACCTAAACAAAACGAAACTTATTTCAAGAGATAATAATTCAATATTCTAGATAATAAAATGCCAAACTACTATGTTGCACCACCAAATACTTGAATATGAGGGTCGTTGACTATATCATACTAAGGTTAGTAGTTAGTACCTCCACCATTCTATCTTCTTGAAAAAAAGCAATATTAGGACTTCTGAAAATGCAAAAATGTTAACAAGGGACGTACCCGGTTTGACCCTAGTTAAGTGATCGAGTATGGTGGTAATCTCCATTGTTTCATTTGATCTATAGCCAAAATCTGTGGTTCTTCCCTATGAACCTAGTCCCCCCAGTCGAATCATGTAAAATTCGTTGTAGGGAAGAAGATATTATGGTCGTGGAAGTATGCTATCTTTTCCAAATGGAAACTCATATCTATGGTACCAATGTCAGTTGCATGATTTAACATAAGATTGAAATGATCAATTATGTATTTTATAAGAAACGATGGATGACACGCCTTACGAGTATGCAGAATTCCATGCTAAGGATGAGATGCAAAGGTTTGTCGAATTCCTACGTACCATTGGTAGCCCTTTGATGATCTCATCTGTGTAAAACTTGGGCTGCGTCTCTTGCAAAGAAAGCAAATGATCTAGCACAGTGTCTCTACTCTCGCTACCACCTCTCTTTTTGGAACTACTTCTGTGTTCTTCAGTGAAATTTTGGAAGAATTGGTCCGATCTCTTGCTCAACCTAGACACATTCTTCTAACAACCTCTGAATAGCGACCTTAAGGCACTCAAGAAATCCCCTGGATACACACCGTCAACTTATTTCAGAAGTTCGGACATCGTCCCACGAGGTGACGTTGCCTCCTCAACATTGGTCACACCTTCCCGATTGTACCTCTTCCCAGCCAACATCTTTACAAGGACGTCCAATGTCATCTCCGACAACATTGATTTTGCAAAGTTGACGGGAGATGATGAGGTTCTCGTCTAAATTAAGCGGGAGCTGCTCTATTTCATCCCTTCGAATGGGCAAAAAGGAGGCGAGACAAGCGGAGGAGAAGATCTCTAGGGTACAAAGGCGGCGGAGATTGTGCCAGTGGTCGCCATATGCGGTGAAGATGAGAATGGTGCTGTCGTAGCCGAGGTGCTTGCTGGCGACGCTGGATGGGCAGTTGGCAAGCTCGTCATCATTTCTGATACAGCTTTCTTCGGCGGTTTCTGCCGACGACTCAGCGGGAGCCGAAGCGGAGGGAGAAGATGGGGCAGGTAGTATTCGGAGAGGGAGTGGAGCGTCAGGAGGAGGGAGAGTTTTATGAGGAAAGATAAGTCGAGAGTTATTTGCTGAAGAGTAGCGGTGGACTGGGCCTATGACTAGGCAAGGCTATTTGGTCTATTCTTGTAGTTATACTACTTCACTGTTTCATTGCCTTGCGAGTCTTTCACTTGCATTATTGTTACATACTAACAAACTCCAATAATGAATAATTCTTTCTTTTCAGTGTTAACCATTGTGGGGAGCGAGCGGTAGAGGTTCAATACCATAATCCGGGGAGATCGCCAAGATGGGACTTAAGTTCGAGCTCGTCGATATATCCAGTTGATCAAATATTTACTCAAAAATTTAAGCTAATGAATTATAAGCCAAGTATGATATATTAACTGCTTCAAACCACATCGATTCTCTAATGTGGGGCCCAAGTCTGAGCCCGTCAACATTTTTAGTTAGACATACATTTACTCAAAAATTAATCCAATGAGTTATGAGATAATTATGATATATTAACTATTCCACACCACATCAATTCTCTTATGCGAGTCTTCTTTAATACAAACTCACTTGTTCATCCTAACAACCACGTTGGTTGGAAGGAACAACCTTGCACATCGAATTATTTCTATTAGTCAGGCTATACGAAGTTAACTTACGATCTTATTGTCAATTGGAACCCATGTCGAAGATTCGACCATGGAAGGAAGTAGTTATGCGAGACTCGAATAAATCTCGAAAATCTAAAACTACTTCTGGCTTCGGAGCATACTATAGCTAGACGTATGGCGTCCCCATTGACTCTAATTGTGAGTTTTGTCATGGGGGGCCAGAGACAATTTAACACATTCCCCATGGAAGTGATTTTGCAGCATTGCCTACAGATTAACAAATGATATGGTCTGCTCATGGAATATTATTACAGAAATTACAAGTTTAACTACTTCCAGCGGTCAGCCATCTCACATGCTCACACGAAAAGCCCAACAAAAGGGCATCAAACCAAAGCAAAATTTCAAAGGGGTTGCCGAGGGAACGAGACCCAAGACTCTGGGACACAATTTGATTGGTGATTTTTGGCTAACCAGTCGGCTACAAGGTTGGCTTTTCTTCTGCAGTGGGCCACGGATTTTCCGGTACTGCAGTTCTTTTTTCGACCGCCAAAAAAAAAAAAAAAAAGGATCACATACTCCTATTGGCTATTTAACAATATGTCGGATCACAAATAAATTTTGTTGTCGATTGAACATTAGCCAATGAAACTCTGTTTAACCAACACGCTTGCAATATTTGTCCTAACAAACCTACCCTTCCTTTTAGTTAGCTCAACGCTGCCTTATCCAAAAAAGCACAGTAATAATGGTTATCAACATATCTGAATCTCAATTTCCGCCTTGTCCATAGCCCAAGATCATGGAAAGCACGAAAACATTACATTACCTAGTAAATCATTTAATTGAGAGTCAACCACAAGCATTGGGGCCATTTCTTATCCCATTTCCGCCGTCAAACTTATTTTCATGATTTTCACAAGTCACATTACGATTTACATACTTCCTTCCTTATGAAGCATGATTTGGGGTGTGTTTGTTTGAGTTAAAAAAGAATTTTTATTGAATTAGTTTTTTGAACTTTCACGCGTTTGGCTTGCTAAAAATGACCAGTCGATGGAAAGCCAATTACAATGAAAGAAAATATGCACGCTTAAAGTTAGTAAAACAAATTCTTTAACCTGCAAAAGGGAGACGCCCTTTCACACGTTTAGTTTGCTGAAAATGTATTAGTAAAAAAAAACCATTTATGATCTAAGAAAATACGAATAATTAAAGTTAGGAAAATAAATTCATTACCCTGAAAAGGAGAAGCATTTTTGTAGGAATCGATTTCCCAAGTAACATTTTCCTTTATCATATAGTTTTCCCTTAAACAAACCCCCCTTTAGTTTCAAAATTTTCTTCAAAATTTTCTATTGAATTCATAGTAACTTGGTGCAACAAAACGTAGAATACTTACTATGTTGTACCTAAATTGACATTTCTGTGGCTGTAAACGATCACATTCTATACGAAGCAAACGGAGTATCATTTAGATCAACAGGGAACCGAACTTGTCTTTAAGACTTCAACATTCTCATACAAGTCTGTACGCCACAATGAAAGTTCTGCACTTTATTTTCAGCAAACGCACAATCCACATAATACTTGAGCTATATCACGGGAGCCACTCAATGTTCAGCAATCCTCGCCAAGATTTTATGAGGTTTACACACGGCTTCCAGAGGGACCACCTTGGGCATATTCATTCCTTCTCCTTCGGCCATGTCCACCAATTCCTGACTTACTCTTTTCCATTCAAAGCACTGGATCAACGATCCCAAAGCTACAAGGGTAACTCGTTGAGCCATGTTTGCTCCCGGGCAGGCTCGCCTCCCAAGCCCAAATGGCAAGTGTTTGTATTGTCGTTTACCTTCATTTTCAAAACTTTCGGGTCGAAAACTTGTCGGGTCATCCCACAACTTCCCATCCCTATGAATGGTCCATGCATTGATGAATACAGTGGTATGACGAGGTACATTGTAACTGCCCATCGTACAATCCTATGATGACGTGTGGAAGTAGAAGCGGTGCCGGCGGTTTCAAACGTAGAGTGGTAAGGAAGTTTTGCAGTGTCTATCTCATCTATCAAGCGCTCTTGGCCAATTAACTATACAGCTTCTCCGTAGCTATTTTGAGACAAAGAGGATGATTGAGTAGATAAGACATTGCGCATTCGATTGCCAAACCTAAAGTGTCGGTGCATGCTATAAGCACGACCTTATAAAAGAATATCGAGGGAAAAAAAAACGACATCATCATTGAATAGTGACAATGAAAGAGTGGATTATAGTGACAATGGGAGCACTAATACAAGAGTTGTTAATGTAATCCTCAAGATAATAGATCAAGTATTATAAAAGAATTTAAAATTAACAAGTACTACAATTTAATATGTTATTTTGGTAGCAACTTCGATTGCAAAAGTCAGCATAATTGATCATTTCAGATATCATCTCACGAAACGACCTTGCCTCCTCGGCTTTGGTCACGTCTTCCCTGTAATACCTCTTCCCAGTTAACATCCGTACAATGATGTTGAATGTCATCTCCAAGAACTTTGATTTCAGCTCCATCTTGGTGAAATCCTTGCAAAATGATGAGGTTCTTTTGTTCAGATTAAGCAGGAGTCACTTGATTTCATACCTTCGAATGGCCGAAGAGGAGTTGAGATGAGCGGAGCGAAAAGATTTCGAGGGTCCAAATGCGGCAGAGATTCTGCCGGTGGTGGGCACACGGGGCCATGGTGACAACTGTGCAGCCGTACCCTAGTTGCTTGCTGGCGACACTGAAGGGGCGATTGGCAAGCACGATATCATTTTTAGTGCAACGTTCTTGCAAGCACGATTCCGTGACGAGACGACGACAACCTGGCGGGAGCCAAAGCGGAGAGAGGAGACAGGGCCATAGGATTGGGAGAGGGAGTGGAGTGCTTGGTGGAAGGGGCGTTTTATGAGGTGGAGGTGGCCGAGGCCTTGCCCACCTTGGCAAGGCCGCAGTGAACATCACTGGTGCTCAGCGACCCCCTTTGGCCATCCCCCCACCCTTGCTACAACAACTTTTTTTTTTCTCTCTGTTTCTAGCTTTTTTATCCTTTTTTTTTAATAGTATGTGGAATTTTTAATTTATTTTTAGCCTTTTTTTTATTGCTAACCGGGTGAGCCACGTAGATCCACGTATGATTTTTGGCAAAACTCATCGGAGTTGGCACTGAAATAACCGTTTTTCAAAAATATTGGCACCAAAATGAGTGTCGTATACAAATATTGGCACTTAAAACGGCCTTCTTCCATTATGTGGCTAAACAAAAAGGCCATTTATAGAGTTGTTGAAGATTTACAATTGAGTGACCTTTTTCATCCCTTAACTCAAAGGATTCTTTTATGTGGAAAACTTGAATTGTCGACTTAGTTGAGAGCCGAGAGATTACATGAGTTTCAGAATATAGAAAAATATAGGGGAATTCAAAGCTCGTGACACTCTTATGGTCAAGATTACAGAGTCATTCCTTTATTTTATTTTACGTAGTAATGCTGGTGGCGGAGACGGTAAGAGATATTGAAAAGTCTGTTTCATGACCAAAGCTGTATATGAAGAGATAGAATGCAACAATTCGCTAATTTAAATGGCCGAAGGAGCTCTTTCAAGAGAAACTTTGTTAGAAGATCCGGGTGCATAGGAGTCAAATGCATCTTAGCCTTTGATATCAATGAATCCCACGTGGTTACTACATGATCTAAAGGTTGTGACGTATTGAGCTCGCATGGATCTTGTACATCTGATAATATATGCTCTCAAGAACCCACTTTGTTTATCGAAGAATACAAAGTGGCTCAAAATAGACGTGATATCTCCCATTCAACCAGAACTAGTTACCTAGAATTACAACTCACGCATTATTACTCGTGTTGATTAATGTAGCCATCTTACCTACTCTTATTAGCAAGTTAGGAGGGGATCCGTCCGTAGGATGCGAGAAATCAAACGAATGTCAGGCACATAAACAAGTTGAGTCATTGACCAGTTATTAGCTAACAGTTCCAATTAGAAACATCAAATACTTAATACCCCATAAATTCTCTACTGAAACTACGAGCGTGAATTTTGCATGTTTGCTCAACTCTGCCTTATACAAAGCATGGGATACGTACGTATCTAGTATCTACATATCTCAATCTCAATTTCCACCTTGTCTATAGGCCAAGCTCATCTGAAGTACAAAAAAATTTGTCCACTGACGCTTGCTCAAAATGATCATTTAATTGAGTATCATCCACACGCATTGGGGCCATTTCAGTCGAAACAATCAATGAGTTTAGTACTACTATGATGTTTGCATACCTTATGTTCATATGCCAAGATTGAATGACGATCACATTCGGGTCTTACACCTCACTTTTTGGCAATGCGATTTCTTATCCCATTTATGCATTCAAACTTGTTTTATGATTTTCACAATTTATGATGATGTCAAATTCACGTACTTTCACCTTACGAAGTGTGTTCTAGTGTCAAAAGTTTATAGAAAAATTTTCAATTGGAATCATAATAACTTGATAGGACATAATACAGAGTACTTGCTATGTTGTGGCTACATTCAAGTTTCTTTGGCTGTAAATAATCACATGTCTAGAAGAAAGCAAAAAGGGTATAATTTGGATCACAGAAACAAAGCTTTTCTTTAAGACATCTACATTTATTTTGGTGAACAAGTTTGCAAACACGTAAGACAAGGACTAGTAGCTATATCTTCACTCCCACTCTGTGCTCAGCAATCCTTGCCATGATTTCACGAGGTTTGCACATGGCTTCCAATGGCACCGCCATAGGCATATTCATTCCTCCTCCACTTATTCCTTTCCATTCGAAGCACTGGATCAACGATCCCAAAGCTGAAATGATAATTTGTTGGGCCATGTTTGCTCCGGGACAGGCTCGCCTCCCAAGCCCAAATGGCAAAAACTTGTATTGTTGATCATCACCATTTTCAAATCTTTCGGGTGTAAAACTTCTCGGGTCATCCCACAATTTCGGGTCCCTATGGATGGTCCATGCATTGATAAACAATATGGTTTCACGAGGTACATTATAACCGCTGATGGTGCAATCCTCTGATGACATGTGTGGAACCAGTAATGCTGCCGGTGGTTTCAAACGTAGAGTTTCTAATATAATGTTTCGGAGATAAGGAAGTTTTGCAATGTCTGTCTCATCTATCAAGCGTTCTTGCCCGATTACACTATCCAACTCCTCAGCAGCTCTCTTTAGAGCATGTGGATGACGGAGTAAATAAGTCATTGCCCATTTCATTGTCAAAGTTGAAGTCTCCGTGCCTGCTATAAGCATGTCCTACAGAATAACATATAACAAAGAACATTATCACTTAATTGTCAAAATGGAAGATTTGGCACTAATACTTGGGAATGTTTATCCAATCCATTAGCTAATAGATCAAGTACTTTGAAAGAATATGATGTTAACAGGTATTACAATCTAATATGTATACCCGCTTAAATGTGTGAGTAATTTGCCGGAATTTTTGTGTACTTTAAGAAGGAAATTCAGTTTCTTTTTTGATGAGATCATTGTCTCTAAGAAACCTAAGAAGTTTGTTTTATTTATTGACTCATAAACAATTTTTTTCTAATTAAATAAAGGGTCGCACTATTTTCACAATCTAAATGGTCATCACACTCCTACCTTTTTGAGTTGTCAAAAATTAACCTCAAGAGAATCAATTAACTAAAGTCGGTAATGGAAATGGTGAAAGTTACTATTTATTAAAAATACATAAACCACACATTTTCGTAGAAATACAAGACTGTCTGTGTTAATCGAACAAATGATGTTTTATTCCACCACCTTATGTTATTTTTAGTTCATTTTTATACACATTTCATTTCCTTTCTTCCACTTGGTAATGTGCTCAGGCTGCTACTTATAAACGTTTTTTATAATGAGTTTCAAACTCATTGGTAATCGTTGTCCATTAAGCTATCTTAAATATAGGTTATAGTCATAACGAGTTCACAATTTCAACCAAAGAATTTCCATAATAAAAGGTTGAACTAAAGGATTGTATAATACAAGGACTTATTTCGTATTGAACTTTAGAGAGACATTTTAAATAAACGTCCTTTATAAAGAGGCTCACACTATTTCACAATCTAAATGGCTGTAACATTTCAAATCTTTCAAGTTGACGAAAATAACCTCAAGAGAACTAATTAATCAACATCACAAATGGAAACGATGAATGATGTTTATTGAAATGCAAAAACCCCACATTGTCATGAAAATACTAGACTGTCCATATCAATCAAAAAATGGTGTTTTAATCAATCATGTTATTTTAGCTTCTGTTCAATGTTGTACAGATTTCCTTTCCTTTCTTCTACTTACTAATTTGCTCTAGCTGTTCTGTGAAAAGGAAAATTTGGAATAAGTTTGAAACTTTGTTACTTTTTGATAATTAGGATATCTTAAAATAAATTAATATCATAAAGAATTCACAATTTTTAACTAAAGAATTTCCCTAAGAAAAATTCGAATAGAAGATTAGAATATTACGAGGAGTTATTAGAGATTGAATTTTAGGGAGACATTATAAATAGATGTACTTTGTTAAGAAGGTCACACTATTTTCATACTCTAAATGGTTCACTGAGTAGGCTCTTTCCCAGCCAAAAAAAAAAATTAGCTTTATGAATTGATGAAAATAACCTCAAAAGAGTTAATTAAATCAAATCACAAATGGAAAAGGTGAAAATTACTGTTTATTGGAAATTTGAAAATCACATATTGCTATGAAACTTTAAAATTGTCAACACTAATCAAACAATAATGTACTATTCCAGCGCCTTATCTGATTTTCCATTCGTTTGTATACAAGTACCATTTCCTCTCTTCTACTTACTAATGTGCTCAAATCTATATGAAGGATTTGTTGTAATGAGTTTGAATCTTATTAGTGATCATTGTCTTAGACATAAATTATAGTCATATAGAGTTCAAAATATTAATTAATGAATTCTCCTAAGAAAAAGTTGAACTAAAGAATTATATGTTACAAGAAGCTATAAGAGATTGAGCTCTAGGGAGGCATTGTATATCAATGTACTTTCTTAATATTCTATAAAATTAGGATCTCGATCGCTGAATTTGTTAAAATACTATAACCTCATATGACTCTAGTACAGAAAAAAAAACAAATATGGAATATTCTCCTATTTGAATACAAAGAAAGAAAAATGACAATATAGAAAAGATTGATAAACATCATTAGATCGATTGATCTACATTAAGAAAGCATTTCTCCTCTTTCGTCAACCTCACCATTAATGATGTCCCAGTGAGGGCTATCTTCGACCATCTAAATTTTAGGATGTATTTACAGTTATTTGAGAAAACATTTCTATCTTAAATACAAAAGATGAAGAAATTAAAATTTCAGATAAATGATAGAGATCTTCTATCATTAGATTGATAGATAAATAGTCACGGAATATTTTTCCTCTTTAGTCAACCTTACCATTGATGATGTCCCAACGACAATTTTGGAGCATCTAAATTTTAGGGTGCTTACTGTTTGAAGGGTAAAGACAGGGTGAGCCTATTCTTATCAAATTTTATGATTTTGAAAGAAGATATTTTGCTCGAGGGAATACCATTACCCTTTTTCAAATGGAAACTCGTATATTAGCTACCACATTCATGGAGAAATATCTATCTTGTAAGACAGGATGGATGATTTTCCTTAAGAGTTATGCAGTATTCCAGGATGAGGATGAGATGCGACGATTTATCGAATTTCTACGTACCTGCATTAACCCTTTGATGATCTCATCAGTGTAATACGCGGGCTGCGTCTCTTGCAACGAAAGCAAATGATCCACCATAGCGTCCCCGCTCTCTTTACCACCTTTTTGGGGACTACCTCTGTGTTCTTCAATCAAATTTTGCAAGAACTGGTCCGATCTCTTGCCCAACCTAGACACATTCTTCTCATAATCCCTAAAAACCAACCTCAAAATGCTCAAGAAATCCCCTGGATACACACCGTCAACGAACTTCAGAATTTGAGACATCATCTCACGAAACGATGTTGCCTCCTCGGTGTTGGTCACGTCTTCCCCATAATACCTCTTCCCAGTCACTATCCTTACAATGATGTTGAATGTCATCTCCAAGAACATCGAGTTTAGCTCCACCTTGGTGAAGTTGTCGTGAGATGATGAGGATCTTTTGTTTAGATTGAGCAGGAGTCGCTCGATTTCATCCCTTCGAATGGGAAAAAAGGAGTTGAGACGGGAAGAGGAGAAGATCTCGAGGTTGCAAATGCGGCGGAGATTACGCCAATGGTCGCCATATGGAGCAGAGACGACATCGGTGCTGTTGTACCCAAGGTGCTTGCTGGCGACGTTGGAGGGGCGGTTGGCAAGCGTGACATCGTCCTTTGTATAGCATTCTTTGGCGGCTTCCGCTGACGAGACCACGACGACTCGGCGGGAGCCTAAGCGGAGAGAGAAGACAGGGCCGTAGGATAGGGAGAGGGAGTGGAAAGTTCGGTGGAGGGGGAGTTTTATGAGGTGGAGGTGGCCAAGGATGGGGATAGAAGGCGGACTTGGCGGGAGGTTTCTGGGTTGCTTTAACCATGAAGAGAAGAGTTTGAGAGTAAGGAGGAGGAGGAGGAGAATTGGAGCAAGAAAAGTGAACAGTGATGAAGCCTCCATGGTTGGGACGAACTCGGTACTGACGAAGTCTGTGGAATCCGTGATTATTGTAACTCTAGGGGAAAGTCTTAAAAGCGTGTTTTGGTTGTGGCAACCATGTTGTGCATGTTGCCGGAGGAAAAAAAAAAATAGCCATGTTTCGCCTACGAGGAAAAATTCAAGGCAATTATTGAGACAAAAAGTCAACTCGTGAAGAGGAGATCAAGTTGAGATCAGATAAATTCCTGATCAAGAAAGATTCATGCTAATGACCCACGTGATTTGAATATTTCTCAATAATTAAAAGGGTATATAAAAGAACATTTATAGAGTTGATGTTGGTGTTGGTTAGAAGAAACCTCTTTCGGATCGAATCAGTTATTTTGTTCAATTTGAAGCGATATCGATATTACATTTTGGCTATCTATGGAATGTACAATTAGTATATATCATATAGTATGACACGATTTGCCCTTAGAGTGAATATTTTTATCCCATAAGCTAACTCGAAGCAATTTTTTGCCGTGCAAACCTCGAATTATCAAGTTACTCGAGAGTCAAGAGTCGACAGAGTTCCTTGATGGAAGGTTTCTAGGAAGAACGTGTTGAAAATCCAGATTTAGGTTATGGAGAACAATGTTTGGATGATTATGGATCAAGGGAAAACTATCAGAAGAGAGGTACTGGGTTTGGGCTTCCTTGCTTGAATCATTTGGCTGGAATCCTTTGTGTAGACGAAACAATGTTGTAACCTTAAAATTGCAAATGAAGCATCAATGAAATGCCAAAACTGCCCTAGAAGTTCCGTATAGCCAACTTGTTTTCGTTTACTTCTGATTGGAATAAACTTCCTCCAACTCTCTTCTGATTGATGGTCTATTATTATCGACTTCATCCATATTTATAGTCACAATTTTTTGGTCGCAACATTTATAAGTAGACTTTTCGTATGATGCTTGTCACTCGGTACCTATCAATCAAAAGTATGGTTGGAAGGTATATATCCTCGTGTGACATGATAACGTGAGCCATGAATAGATATGGATGATATGGGTTGATAAAATGTTGTTGACACTTGAAAATGCAAGGCACAATCAAACCTATATTCTGTGTATAATTCACCTTCACAAATCCTAAACTACCAGGCTAGTTATTTGTGGTTTCATTTGTACTTAGATTGGGATTCTCTAAAATTACAAAGTGTAAATTTACCCCAATCAAACGAGTAACACATTATCGACCAAAAAAAAAAAAAAACAAATAACACATCAACAACTCAATTAAAGGTCCACATCGATCCAGGGAAAATTATAAAAAAAGTCTTAAATCTATTTTACTTGTGCTAATTCAGTCCTAAATTTTTCATTTGATCAATTTAGTCCTAAATTTTTTGACAATTGGCAAATAGAGTCTTTCCGGCCAATTTTGGCTTGAATTTGATGATGTAAACATTAGTCATCCCACGTGACACGGCCGACGCCCATGTGAAAATTTTAAAAAATTTTATTTTTTTAATTTTCTCCAATTTTTATTAATTTATTCTTTTCTTTTCTTTATTGTTAAGGACCAAGAGGGGGCTTAGACCGCCGGTCGAGGATCGGCTACAAGGTTGGGACTTGTGAGCCCTCGTCGGCCTCTCACGAGGGTCACGGCCCTCGTCGGCCAATAGGCCAGGGCTGCAAACCCTAAGGGTTGTGGTCCTTACCCAATGGCGGGGGTCACCGGGCCTTGGCCGGTGGCCTTTGGCCCTTAAGAATTAAAAAAAAAAAAAGAAAAAAGAATGAAATTTTCAAAAAGTTCAAATTTTTTTAAAAAGTTAGAAATATTCAAAAAAAAATATCCACGTTAGTGTTTCTATGTCCATGTCATCAATTTCCTATTAAAATTGGCCGAACCGGCTATATTGAAAAATTGTCAAAAGTTCTAGGACTAAATAGGCCATATTAAATAATTTAAAAATTAATTGGCACAAGTGAGAAATAGGTGTGTGAATTTGTTGGTAATTTTGCTCATCAACCCACCACCGCCAAACCACTGACTTCATGGAAATATTCTCTCTTTTGATTGATGGGTACCACCAAGTTAAGTTCAAGATCTAAACATGTCCTCTAGATCTTGAGTATATCTTTCCTATTTACTTTTATCCATTTGTTGGTAGAGCTACGTGGGAAGATAAAGCAGATTTTTCTTGAGGAAGGAAGATCACGCATTGCTAGTTTGCATGTTACTTGTGGAAAGTACTTATGACTTTCGACCCAGACAAAAAAAAATTTAGTTTGAATTTTTAAAAGTTATGATAATCTGATACAATTTTAAATGACTTCAAATGGTGATATTTTTGTAATTTTAATTTGAGGAGTTCAACCGTAATTGTCAAATGAGAAATGCTTGCATAAATGTATGACTATGTAACGGACACACCTCGGTCACTAGTTCTATAAATGAAAAGAATATAAAGAAATCAAAGCTAGGCTCATTTTGATTTTGTGACTAGTATTTCACCGTTACACTACCTCACCATGTTAGCAGTGGGATTGTCAAATCTTAAACATTTGCAAGTACAAAAAATAAGGCAAAGGGTTGAAAATAGAGAAAATTTCATCTTACCTCCTCAACTTTTGGATTGGTATGGGTTAAGTCCCTGCTTTAAAATAATTATATCATCCATCTGAAATTGTATTTTGTTACTCTCATTTGCACCTTTAACTTTTTCCCCTTGGAATGAGCCGAACACATGCCTTTTAAGACGGGTGTGCAACTTTCTTTTCAATTTTATATCGAGTATCCTTTCTACCATCAATTCATATACGTAGCATATAAAATCAAGCAAAAAGTAAAATTCCCCTTATTAAATTTTAAATTTAATTTTTGTTGTCAGAAAATTTTAGATTTACTTGCTTAATCTATTTATTTAAGAAAATTTAAATAAAATAGAACGTAGAAAATAAATTTTTATGACAAATTAGTTTTTAGTAGTAATCATGTTTTGCCCGTGAAAAAAAAAATGAAAGCTGCTAGCACAACATTCTTCTTCATTTCTACAAATAGCGGAGCTATCTTGGCGACAAATCACAATCAATAAGTATTTGGCAACCGGACACAAGAATTTTAATTAATATTGTTAAAGTTTTCCATCCTATGATACACATACATGCGTGTCAATGACAATTGTTCATACACTCCTTTATGGAGAATATGGCAAATTCAATTCTTAAGATAAGGAGAGAGAATTGGTTATGTAACAATATTTGGGTGATTGTAAGACTAACAATCTATTTTGGGCTACAAAAGAATAAATAACAGTTGATTAAAAATTATTGTGAAGTCCACTCTTTTAAAAAATTTTTGACTCTCATCATACTTGTTATTCCCATAATCACCAAAGACTGTTATGCTGGCACCCTAAGGAGAAGGCCTTTCTAGCTTAGATGCCAAAATTATGCAAGAGCTTTATATATGTATAATCAAACCCATTCTCCATTATTATTTTTTTTATAAATTATGCAAGAGACAGTTCTTATAGATGCACTAGATCAAAACCCGCGGAATTACGTGGCCTCATTATTTGGGACCAACTCACCAAACCCAGGAGCCTCATTATTTGATATCTGCTAAAGTTATAATAATGTAATACAGAAGGAGATGAATAAGCTTAAATGCAAAAAAATATCTATATTTGATGAGGTCATTCTCCGTAAATTAAGAAAAAAGTTGGCCTTATGGTAAAACATAAGCGTGGTCTTATTTTATCTACTTGAAAGTCTGATCTTTTGTATAATCCGAAGCATGAGTGTAAAGCGGTTATTTGGAGATCCATGAATTGCTACAAACTCTATAAACCAACATGTACGTCTAAATTACATTGTGCCATTGTGGTAAACATGTTTTGCAGCGGGTAAAGAACATTAATAATGCAATCGTCGAAAGGAAGCCATATCATAATCATCATGAAGAGGACTTACAAGTTGTTGAGGACATTAGATAAATATCTCCTTCAAAATTAAAAAAGCTTCTTGGAAACAAGCAATGAGTTGAAAATGCAGCTTAGAAGGAATCTTCAAATCGACTTGATCTCCTTCTAATTTGGGATTATGGATAGGATAGGAAGGTCCTGAACTTTTGCATGTGGAGGTCAGCACTTTTTTTATTTATCTTAATCAACCTCTACTCATCAGGAGTTAATGATGATTAATTGCTGAACAGGTGATTAGTTGAATATTTCTCAGCGGGTTAACTATAAGAATTTCCTCATAATTCTTAACTTAACTGGTATAATATCTAAGCGATCCTGAGCAAATTTTGTATACACCAGGTACGGCACCATAACACATCCTAGTCTCATGGGATTGACACGTGCGTGGAAACCCACGCATCTCATTTCGCGGGGCAAGGCAGCCATCTCCCAGTCTGGACGAGGCTTCACAGCCTGCAAGGGTTGCCGATGGCCCTCGCTAGCACAAAAAAAAAGTACAGAAAAAGAAAACAAAGAGAAAAGGTAAATTAAAATAAAACAATAAAAACTTAAAAAGGTTCTAAAATTATTTAAAACATTATTTACGTTAGCTCCAATAAAAGCTACTTAGAATAGCGGGCATCCACTTCAGGTGATTTTCAACCAAAATTTGCCGGGAGATTCAATTGATAAAATGTGAAAACTTTTATGACTCTATTTGCAAAATTGAAAAGTTTATGTTTGAATTGGCGCAAAAACGCAATAAGTTTAAGACTTTTTAGATAATTTTTGCTATTTAAAACTTTATCTATTCAAGAACGTTTTGATTTACTTCTTGAGAGGTATGGGTAATAGGCTATTTTTTTATATATTAATTTCAAGAAGGAAATCCAATTTATTGTATGGAAAGATTATCATCGCTAAAAACAAAGTAAATAAAACGAATCCCTGCTTACATAACTCTTAACATTCAATTATTTTCCTCTAACTTATATAAACCTACTAAAATTTGGTTTGAGTGAGGTAATAGAGAGAGTAACTTTGACACCCCCACTCCCCTTATTGTGCTAAATATGGCAACAAAAAAAAAAGGCACTTCATAATATGGTTTCCACTTCTGACCATATATATATATGGTTTCCACCTTTTATTAGATCTATTCTTCATCATTTCTTATATATATTTTTCCTTTGCACCATTCTATTTAATGGAGTTGTAGAGTCTAATAGCGAAAAGTCCTGTTGAAGCCCAAATTCGCTGGCGTTTTATAAAATGCTATGCATGGAGTTTTCAGCATAACTTTGTCAGCCATAAACTCCTGTTATATATTGGCGATCTCTCTTAAACGATTTTGTAGCTGATTGTTTCAAAAGGTTGCATATGAGCATTGCCACCAATTGCATTACCTACCTCGAATGGAAGAAAAATGTGGCCAAAGACTAGTGAAAAGCCTTTATTGTCTCCGCCATTCGAAAAGCTTCCAGGGAGGCCCAAGAAAGAGAGGAAGAGATATGATGGTGAGAAGAAAAGGATTAGAAAAGTAAAAGAATAAGGAAACCAAGGGTCACCAACACCAATCCTACAAAAAAAAAAAATTAAATTAAAATCTGTTATTACCATGAAATGCTCCAATTGTCATGATATTGGACACCACAAGACAAAATGCCCCCAACCTTCGACACCTATGGAGATCAAACAAGTAGTAAGGAAATTCAAGCACAATTGTAATACTTTTTCCCTTAAAATACACTTCTTATATATGTCTATAATGCGGGGAAAAAGAGGTAGGCCAAGGAAAGATCCAAAGCAACCAACCGTTGAAGGAGGGGCATCTAACAAACAAAGTGAAAGTACCACAGTTGCATCGGTAAAGTGCACAATCAAATATTATCGGATCTAAGAACAGGAGGGTCGAGTAGTTGCTTCCTTCTTTATCTTTAGAATAAATTTTAGTAGATGAGTATACAATGACTTGCGCGGCATGTTGTTTGAAGTTCTTTATGAAGCGAAAGTTTTTTGTGGGTTATGTTACTTGCTAATGATCTATATGATGATTTTTCATAATGCCAAAGTAAATGTTGATATAGTTTGTCTTCTAATAGGTCCTACAAAGATATGGATTTTATGTATCTAAAGCCATTAGAAATTCATATCGAGGGTAAGCATTTATTTTTCTTAAGGAAATTTTAATCTACTATGATTAGCATAATGACGCAATGTTTTCCCCTTAATTTCGTATACTTCGCAATAACATAGTACAAGAAATTCATCAAGGTGGTGCAAATCATATAGTGGATATTTCATGCCAAGTTTCCGGACCCTCTCAAATTCAACAATCTTAGAGTGAAGGCAATGAATCTAGTGGGAGAGTCGGAGCGTCTAGTGTAAAGCTTGTTTTGTAAGGCTTGTTCTAGTCTAGCATATATTGAACTTTTTTTGGATGGTTGTGATATAAAACATGCTTTTGGACCTCTGTTGTCCGGTGGAGACTATGCCTTTTTTGGGTTGATGGCTGGTTGGATGTTAGGTGTAAAGGCTTTTTTGTAAAGCTTGTTCAAGTTAGATGTAAAAGCTATTTTGTAAAACTTGTTCAACTACATAGAACATGCTTTTGGATCTTGAGTGTGTAAAGGCTATTTGGTAAAGCTTGTTCAAGTGTGAAAAGGATAGGGACTTCAATGGTTGCTCTTCCAAGCCTCCAAAGAAGTCGATAGGACATCAATTCTTCTAGATTGTTGGCTGCAACTCTTCAAGGATGCAAACTTTGAAAAGTTCCGACTCTTCTAGGATGGAGTGAAAACTCTTCTAGGTTTTCGGGGATATGAACTCTTCAAGGTTCAAGAAATACACAAGCCAATTTTCATTGATCAAGTTCTTCTATCTTACGGTAGAGAACTATCCTCATTATATAGAGGAACTCGGACTTTGGAAAATAAAGACATGAGTACTAGACAAACATAGGGACTCCCCGAATAATAAAGACATATGGGAACTAGAAAGCAACAAAAGTCCTAGTAATTGGAAAATGAGTTAAAACAACTAGAAACCCGAAATGCATTTAAAGACTTGGAGACTTTTTCTTTGACTACGAGACTTCCACACTTGCCCGGACGAGAGTTTGTCGAGCGGCTTCAATGTGGGCAGATCTTCTTGGTTAAGAGTGCTCTCCAATGCGGGCTGCATCATGATATTTAGGGACCATTTCCTATTCCCACTATGGGAGGATATTGTTATTTTGTGATTTTTGTGGATGATCATTATCATTATACATGGTTTTATCTTATGAAGAATCGATCTAAACGTACTCATAAATTTAACAATTTCGTTGCCATAATCAAAACACAATTCTTCTAGAATATGGAAGCTTTTCGTATTCATAATGCCATGGAATATAGGGAAAAAGAGTTCATTCGAATTCTTTCTTAGAATGGTACCATTATTCATTGTCCTTGTTCAGGAACTTCCCAACAAATTGGTCGCACAAAGCGTAAACACAAACATATTCTAGATGTCTATGCACTCTTCTCAAATCATCTTCTTGTCCAAAACAGTTTTGGGGTGAAGCCTGTCATATTATTGTATATACTATCAATTGTATCCCGTTTTCTCTTATAGGTAACATTTCTCCTTAGCAATGGTTGTATGACAATGTTCCTAATTATAATCTACTTCGAGTCTTCGATAGCGCATGTTTTGTGCATCTTCTTCCTAACTAATGCACGAAGCTAGAACCTCGTGCTTGTCTATGTTGCTTCCTTGGATGTGGCATTAAGCATAAGGTGTATAGATGTTGGGATCCTATTTTTAATGGACTTCATGTATCTCGCCATGTTACATTCCGGGAACATAAAATGTTCTCATCTCTTTGTCCCTTTACATCCTCCCCGATTGTTCACTTCTTCACAAATATTTCTATCGATCTATTTCCCGAAGATGGCACACATGAATCTTTCTCTTTGGAATTATCCATTCCTAACCTTGACGTGGGTATCTCTAGCAATCCCACTTTGGTAGCTCCTAACATGTCTGCCCCATCCGTGGATTCTCCAACATTAGATGTTTCTTCCTCTCTTGTTCATCATTCCACCCGTGTAAGTCAACCATCTATTTGAATTCACGATTTTAATCGTTATTCTACCATTGCTTCTTTTCACGAGCCTCACACGTATAGAGAAGCTTGTAATAATCCTATTTGGCAGCAAATAATGGCAGATGAGTTGGAAGTATTAGAAAAATCTCACACTTGGGATTTGATTGATTTGCCTCCCGAAAAGCCTGCTATAGGTTGTAAATGGGTCTACAAAATCAAAACAAAGGAAGGCGGTACAGTGGAATGCTATTAAGAGATGGAACAAGTAGTAAAAGGCTTCCCTCGGGAGTATGGCATTAATTATGATGAGTCGTTTGCTCCAATTGCACATCTTACCTTTGTTCACAGCCTCCTTGCTTTATTCTTGCTATTAAGAGATGACCTCCGTTCCAGATGAATGTAAAAAATGCATTCCTCAATGGAGATCTCACTAAAGAAGTTTACATGGAGTCTCCTCCTAGATACAATCACACTTCAAATAAAGTGTGCCAACTATGCTCAACATTATATGGACTGAAGCTCGCTCCTCGTGCATGGTATTCCAAGTTTGGTTCCTCTATGGAACATCTTGGATTTACCTATAGTCCCTACAATAGTGCTCTCTTCGTTCAACAAACATCTTGGGGGTATATTTTACTACTCTTATATGTGGATGACATGATTATTACGTACTAGCGATGATCATCACGGCCAGCGATGTTGTGGATTCCGTGGTGGTCGAAGACGATGGATGAGGAAATAAATAGCATATGTGACTGTTCTCTGCGTAAGGCTACCTTGTTCGCCGGTAAGGCTTATGTGCATTCAATTGATCAATTTGTAGAATGCATGTAGTGGATGCCCTCATGTCGCTGCGAAATAAGTCTGATTTGATGCACAAAAAATTCCTCTGAAATCCATTGTGTTTCCATTTCTGTAGAATTTTTATCTCTCGCTCTTGCCTTTTCATGGGTCTGACAAGTTTTGTAAGTTCATGCTGTTCGCTGCTTATAGTTGATTTCACGCATATTTTCGTCAATTACTTTGTTTTGCGTCCCAATTGAATTAAAATGAGAGAACCGAGTCAAACTAAATGCAGGAGTAGTCGTCTTATTTCATTTGATCCATGTGGGTAATGTTGATTTCAGTTTGGTCATCTACTCCGATTAATAGCGCGGAAAATATACCTTGAAATTCATGTTTCTACGGAAAGATAGAAAGGGGTATAAATGGGAATTCCAAGAAGAACTAATTAATGCTATTGATCTAAATGTGATTTTGATTAACCGGCATATCAAGTGTTTGCGTTTCGACACTGAGTCATCTCAGCTAGCATCGTGACTTGCATTGATAGGAAACTTGTTGTTCAAATTCGTTTTCGTGATTGACAATGAGTATCACGGTCATAGATTGCATATAATTGATCCTTGAAGCTAGGAGAGACGTGCCGTGCGTCTGCGTGAATGAATGGGTTGACAATCGTGTGTGGACTCTTACTGATTTGCGCTTGTGCAAAAGGCGTCGTGACTCAAAGACTTGTGAGGCAAGTTTTTTTTTCCAGAGACGGAGTTGGATTTTGAGTGGGCTGATCGAGTTGATGTTTGGATTTTCCTTTTTTATTTTAATGTCCGTGGCTTGAATTTGTTTGATAGGTGTGTATGTTTACCGTCCTTATACATTTTTGTTCGAATAATGAGGATTTGCTCTCATTTGAATATTACTTTTATGATATCGGCAAATATATTCAAGTAGGAGGAAGTCAGGTGGAATTTATATCTGCTCCTTTGCTGAATATTCGTATTGTCATAGCTTGAACACGTCAATTTGTCACGTAGAAATACACTACATAAGATGTTATTGGATTGAATTTTCATGTTATTTGAGAAACCACAAAATATGACATTTTATATGGTGGATTTCCCGCTGCATTTGAATGATACAGTGATCCCAACTGAATTTTAGATTTAGATGAGATAAAGTCCACTATATGACATGTGTTCACCCTTTGTAAAGGTGTCGTAACTAGGAGAAAATTGTGAGGGAAATGACAACCGTGCTCAACCAATAATTAATTTGCTTGAAGCAGATGATTTTGATGATGCAATTAATGTGGTCATTTCCCAAGCCAATATTACGGCCAATGTGAAAGAATGAGGCCTAATACCCGAAAAAACTTTCAACTTTAGCATTTGTGACTATTATATCTAAAACTCTTTTCTGTCTCATAAAAAATCCTCAACTTTTACTTTTGTCCAAATTCTACCGGGCTAGTATAAAAAAAATCCTCAACTTTATCATATGTCCCAATTATATCCAAAACTTTTTTTGTCTCATAAAAAACATTCAACTTTTACTTTTATCCCAATTTTACCACCGACAATCTTCCGTCCATAATTACGGTTAATTAATCCTACGTAGCTCGAGTTCTCTCGTCGAACTTACTAATGAATTTTCAAAATTTAGAAATAATATATTTCGAGAAGATGAGGTTTTAGATCGTTAGTCCAAATATCTTCATGTCTAGCCATTTTTAGGTTGTTGAGTGCCAAAAAGAATACGAAACATGCCGTTTTTGACTAAATTTATATCTCCCGGCAATATATAGGGAAAGCAAACTACGTAAGAGAAATTCATAAGCTTTTTTATGTCCGCTTTAATGAGGTGTAATTCATTAAAAACGTAAAAATGCCACATAGGATTAACTAATGTAGATTATGGACGGAAGGCCAACGATGGTAAAATTAGGACAAAAGTAATAGTTGGAGATTTTTTATGAGACAAAAAAGAGTTTTGGATATAATTGAAACATATGCTAAAGTTGAGGATTTTTTTTAATACTAGGCCGGTAGAATTGAGACAAAAGCAAAAGTTTATGGTAGAATTGGGACAAATGTAAAAGTTGGAGGTTTTTTAAGAAACAAAAAAAAAGTTTTGGTAGAATTGTCACAAATGCTAAAGTTGGAGGTTTGTTTGGGTATTGAGCCGAAAGAATGAGTGGTAGACTCAAGTGCAACCAGACAGGCATGTACAAAAAATAATTATGATCCTCCATTCTAGTAGAAGAAGGAGAAAGAAATATTTATCTTAGTAATTTGAGAACTGTTAAGCTCTTGGAAAAGAGAAAATTCTCCTCAAACTCACATTTTTAAAAATGAGGCTAAGTAAGTTAAGAAACTTCTTAGCGAGATGTTCCTTTGGGAATGAAACCGACACCTTTTGTGTGTAGATGTTGCGATTACTAAGAGGCAATAGCCATTACAAAGAATGAAACTCTCAAGATTAAAAGAGACACATACGATTAAGGCATAATGTGGCAAAATAGCTACTTAAAGATGGAATTATGTGCATCGATTAATAAAGTTAGAAGTGATTTGGACAATCCTCTAACTATCATCGAGGGGAATGGGACATAAGCCGGATCAAGAAAATCAACGATGATGGTAACCCAACACTTGTGATCAAAGATCCCATGAATTAGGTTCATATAGGTAATAACAAGTCACTTGTTAATCTGATAATGACATATTAAAATTGTTGTCCCTCCTAATGTTATAATAGAGCAAGATTGCAATAAAAAAGAGGCAAAGTTAAGCTCTCAATGAATTCTATAGTCATTATTGGTGGTGTATTTAACTACGAATACACTTGATGGAATCACCTATATAAGTGTGAAATAGAATTGCTCCTATAAATTTTTTTGGCTAAAATATCTAGAGTACTTAAGAATAAACTAGGCATGTACATAACCTATTAGCACAAAACCGCGCTAACCAACAAAATTGTAGGGGTGTAATTGTTGGGAAATTTGGCGAATGGGATGACAATTGAATCAAACTCTAAGGTATGATAGAACTCTTTTTAAAGAATTATCTACCCCATAACGTTGCTAATGGTCACTAATAAAGATCCTCCATGATACAACAGAGTATCAAGCTAGAATATTATATATTAAGTCTAATATTTTGTCCAAGAACCCTCTAGGAAACAATAAGAAAAGAAGGTTGTATCTCTCTTGTTTGGAAATAACGAAATTTGGAAGTTGAAATTATGAGCAATGAACAGAATGTTAAAATATATAATGAGAAAAAAATACACCTTTTCGCGTTCAAAAAATATTTAATTCTCATATAACTCTCTGTGTCCCAAAACAGTTTATTCGATCATACCTTTTTATTGTCCGAAAATAATTATATTTGAAAGATTGCAACTTTTTGTATAAAAACCTACTAAATCGGACGGACGCAACTCTTCATGACCAAAACTATCAAGTTTGAAGAGTTGCAACCATGGGATATAATTAATCATTTAAAATTGGAAATTAATATTAAAAAATAATTGCAACTTCTAAGTGAACAGGCACATTGTCTCGTTAGGACATCACAATTCAATTACATGCGTACCCACATGTGGGTATAGTGAGGTCTAGCCTACTTGCTCATGTTTTTTTTATTTTGAAAGACCATAGTAGCCTTCTAACTAATAAAGATACTTGCACTCATCCTTTCATCCTATGTGAGATTGAAAAAGGGCACTTTTTGATTGTTTTGCAAACAAACTTCAATAGTAATGTGAATGGTGGAAGTTATAATTCACAAAGAAATTCTTGGTTAGTAGAAGTTTCAAACTTCACCATTGATTTCGTAAACTATATTTCATTCTTTTTAAGTCTGGTTCATTGCCTAACAAGCACCACTTCCGATGCATTACATTCATTGGGTTTAACACATCATTATCTTTTTCAAACCTTTTCAAATATGTGGAGTATTGTTGGATATTTCAACGGTTTTTGTATTATCAAATAATTGTTTGTAACGGCTTTAATGGTATTTATTACCGCAATCAATTTAAAATGGCTCTGTATCGTTGATTTGAGTTATTTCTTTATTAACTCTCTTTCTTATTTACCCATAAAGAGAATTTTCTATTACAATAAGCACATACCAAAATAAGAGATCCTCCTTTATTTCTTTCTCTTTATTAGTTGGCTTTCACTATAATGTCGCTCTTGTTTCCTCTACTTATTTTGTGTGGAATATATAGGAGGATCTATTGTATCTTGGAAGGATAGCCACTAAAGCGTTTCCATTGAGTTTCGTACTTCAAATGGCGGAATTATCTTAAAAGATAGTTACTTTTTTGTCTTTTCTAAATAGACTTTTAATAATTCTTATTTTTCGTGTTATTTAATGTTTTTCCAATATGATGGACTCATCAGTGCAATATTCGGGCCGCGACTCTTGCAGCGAAAGCAAATGATCACCTCTCCTTATAAGGATAGATGGGGTGATTCAAGTGAGATCCAATATAGATCCAACTTTCTATTAACCATAGTATTGCTACTCTCTCTGTCTCTCTTTTATTTTGGGTTCTCTATTTACCACCTCCATTTTTTTTTATTCCTTTTTTAATTTAATTTTCTTTTTTTTCCTTGATTTTGCCGGCCGGCCAAACCATCGGCGACGAATGGGTAGCCTCGCCGGGGGGACATCGAGGCGAGAACTCCCTCGACGGCCGCGAGGGACGGCCTCCCCCTCGCGCAGCCGAGGTGACCCACGCCGGCTGTAGCGAGGCGAGCTCTCTCTCGTATCCGGTGAGGGCAGCCTCTCCTCGACGGCCCTAGGAGTAGGGCAAGGCCCTCGCCCGCCCCGAAATAAACCTACGTCATAGGAACAAACACGACGAGCGGTAGAAACAGGACCGACGCCATTAAAGCAGCTTAGAGAACGCAGGAAGACGCAGCCCCCTACGCCGAATTCGATCGACCTCACCACGAATTCAAACTCGGGGTAATGATGGGTGTTGTAATAGTCAACAAGGAATTACCGGAGAGAGGGGGTCAATATCGGGCCATGCCCGATCGAGAAGCTCCCCGGAGGAATTACCGGAGCTTCCTCGACGGCCCTAGATTTGGGCGAGGGCTCTCTCCGCCACCTGCAAGGGTCACCTCCCCCGCCTCACCCGGGTAGGGCGAGGCAGCCCACTAGCGAAATCCAAGGAAAAAAAAACATAAAAAGAAAAAAGAAAAAAATAAATAAATAACGAAAATGTCTTTGGGCATATCTTTTTTATATAAAGATGGCACTTGAAGCCCTTATTTGAAACAAGGTACATTTCGGATCTTTATTTATGAAAATGAGAGCACTTCATGTTCTTATTTGAAATTTTTCCTTAAAACTTTAACTATTATCAGCCAAGTACGTACGCCACAATCCAAGTGACGAACTTTTGACGTTACCAATATGTTGGCCCCCACTCACTTGGCAATCCTTGCCATGATTTCACGGGCTTTGCACATGGCTTCCAATGGCACGGCCTTAGGCATAGTCATTCCTTTTCCTTCAGTCCTATCCGCCGATTCCTCACTTATTCTTTTCCATTCAAAACACTGGATCAACGATCCCAAAGCTACATTGATCACTCGTAGGGCCATGTTTGCTCCGGGACAGGCTCGCCTCCCAAGCCCAAATGACATTAACTTGCATTGACCGTTATCTCCATTTTCAAATCTTTCGGGTTTGAAACTTTTCGGATCATCCCACAACTGCGGGTCCCTTTGAATGCTCCATACATTGAAGAATACTACGGTTTGGCGGGGCACGTTATAACCGCCTATGATGCAGTCCTCTGATGACATGTGTGGAACCAGAAGTGGAGCCGGTGGTTTCAAACGTAGAGTTTCTGTTACAATGTTTTGGAGAAAAGGAAGTTTTGGAATGTCTGCCTCCTCTATCAAGCGTTCTTGACCAATTACAGTATCCAATTCCTCGGCAGCCCTTTTTAAAGAATGCGGATGACTTAGTAAAAGAGACATTGCCCTTTCCATTGTCGCAATAGTAGTGTCGGTGGCTGCTACAAAGTTGACCTATAGGAGAATGAAGACCGTAAACACATTATCATTAAATTGTGAAAAGGGAAGAGTTGATTAGAGAGTGATAATCTAAGCATCAATACCAGAGAAATCTTACTGCAATCCATAATTTATTGGATCAACTACTACAAAAAGCACTCCAAATTAACAAATATTGACAATATGTATATTAGCATGTATGTGTGAGTAACAGGCCAGAACTTTTGTTTACTTCAAGAAAGAAATCCAGGTTCCTGTATGATGAGGCTGCTGTATTCAAGGAACCCAAGAAAATTCAGTTTTATTCATCAACTCATAACTCTTTTCCCCTAATTTCATAGATATGCCAAGTGAGGTAATAGATAGATAGAGCTTTGATATTTGTCTTCTGAAGCTAACAGAAAATAATTATATCGATGATCTCAATCTCAATCGTTTCCTTGGAAAAATTCGTTTAACCCCATCAATTTCTTAAGATGAATCATAATCATATGCTGAACTTAATGGAAAAGATGAATGGGAACATGAGAGATCTATGAAATCTTAGTGAAACTTGTTTTCCCACTTAAATTATTTGAGATTGCAAATATTTGGATCTATAGATACATCTAGACAATATTATGTGTTTGTTTTTGTGCACACTCTGTGCTCCTGTTTCAAATTTGAGAGCAGGAAAATCTACATTTCCGCTAAGCCTGAAACATTCATCCATCGATATCTCTTCGATGATAATTAAGTAAAGAACGACTTAATTGATCACAACACGAATTTCCCTCTTTTCAAACAGACGTTTAATGTAGGGATGAACTTGCAATATTCATCTCAAGAAAACAATCACTCATGATGAATGTACTCGCTATTTTCCAAGGTGTCCAATGTTAGGACAAGCTATCTAAGAGACAACAGATTTAGCATTCTAGATACTGAATTGTCAAACTACTGTGTTGCAAAATCAAACACTTGAATACAAGGGAGGGACAGGAGGACGGAGGGAGGTCGGGGCTGTTTTTGCTTTACCAATTTTAATGTATTTTAGTGAATCTTAGAATTATATGCTAGTGAAAATACAGCATATTGAATGGAGTAGCCTAATTAAACTGTTTAACTTCAACGATAAGTAAACTTTTTACTGTGAAACTCTTTTTCTAAGTTTAAAGCTACTCAATTTCGGGTTTCTTGTTATAATTTTCTCTGTTTATGGAAAAATGAACTCCAACTTATGTGCCCACCTAAAAAAAAAAAAGGATTGGGCGTGGTTTGTAAACTTGGGAAAAAACCGGATCAACTCGACTTCAACTCGGAAATGTACAGGTCGGGTCAAGTCTACTCGATTTGGCCCAACTTGACCACAAACGAGTGAATAATTGTTCATACAATGTCTAAGTCTATTAAGTCAAGATATGGTAATGAAGAAAAGTGTGGTTTCCCTATTTTAAAATGGTCAAGTAAATGTGATCATAGTAACAATATATAAAAAGATCTAATCATCATTTGTGTTGACAATATGTCTCTAGTTTGAACCTGTATAGGAAACTCTATCCAAGTAAATTCTTTCCTTTGAGTGATTTCCTAGTTTGAATATGTTTCCTAAGAGGGATTTTCGAGTTTTGAATCCAAATTTCATAGATGTAGCATGAAAGTTTTGATTTCTGCACATGAGAGCTTTTTTGGTAGTAACAATCAATTGCGCGACACACTCGTGAATTACATTCTAGAGAGATAGCGAGGATTTGAAGACAATGAATCTTGTGGCAAGGTTTGAGGTATTGCGAGATTATATCGTGAAAAATTGTGAGGGCTAAATACTATTTGAGCTACTAAGTGATAATGAGTGCTAGGAAATATAGAGGGCATTTGAGTAAGTTGACTATGTAGAAATATCATTACCCTTTTTCAAGTAAAAGCTCATATATCCAGTTCCAGTTTCAATTGCAAGATTTATAAGCAAATTCAGTCCTAAATATATTAATTGGTCAATTTAATCCTAAGATTTTTAAAGATTTACTAATATAATCATTCCAATCAATATTGGTCGAACATCGCTAAGGTAGACGGCGGTCATTCCACATGACATGGCCAACACTAAAGTGGATGATTTTTGTAATTTTTTTAAAAAAATATGCTTTTTTGGTCTTTTGTTCCTTTTTTTTCCTTCTTTTTCTTTTTTCCTCTTCCCCTTCACCAGTTGCTAAGGCCTCAGCCATGAATGGTAGAGGCCATTGGCCATAGGCGAGGGCCAAGACGCCCTCACCACCCACAACGAGGGCTCCCGGGCGCTCACCCAAATCTTTGGAGGGCCGCGACGCCCCCACTTGTGGCTGACTATATCCGCCTGCCATTATCAAAGCCTCGACAATCGGAGAAGGGAAATAAGGAAAAAAAAAAAAAAAAGGAAAGAAAGAAAGAAAAGAAGAGAAATTTAAAAAATTATAGAAATAATACAAAAATTATCCATGTCAATGATTTCCAACTAAAATTGGCCGAAAAGACTACATTAGAAAATTGTCAAAAATTTTAGACTTAAGTAGTCCAATTGAAAAGTTTTGAATTGACCTGACCACCATACAATAGTTAGAAAATTTTTTGGATAATTTTTCCCAAGATTTACCATAAGATCACAATCATTTATCGTTTGTTAGACAATGGATGATGCGCCTTATAGGTACGCGGTATTCAATGATGAGGATGAGATGTCAAAATTCGTCGAATTTCTACGTACCATGATAAGGCCTTTGATGATCTTATCGGTGTAAAACTCGGGCTCCGTCTCTTGCAACGAAAGCAAATGATCCAGCACTGTGTCCCTCCTCTCTCCGCCACCTCCTATCTTGGGACTACCTCTGTGCTGTTCAATGAAATTTTGTAACAACTCGTCCGATCTCTTGCTCATCCTAGACACTTTCTTCTCGTAACTCCTAAAGACCAACCTCAAGATACTCAAGAAATCCCCTGGATACACATTGAGAGCATACTCCACCAATTCAGACATGATCTCACGGAACACCGTCGCCTCCTCGGCATTTGTCACATCCTCCCCATAATACCTCTTCCCAGTCAACATCCTTACGATGACATTGTATATCGTATCCGAGAACATCGACTTTAGCTCCACCTTAGTGAAGTCGTCGCCGGACGATGAGGCCCTTTTGTTCAGATCAAGCAGGAGCCGCTTGATTTCGTCCCTTCGAACGGGCAGAAAGGAGTTGAGACGGGCGGAGGAAAAGATCTCGAGGGTGAAAACGCGGCGGAGCTTGCGCCAGTGGTCGCCATACGAGGCGAAGACGACGATCGTGCTGTCGTACCCGATGTGCTTGCCAGCGATGGTCGATGGGCGGTTGGCAAGCGCAACGTCGTTCTTAGACCAGCATTCTTCCGCTGCCTCCGCCGACGAGATGATGACCACTCGGCGGAAGCCGAAGCGGAGAGAGAAGACAGGGCCGTATGATTGGGAGAGGGAGTGGAGTGTACGGTGAAGGGGGAGTTTCAGGAGGTGGAGGTGGCCGAGGATGGGGACAGAAGGCGGGGATGGCGGGAGGTTCTTGGGTTGGTTTAACCATGAAGAGAAGAGTTGCAGAGTGAGGAGGAGGAGGAAAGTTAGAGGAAGGAAAGCGTAAAGTGATGAAGCCTCCATGGTTGGGAAGAACTTGGTATTGCCGAAGGCCATGCAGTCGATGCTTCCTATACAGAGAATGGTGACATTCTCCTTAAATAATACTCTCATTCTGATGCTTCTCGCCAGGAGGAGTTGACTTATTCCAACTCATGCGGAAAGTCTTCTATAGTTTACAATTACGACGACTTAGGTTTTTTTCTCTTTTTTTTTGTAATAACCATGTTTTGCCGGTGACTGAAAAAAATAATGATTACGTATGACGATGAGAAAAAATATTCTGCTAGCTTAAGTATTACATGATCAATTCTCAAAAAGTTAATGCGATTAGTGAGAGGAAAAAGCGGTAAACCAATCATCGCCATGAAGAGGACACAAAGTTGACAATAGGTAAATTCCTCACCAGTAAAGATTCGGGCTAATCAACCACGTGATTTGAGTATTTCTCAAACAAGTTTTGACCCAAAATTTCTCATTAGTTTAGCGGCCGGAAGTTGCACAGTCAACTCTAAGTTTAACCTACGGATTTAAATGTCTGAAATCTTTTAATTGAACCTTAGGGTGAAAAGGCAATCAAGTCTTCTCAACCGAGTCTCAACTAAAATTTCCAATATGGCAGTGTTATCGTCGGGTGTTCTACGTGTCACAGCCGGTAATCAGACGTGGACAAAATAACGCCTTGTTCCTTTGAATTTGTCTTTTCTTTTCTTTCATTCTTTTCTGCGTGGAGAATCCTCTTTCTATTCATTATATTTAACCTTTTGATCACTCCCCCGTCGCTACCCACTCCCTCCAGAGCACGGAATGGGCTAACTTAGCTTCGGCAAAAGTTCAGGGCTTACTTCGCCGAATCACGGAAAGGGCGACAATGGTTCTAGGTAGAGTTAGCGCTCGTTTCCTTGGCCGTTGCCACCTCCACCACAAAAAAGTAGAGAGCGGTTGCTTTATCGATGGTTGCGGCCATGCGGCGAGACTTCACAACCCTAGCCTCAATTCATACACTCCTCACCCGGACACCCACACATAGATGGCCGAGCACTGTGTCCCTGTAGGTTTGAAACAAACCTGGGAAAAAATCAGATTCTCTAATGAAGATCACATTTATGTTGAATAGAAAAACGCCATATCTTTGCCAAGAACATATAATTTTGTTTGTTGCAAATTCTATAAACAAGTAGAATGTGTTAGAAATGTTGTATAGTCTTGAGGTTTTCCCTTACCTCCTCTTCTCTTTAGTCCCACATAAAGAATCTAGGCCCTTTTCTTCTCTAAGCCTATATAAAGGCTTCCATGTACAATGTTTAACACACTATTATTAGAGAACAAATACCATTCTCTTTTAATCTTTCTTTCTTATCATGGTATCGGAGCGAGGTTTATCCCTTTCGCGAATGTGCGTGTCCATCCCCTATTTTAGTTAAATTCCACGTGCCCGCTCGAATCCGGCTTGCACGTGAGAGGGGTGTTGAGTTGTTGTCCCACATCGCTTAAGAACGGGTCTTATATTCTCTTTATATTCATGTGGTCCCCTCCACCTAATAGCTTAAGCTTTGGGTTGGACTTCTAACATGGTATCGAGCCGGGTTCATTGTCTTGAAGAGTATGCTCTGCGGTTGCCATCAATTGGATCTTCCGCATCGAAAATAAGACAATGAGCTCATTATTTTTAAAGATGCTCGCGGTTGCCATAAATTGGATCTTCCGACGAAATTAAGATAATGAGTTTGGGCCATCATTCTTGCTCGTTCTAATCCGCCTTCTTCTTTCCGATCCTTTCGATCAAATTTTCCACCTCAATCCATATTTCTAGCTTTGCTAGTGATTTCTTTTTCGTCGTCATGGGTGATTCTAGTGATCGTATTGACGCAAACTCGATGGTTCAAACTATTCTCTTTGGAAACCATCGCAATGGAAGCACTTGTTTATCGCGACTGTTTGAGCATGTTGAGGGACTTGTCCTTGTCCCGGCTCTTCAAAGTGACTCATCCGATGAAGTTGCAAACGTGTCTGAAATTCGAGCATGGAAAGTTCGACGGAAGGCATGGGCTATCATGTTTGGTTCCATTGATCCTGCTCTTCGCCCACAATTTTCTAATATTGTTGAGGCAAAAAGTTTATGGGATCGGCTTGCCGAGATGTTCACCCAGACGGGGACATTCGAGTTTATCGATTGGAGCAAGAAGTTTACAATGCTACGCAGGTCTCGCTCTATTCGAGATTTCTACAATTACATGCACTCACTTTGGAGTCAATGGATATTCTTGCTCCTATTCTCTCGCCCATCATGCACGGCATCGTGTCCATCTACTCGGCCGACTCAAGATAGGCACCGTCACATTCTTTTCTTATGAAGCTTGGCTCTCCCTAGAAGGTGTTCGCAGCCAACTTCTTCACCGCTCTCCAAGACCATCCCTCCTGACGCCGCAAAAATTACGACGAAACTGCTTCTTTCCTCCTCGGCTTCGATTCAACGCTATTTTGGCTCCACCACGCCCTTCGCCTATTCGTGGTCCTCGCCGCCTTTCATGTACGTATTGTCATCGTCTTGGTCATGACGAGTCACATTGTTGGAAGAAGGAATGCTTCACGCCTTCATCACCACGAGCCACTACCGCATCTCCATCTCTCACCTATTACTCGGTTTCTCCCTCTACGGATGACAGATCGCTCTGAGGCCCAACTTGCCCGATTGAGTCCTTCTCGCCAGGTCTTTTCCGATTCAGTACTTCTACAACTCTCTCATCTATGAAGCCCACACTCCACCTTCAGGTGATATTTCTACTACTTGGGTACTTGACCAGGCCGCAGACATATGTCTACTCCCCTTTTCTCACTAAGCTCTGAGCTCAACAACCAACATTTCTTTACACAATGGTTCTCCTCTACTAGCTACCCGATAGGGTACTCTTACCATCTCCAAGATTTCAATGTTCTTGATGTGTTACATGTTCCCTCTTTGGCTCTCAATTTATTATCCGTTGGACAACTCACCGATTGATATACGTAAGCTTTACAAATAGCTCTTGCTTTGGCAGGATCGTTGAGGGCAAGATGATTAGCAGGAACATGGACTTTATATTATGCAACATCTCCATCTTCCAACTTCCTCTCTCCTCATCCTCGTGTTGGCTACCCTCGATCTTGCTCGTGGCACGTCTTGACATATTCCGCTTCTCGTCTCACCGTCCTTCACCAACAAGGTGCTTTGGGTCCTATTTCTTCTAGTAGTCTTCCTCCATGTTCCATCTGCCCTTTGGCCAACAATCCTAAGCCTTTTCTTAGTAACTCCAGAACTAGGCATTTTCGATCTTGTTCATTCGATGTTGGGCCGCCCGCTCTCTTCCAAGAGTGGTTTCAAATATTATGTATCTTTTATTGATGATTATTCTCGTTATACATGGGCTATCTTATGCGTCAACGTAGTGATTTCTTTTCCATCTATCGCTTTTACTTCCATGGTTTCCACACAATTTAATACAAAAATCAAAATTTTCCGTTCGATTCGGGGAGAATATCTCTTTGGTGTCTTTCGTTCCCTCTTAGCTAGTGATGGACACTTCCCCGGTTATCTTGTCCTGGGGTTCCAACTCAAAATGGAGTTGCAGCAACCGCATATTCTAGAGACCACTCGAGCTCTCTTACTTGGCACATCCGTTCCCACGAGTTCGGGCGAGGCTCTTCTCACGGCTATTCATCTAATTAATCGCCTACCCTCATCTGTTCTCCATCAAGACACCCCGTTTCACGCTCTACTCGACCTCCTAGCTATAATCATCTTCGAGTTTTGGATGTACTTGTTTTGTCATTCTTCCACTCACCGAACGTACAAAGCTTACCGCCGCTCTATCCCATGTGCATTCTTAGGTTATAGCACCGCACAAAGGTTATCGTTGTTATGACCCAAATGCGCGACGTGACGTATTTCTCGTGATGTTACGTTTCATGAACACATCCCTTTCTTTCCGACAAATACTACACCTCATGTTTCGTCTCCCGTTCCATTTATGGATTTTCCGTTGATCCTCTACCCGACCCTTCTAGCTCTCTTCTACATCGGATCTAGATATATTGCCACCTTCTCCATCTTCACCTATCCCTTCGCGCACCTCCCGTATCCTCGACGATTACGCACAACTAGAGCCACGCCGTAATCCTCCTCGAGATCGGCGTCCACCTGCCCGGTATGTTTTGCTACTTCTTATTCTCAAGTTTGGTTCCTTTTTAGCTGCAATACTATAAGAACCTAATAGTTATCACGACGATTCAGCATGTAGAATGGCGCCAGCTATGTCCGAGGAACTCTCGGCTTTGGAAAGTACTTGGGAGCTTGGCCTCTTCCTCCGCGCTCCCTCGTATCTTGCCGATGGATATATAAGATTAAGACTGTCGATGGCGGTGTTGAGCGTTACAAAGCTCGTCGGTTGCTCGAGGTTTCTCGCAAGAGTATGGTATCGACTACGAGGAGACCTTTGCTCCCGTAGCAAAGATGACATCCGTCCGTGCTTTATTAGCCGTTGCTTCAATTCGCAGTTGGCCTCTCTTTCACTTGATGTGAAGAATGCTTTTCTTCACGGTGATCTTCAGGAAGATATCTTTATGCAACCTCCGCCCGGTCTTGCTCATACCTCGAAAAGGTTTGCCGCTTGCGACGGGCTCTTTATGGTCTCAAACAGGCCCTCGTGCTTGGTTTGAGAAGTTCGATGATGCTATTCATTGGTTTCACTCAAAGTGAGGGATCATGCTATGTTTGTTCATACCTCTTCTTAGTGCACTATTCTTCTTCTTTATGTTGATGATATGGTCATCACCGGAGATGATCGTGACCATATTGAGCATACCAAGCGGCACCTTCAAACATTTTTCCATGAAGGATCTAGGACCACTCGCTATTTTCTTGGGCTTGAGATTGCTCGCATTCACGTGGTATTCTCATTTCTGCAGAAATATACCGCGATATTCGTCCAGGGCTGCTCTATCGATTCACGTCTTCTTGCCACTCCTATTGAGCTAAATCGAAGTTTTGCCCAGACGATGGAGAACCTCTTTCGATGTCACCCGCTATCGGACCTTGGTTGGCGACTTATTTATCTTACTATCTCCCGACCCGACATCGCCTATCTTGTTCATGTTGTCGGTCGTTTGTTCTTGCTCCTCGAACAACTCATTATGTGGCCGTTCTAAGAATTCCGCTATCTTGAGGCACTTTATCGCGTCCTTATTTCTACCATCTTCCTCTACTCTCAAGTTGCCCTATTCGATCTATTGGGGCTTCCAATGTCACCGATCGCAAATCTATCACCGGTTATTGCATTTTTCTTGGCGATTCACTTATTTCTTGGCGATCCAAGAAACAACATATTGTCTCACGCTCCTCAGTCCGAGTATCGTCTATGGCGACACTCTTGTTGAGATTGTTTGGCTTCGCCGCTTACTTGCCGATATGGGTGTTTCATTTCCGGATCCTACTCCTCGCATTGTGACAACAAGAGTGCCATTCATATCGGTGCAAATCCGAATTTCATGAGCGTACCAAACATATTGAGATCGATTGTCATCCGACTCGTCATCATCTCCAAGCTCGCACTATTTCACTTCCTTTTGTTGGAATTGAGAATCAACTTGCCGATTTTTTTACGAAGGCTCTTACATCACAACGATTTAAATTTCTTCTTTCCAAACTCTCGTTATTTAACCCACCTTGAGTTTGAGGGGGTGTTAGAACATGTTGTATAGTCTTGAGGTTTTCCCTTACCTCTCTTCTTTCTCTTTAGTCCCATAGGAAGAATGCTAGCTCCTTTTCTCCTCTAAGCCTATATAAAGGCTTCTCATGTACAATGTTTAACACACTATTATTAGAGAACAAATACCATTCTCTTTTAATCTTTCTTTCTTATCGAATGCACAAACGGTTGCTGAATTTCGGTCCGATGTGCAATGTTGTTCCTGAACTTTGGCAAATATGCAATGTCATCTCTAGACTTTTGATTTATTCAATGTGGTCCATGATCTATTAATAAATGTTCAATGTAGTCCTTGGACCCTAAACTTTGGCCTAATGTACAAAAACATCTCTAGACTATTAATGTATTCAACGTAGTCCAAGATCTATTAATAAATGTTCAATATAGTCCATAGACTATATGAAAATGTTTAAAAATGATTCAAGATCTAAAATGCGTTGGCTCGATACCACATGTAAGCTGCGATTATAATCCGTATGCAGCATCCAAGAATCACACGTATAGAGACGCAAATTACTAATCATAGATAGATGAATTGACGCACATTGTCTCGGATCCATTGTTTTTTATGCGGAATTGCGACGATCCGATGCTCAAGAGCTTCTCTTCTATGAACCCCATTTATCATTGCTTCAATGAGACGACCCCTCACGTATCGCTTTTGACGATTCATGATATGAGGTTATGTGGACATTAGTGTTTAGAAAAGGGACTTGAGCTCTATTTATAAAGATTGAAACATATCCCCTTATTAAAGATAAGGTTTATCTCGGCCCACACTATCCAAGCACCATATTAGACTAAATAGGAAATTGTATATATCTTTCTTTATTAGACCAATTAATATTTACAATAACAATTAATAAAGCCCATATTGAATATATAAAATATATTCTAACATCTCCCACTTAGGCTAAATTAATTGAAATTGTACCATATATGCACATATTTATATTGGTTTAGAGATAATTCTCAATAGTCAATCCAATCCCATAAAGTCTTAAACACCGAATCATGCCAATAATCGCATCAAAAGACACAGAGCCATCCATGGTCACAAATGCTATTAAGTTTATTGATATGAATTCAATATGGTAGTGTGGCAAATGGATAACATCTCAAATAATTGAGACACATTATATGTTAACATATTTGTCGGTCACCATTCTCTTACTTTATGTGTCATGAAACCCGATGTGTCACAAGAAAACATCATTATAGTTTCAACGAACCCACATATATCTTACCTTTATAGTTAAATATTCTTTATGTATAACAAGACATATGCACATGGCCAAAATAAACGCCCCGACCATTACTCAAGACTTACACAATTTCTTGAGGTTTGCAACAGATATATGCATTCAATAACACATTCATAAATACTTATTTGAATGTAAAAGAGTCAATACATATCAAAACCGTTACTAAACGTAACATAATACAAATGTAAACTTTATTAGAGCAAAAACTAGACAGCTCCCACTAAACAATGACATCCCACGATGCTTCTAAACCCATGCTATCAACATGCCGTTCAAATACACAAGGGCATAATCCTTTAGTCGGTGAATCGGCAATCATAGCATCCGTAGTAATATGCTCTACTGCAACGTCACCATTATGTACTGATTCCTTTATGGTCAAAAACTTGACCTCCATATGCTTAGACCCCTTGAGACTTCTGGTTGTTAATGAACAACACTTGTAGAGTTATTGTCACAATACAACCGTATGGATCTATCAACAAAATCAAACACGATCAACTCCCTAATGAGATTCCGGAGCCAAATAGCCCGAGTAACAGCCGAAAAGCATGCTATAAACTCCGCTTGCATGGTAGATGATGATTTTGTTTTATGTTTCTTAATTTTCCTTGATCTTGCGCCACCTGCTAGCATAAAGATGTACCATGTTGTCGACTTCTTATCATCCTAACAACCAACATAATCTGAATCTGAATACCCTACTAGCTGCAAGTTTTGAACATATCTATAAATTAGCATATAGTCATTAGTCCTCTTTAAGTACCTCAAAATCTTCTTGGTAGCAACCCAGTGATCGTGTCCTAGATTTGATCGATATCTACCTAGAAGTCCTATTGCAAAAGCAATGTCCGGCCTAGTACAAACCTCGTGCATACATGATACTACCAAGTGCACTAACATAAGGTACATTCTTCATCCGTGCTTTCTCAATATCTAAATGAGGACATTGTGAAAGACTCAATTTATCACCTTTGCGGACGGGAGCAATTCCCGATTTGCTCTATTGCATATTGAATCTCTCCAAAATACGATTAATATATGCCTTTTGAGATAAGCCTAATATGCCACGAAAACGATCTTTATGGATCTCAATCCCAAGGACAAAAGACGCCTCATCAAGATCCTTCATATCAAAGTTCCGTGACAACATTCTCTTTGTCTCATGTATTAATGCAATATCAATGCTAGCAAGCAAGATGTCATCAACATAAAGAACGAGAAAAATAAATTCCCTCTCACTAACCTTGCAGGTATATACATTGATCTAACTTGTTCTCAATAAACCCAAAAGAAGTAACAATACTATGAAACTTCAAGTACCACTATCTAGAAGCTTGCTTCAAATCACAAATAGACTTTTTCAATCTACAAACCAGATTACCTGTATCATCCGTTATAAAACCTTCAAGGTTGTGCCATATAAACTTGTTTATCAAGGTTTCCATTTAGAAAAACAGTTTTAACATCCATCCGGTGAAGCTCCATATCAAAATGAGCTACTAAAATCATGATTACTCTAAAAGAGTCTTTAGAAGAGACCGGAGAAAAAGTTGTCTCATAGTCTACTCCTTCTCTTTGAGTAAATCCATTAGCTACCAGTATAGCTTTAAATTTTTCAATCTTTTACGGGGAGTCTTTCTTGGTCTTAAATACCCATTTACAATCAACGGGTTTATAGCCTTCGGGTAATTCAACAAGCTCCCAAACATTATTATGTTTCATAGATAACATCCCATCTCTCATTGAATCTAACCATAAGCCGGACTAAGGACAAGAAATAGCTTATGTATAAGTTACCGGATCAACAACACAACCGATATCATAATCCTGCTCTCCTAGATAGACTATGTAGTCTTGTGGTATAGCTGATCGTCTCTATCTAACGGATCTCCTCGGATGAGCATCTTCTACCTCATTCCGTTTCCTGAAAAGGCCTAAAAAACTTCATCAAGAACCGCTTGATGATAGGTTCTCGAGCATCAACAGAGTTCATTTTGTGGTATAGAGACCTCCACAATTATCTCGTATAGGTAGAGAAAATGACATAGAAGTACTCACCGTATTGTTATTTTCAATAGTCCATGAGCAATCACCTTTTTGGGTACATCAAGCTCTAGAAATTTCTTGCCTCGGTGAATCCACAATTCTCGTTCTTACATTGGGATTATAACATCGATATCCCTTTGAATGATTTGGATAAGACACAAAATAATATCGAGTGATTTTGGAGTCCAACTTGCTCAAAGTCGGATTATACAATTTTACTTATGCAAGGCATCCCCAAACTTTCGGGTGATTCAAGCTAGGTTTCCGTCTAGTCCATAACTCGAAAGGAGTAAGTGGCGCATATTTTATAGGAGTATGATTTAGAATATAAAGCGCTGTTTTCAAAACTTCACCCCACAAAAAATCGGGTAAATTAGTTATGCTAATCATACTCCTCACCATATCCATAAGAGTACGATTACGCCTTTCAGCCACACCATTCTATTCAGGACTATCGGGCATAGTAAATTGAGCCACAATCCCATAATCATCTAAGTACTTGGCGAATAGCCCTTTAAGGCTGTCCAAAGATCGCCATGTCGACCATAATACTCATCACCGCGGTCGAGATCGACAATTTTTATGACTTTTCCCAGCTATTTCTAGACTTCAATCCCGAAAATCTTGAACTTGTCAAGAGATTCATACTTTTCATTAATCAAGTATAAATAACCATATAGGGAATAATCACCTATAAATGTGATGAAATAAAAATTTCTACACAACGTTGTTATATAGGGTCCACTTATATCCGTATGGATGATCTCTAACAAATGAGAATTACGGACTACGCTTTTCTTCTTTATTTTAGTCATCTTACCTCTACAAGAAGTCTACGTATGCGTCTAGGTCACCTTTGAGAGTGGGTAGAATGTTTGCCTTCATCGATCTTTCCATTCTTTCCTTAGAGATGTGACCAAGACATTTATGTCATAACGCGTAAGGCTGTTCTTTAAGTAGAGGTCTTTTGGAAACAACTTTTTAGTTGTACAAGCAATGTATATTTCGTTGGGAGACAAATATAATATGTACAATCCATTGGACATAGTGCAATACCCAACTTTATTTGAATTAAAAAAAAATAGAAATTACATTATTTGAAATCTCAAAAGAGTAATCACACATGTCCAAACTTGATACGGAAATTAAATTTCGTCTAAAGGAAGGTACATAAAATGTATTACCATTAAAACAATCTAAAATTAAAATGACATCTCCCACAAACTCAACGTCGACTTTATTATTGTTTCCTACGGTGAGCTTTGATTCTTCCTTGTTTAGCTTCCTCCGATTTATGAATCATTATATGGTAAACACAACATGATTAGTTGCATTGCTATCTAGCCACCATGAACAAGATAGGGCTTCGATAGATTAGATTCACAAACCAATGCCAAAGAATCATTACCTTTAGGCTCACGCTTAGACAACTAGTTTTTATACTTAGTGCGGTCTTTCTTTACGCGTCCTCCCTTCTTACAAAAGAAACAGAGACCAACCTTACCAGCATTACCGTCCTTTTTAAATGTCGATTTCTTTAAACCCAAGTTGTTAAACACATCATCGAGATGAATGAGTTCCTTTGTAAGAACGATTTTTGTGCCCCTTACCTTTCTTAACACCAGGAACTAGAAGCATCATACATAGCAACATGTACTTTATTTTTCTTCAACTTAGTCTCCTCGACACAACCCTTGCAATCAAGTCATTGATTGTCCATAGCTGATCGGCGGTATTATACTGTGTTTGGATAATACCAAATTCAAGTGGAAGAGAGTTGAGTGCAAGATGCACAATACAAGCATCGGGGATAGGAACATTAAGCGCCTTAAGCTTTGATTGTAGATCAACCATCCTAAAAAAATAATCCCTAACATCAGAGGAACCATCATTCTTCAAACTAAATAACCCCGACATATGTGTCTCAATTTCAGCATTAGGAGAGTCATAATTTCTAGCCACCAAGGCCTCCATCATTTACCTAGCAATGATGTCAAAGCAAAATCACTTCTAAGATGTTCCTATATGGATCGCTTCATTGATAATAAGCAAATCCTATTGCTCTTTTCCCAAATAGCAAATTGTGCTTTTTGGGCATCTATACTAGCATCGTGAGAGCTATTGGTCTATCCTCATTAAGAGCAACATGAACATCCGCTAGTTCCATACCAAACAGAAAATCCTCTCTTCACTTCTTAAAATTAGAACCAATAAGAATCTTAATAGCTATGGAGTTGCCATTCACGGAAAAGATGACTGAAAAATAATTAATGTTTATAATTAGCATAATGTGAAAATTCACCTTGAGAGTTACATATATCATCATATAATCACTTTTGAGCAGAAAACATGATATGCAATTGTATACTCTGCATAATTACGGCCATGAGAATTTATTTTAATCTTCGTTAATCACCACCTTTGGGGGTATGAAAGCACTTAGACCAATCAATTCTCAACCATATGCTGTACATGCTACCCTCCATGCAACAATACATAATTACCTCTTTTGAGAGTGTAACTACGCATTAAAGTAGAAGACATCCCAATACTTTATAAATCGTTATTCATTAAATACAACCAAGTGTACCACTTTGGCGGTCACGACCCAGTTGATTTTTTTTTTTGTTGTGAAATTGGGATATAAACTTGATATTTCACATTTACCGTATACATGTAATTTCGAAACTAGAGGCAATTAGCCACAAAATTACATGCCATGCTAATTCACTCAACAATACATGTTAATCCATATACATGTAATTGATAAATTATGCTCCACATATCTATATGTGGTACTTACATGTGAGATTGCACCTGTATTTCATGAAACCATATAGAAATATATAGAAATACTCCAAAAAACCCAAACAATACATGTATTTAGAGTTCTATAGGTCTTTTCATTCATAAATGCATCAAACATGTAAAATAAATATACCACCTTGTAGAGCATGAGCATATGAGCACGTCGGTACACTGGAACACCTCGATCGGACGCCGCATGCTCCCTCACGCACTACCGAAGCTTCGGCGCGATGAGGCCCACGGCCGACATGTAGAGCACATGTTCCGCTTCTCAACCGGTTCAAACCGGTCCGACCGCTTACCTAACCAAACCGGCGAACCAGATCGAGCTTAACCTGGGCGACGATGGTCAACGACCCGGGAAGTCCGAGTCAACGGTCAATCGGAACAAGTCAGGTTCACGAATCGGGTCGTCGGGTCGGGTTTGCACCTCTCGAGATGATGTTAACGTCGGCCCCAGCATGTTGAGCATGTGCTGGCCTGGGTCGGCGCATGGTGCACAGATGGGCATGTGGCCGCCACGCTCCCGATGGGCGGCGGCACGAAGCGGCTCGTCCATCGTCCTCCGGCGGTGAAATTTATATGGTTTTGCTCATCTCATTGTGTAGGTTTCGAATATATAATTTTCTTTCAATTTTGACGAAATTAAAATTTCAAAAAAACACCAAAACGTGATTCGAGATCTAAAACGCGTTGGCTCGATACCACATGTAAGCTCCGGTTATAATCCGTATGCAGCGATCCAAGAATCAAACGTATAAAGATGCGAATTACAAATCATAGATAGAGGAATTGATGCACCTTGTTTCGGATCCATCGTTCTTGATGCGGAATGCGACGATCCGATACTCAAGAGCTTCTCCTCTATGAACCCATTTTATCATTGGTTTCAATGAGACGGCCCCTCACGTATCGCTTTTGACGATTCATGATGTGAGGTTATGTGGACATTAGGGTTTAGAGGAGGGACTTGAGCTCTATTTATAAAAATTGAAACATATCCCCTCATTAAAGATAGGGTTTATTTTCTTTTTTTTTTTTTTTTTTTTTAATAAAAAATTTTTTTTCTTTATTAGATCAATCAATATTACAACAATTAATAAAGCCCACATTGAATATATAAAATATATTCTAACAGTCCATGCTTCCCATCTAGAGAATGGTTACATTCTCCTTAAATAATACTCTCATTCTGATGCTTCTCGCCAGGAGGAGTTGACTTACAACTCATCCGGAAAGTCTTCTATAGTTTACAATTACGACGACTTAGGTTTTTTTTTTTTTTTAATAACCAAGTTTTGCCGGTGACTGAAAAAAATAATGATTACGTATGACGATGAGAAAAAAATATTTTGCTAGCATAAGTATTACATGACAATTCTCAAAAGTTAATGATAAGTGAAAAAAAGCGGTAAACCAATCATCGCCAGAATAGGACACAAAGTTGATAATAGGTAAATTCCTCACCAGTAAAGATTCGGGCTAATCAACCACGTGATTTGAGTATTTCTCAAATAAGGTGACCGCGACATCCCCTGAACCCAAGGAGGGACGTCTGACCCACGGCGGTGGCGGGCTGTCGCCACCACAATCTCCCTAGCCCATTTGCATGTTCTCTGTGGGTGTAGTCTTTGTCTTCTTGGAATTTTTTTTCTCTTTTTAACTTTCCTGTATTTTAGACCGTGTCTTCATCCTAGCTACAAACAAGAAGAAAGAATCCATATCTTAGACAGTAAGTCCGGTCATAGCTCACGTCGTAGTGCCGTGGAAATCTCCGTTACCGACTTCGTTTACTTGATTAAAGAAGGAAATAAAAGAAAGAAGTGCTAACATATAAGGCACTAAATCGAATAAAGAAAGAGACACCCGGAGGAAAATACTTCGCCACATACTTTATTCGTCTGACAACAGATCTTTAAATAGGCTGCCCATATACCATTGGGATATCTACAAAATAGCAACGAAAGAAACCAACTGCTATAAAATAAACAACTTTGACTGATTCTAGCCAACAAAAAAAGGTCAGAGTAATCATATGGAAAACGACGACGTTTGGTTCACGCCAAAACCTCGGTCGTGACACTTGCCACAACTGGCGATGGCAGAGAGAGGACATAGTTGCATTTTCATTCAAAGGTATTAGTTAAATTGAAAAATTTAGAAAAAAAATGAATTATATTGACCACATAATAGGTTTGAGACTGACGGTACAATTCTCCAATTTAATGGCTCTACAAAAAAGCGATTTAAAGAGTTGTTGACCACGTTGCTTAGAATGAACCATCAAATCGTTTATTTCAGTTAACCTCTCCTTTTTTATTTTGAAGTGATATTTCTATTGATAAGGTAAATTTAAACATTTGTTTCCTTTCTAAAGTTGCATTTTGGTCATGTATAGATGTACGAGTCGCGTGCAAGATGCTGTCACAAATTATTTACAATTGAGTGGACTTTTCTATCCATTAAGCTATAACTCAAAGCAATTTTTTGGTATGGAAAACTCGAATTGTTGACTTAATCGAGAGTCAAGAGATAGGGTTCCTCGATCGAAGGTTTCTAGGAAGAACGTATTGAAAATCCAAATTTAGGTCACGGAGGATAATGGACGTATTGCTTCGATCCATCATGAAAGGAACACTATCAGAAGAGAGGTATTCGATTTGGGCTTCTATGCTTGAATCATTTGGCGGGAAACCTTTATTTAGTCAAAGAATACATAAATAAACCTTAAAAGTGAAAACGAAGCATCAATGAAATGAAAAAACAGCAATAGAATTTCCGTAAAGCCAACCATGTTTTCCTTCACCTCTACTGAATAAAACTTCCTCCAAGTCTCTTTTCTAATTGGTGGTTTATTTCCATGGGCATCGTCCAATTTTATAGGTAGTTAAGTTTGCAAGTAAATGATGTATGTAACCAATATCCATATAGAATATAGGCCACGGAATAAGCAGCCGTCCACTTTTCTGAGAGTTTGAACTCTCCCGATCTATTTCTACATCTAGGAGCTGTCATCTTCTGACCTTGATATGGAAGTTTAAATAACTATGTTCACGAGGATTCGATACCCCGTGCTCTATCCATATACAAGTCCTCTGCCTCCGGTTTCAATGGTGATCGCAGGAGTTTCGACATCTCACTAAAACCCCGAAGATTTGATCTTCCAAATGTTAGACATGATTGTATTTAATGTGTTTTGATTGTCTCCGTGCAATAGTGCAGAGGAAGCCGAACCTAAGTGCATACCACCAACCGACAACGTCGTAATTGAAGAGTTGTATCGCATACGAATCAAAACGATCACAATGAAATCAGAAGAAAATTAGACAACGCACGGTTTACCCAGGTTCACCCTAGAATAGGGCTACGTCATGCAAAGAGATTTCACTATTATTTAGGTTTACGGTCGCACAACTAATTACAATGATCAGCCAAAACTAGTAAATATATATGCCCTAAAACGAGTCCAAAACGTAAATCTATTCGAAACTCCTTTAATCCCTCAAAGAATGTGCCAACTTAAATAAAAGTCCAAATCCGATATTGTTTGGGGCGCTGACCATCGCCTTCAGGGGAGCAGAACCCCCGCCCGCTGATTAGTCGGTGGAACACCCGTATCGGAGGCATTGCCCCCGAACCCCGCATTCCGAGCGTAAGAGTCACATATCGTCGGATCATACTTTAGTTTCCCTAAGCTCATGTGGGCATGCCCGATGTGAAAAACAATGATCCTCGAAGTATTTGCCAACTCCAACAATAATTACTTGGAGAAGGAATTTTCGATATTTGCTCATTGCTTACGATGATACAAAATCTAGTGATCCCCCTATTATTTTGCTTGACAAATCTGTTCTTATGGAACAAATGCGTGCTTAACCCTGCTGGTCCTATGTTGATCCTCTTTATTTTCTGGATTTGGCTTTATTTTGTAATATTCTGGGCTTTGATATGTTTGGATTTATTTTGCTATGAAGTCTATGCACTTGTCATGTATCCTCTCGAGCAATGAATAAAACTTTTTATGGACAAAAAGGAAAATTTGATATCCATCAATCAAAAGAATGGTTGGAAACCACCGAAAATGGACGCAAATATATTCCATGTGTATCTCCTAATAACATGATGATGTGGACCGTGAATAGATTGGGATGGCATGGCTTCATTATTGCGTCGACCCCGGAAAGTCAGAGTTTAAGTTCAAGTGAGGTGCTCAAATGTAAAATGTAAGATGGTCCACACCTAATGATGTAGGTAACAAATGTAAGAATGTCGACACTCGATAAGAGGAAAAGAGACAAAATCGCTTACTTGAGCGCATAAATTTAAGATGTAAATTAGATATCTATCCTGTTTACTTCGATCCATTTTGTTGTTAGAGCTATAAGACATGACAAATCAGATTTAAATTGATGAAGGAAGATCGCGAATCAATAGTCTGATTGTATTAATTTATGGAAAATATTGATTTGGTACCTTTGTAACTTAGCGTGCCAACTTCTTTCTTCTTATGTGTTTTCTTTATTATTCCTTTGAAATTGATGGGGTAAAGTGAAATCCTCCCGTAAAAATAAGAGTAACTTCGAACTACCCGTTAATCATTATGGGATTGTCATGTTCCCGGGCATCACACGGGACCTGCTCTGCATATAAACTATGATAATCCTACGGCCGGCCACTGTATTATATAAGGATAGCTAATAAATTATGACAATAAGAAAGCAAGTCTAGACTGAAAAATCGAGACAAAGACAAGGGAATGATTTGGCATTCTTTCTTTAATTCCAGTAATCGTACTCTGATCATAGGCATCCCGCCTGTAAAAGGCACTACTGAGTGGTTGACCTTCCGACCAGAGTGGCCTTCCATTTTATAATTCTTGCTTTGACAAGCTCGTGATTCTTTTGTTTAGATTTCATAGCTATAACCCTGTTAGGGGCCTTAATTTAAGGACAATAAAAAGGGAAAATTATCCAAAAGCTCCTAAACTCATTGAACGGAAAATTTTCACTTTGACCCAATTTAATCCTAGACGATTTGTTGATTAACTAACATAATCCATCCGGTTAGTTTAGACCGGAAATCACTAACGTGGCTAGCGGTCCAGCCTAACCCCCAATCATTCCACCCGATACGGCTGAAGTGTATGACTCAACTGACAAAAACCACGTTTCGAGAAATTTTATATTTTTTTTTTATTTCGCTTCTTTCCTTCTCTTGTCATTTTTTTCTGTCCATGGTCTCCTTATTCATGTTCCTCTCGTATGAGTCTGCTAGCAATCGCTCCACGGTCGGCGATCTCACGACATTTTCCCTGTTGTTGAAGATGATGATCTTAAACTGCACTTGGCAGCAAAGGAAGGGGTCGAGGAGCTTCTCAACCTAGGCGAGGGATGGCATGCCTTCTACATTGCGCGGAACTAAGCGATCGAATGATAAAATAGACAGAACGAGAAAATAAATCGGACACCGGATATACGTGGTTCGGTCGTAGAGACCTACGTCCACGGAAAGAGCAAAGCAACAAATTCCACTATAGAACGAGCGATACACAGAGATTACAGACCACACTCGAGTCACTCAAATACTCTCGGTATTTCCCAAGCCCCAATTACATCCAAGAACACACACAGTGTTTAGCCCCCAATTCCTAAGGAATCACACGCAAATCTTATACCAGATTTTCTATCGATCGCAAATACTCGTGGCCCTTTGGTGGATGTAATTCGCGGACAAACTTTGGCTTCACGAACAAGACCCTCACTCAAGCGCTCACGGAAACGGCACTTCAAGACTTCGTACAAATATTACATACGGATCAACCAATGTGTCCTTTTTGTTTAAGTCTTCGTGAACTTTCCTGCTATCTTTATATATCTAGAAAGATATAAAAGATAAACAATCCAAAACCGAATCCTTCTTTCATTTGCGGAAGGAAACCCACCGCCAATTCCAAAAACAAACCGTTGACTTTTCTTATTTCGTTGTTATCTTCAAGAAGCAAAAACGAAACAGTTTCCGCAAGATTTGACTCAGAACAATATCTAATATTTGGCTTTGAACTTTTACGTACCAAATAATAATTCAAGCAGAGTTTGTTCAACGGGCTTAAACTCGAGACATATTTTCAACAATCTCCACCTTGACTCAATATTTGAGCTAAGTCACAATCGCTTCGCTAAATATTTGAACTCAACCGCTACTACTCTCCCAACAGCCCCAATGGGCTCAACCGCCACAAATGTTTTTCAAGTTCAAGTCGCACTTGAATTTCGCCATAACCGTGGATCTCATCGAACACCAACTCCACATGCACCTTTAATCGCTCCATAAGGCCTTTTTTACGCAAGCTCCTTAATCACGTATAAAGCAAAACCACCGTTGCATCCATATCTGTCGAAGATCAAATACATACCTTATCAATATCACCAATTACAACAACTATTGGCTCTATAGGCTCCACCTCGCTACAAGTACCATCTCGTATTGATTACTACACAAGTATCCGTTACCTCGGGAGTTTCAAGGTTGCAACTCCACCTCAAGCTGAACACCGTCCGTATTTGTATGAATACTTGCCACAATCACTCCTAGTCCGAAATATTGGAGACTCGTCAAAGGTAACTTTTCTGCTGTAAATAGGTGAATTTATATTTGGGCACCACAACTAATAGCCCGCTCACCTCGTGCATAGCCATGGAATATGCACATTGCCCTCACATCAAGCTTACCATCACTTACTCGATAATAACATGGGCAATCAAACATTCTAAAAGTAAAATAATCAGGAACATTACCCGACCACACTTTTTTCGGGAGTCCGATATCCAATCGCAATCGATGGAGATCCGTTCATCGAGTAACTCGTCATACTAAGCGTATCCGCTAGAATTTTTCTAGCCATACCAAAGCACTAGAGATTATTTTACGGGGTGTCTCTAGTAATGTTCGCTTATCAATTCATCGCAACCTTTGTAGTCTACCGACACTAGTGCGGTGTTTCACTATGCCCTTTGTCATGCAGGAATTTATTTACCAGCTTCGACGAGGACTCCATGCTATTGTTAGTTCGCACATGCTTGATCGACTTACCGATCTCCGTTTCAATTAAAGTTCTCGACCGCGTATTCCTAACAACAAGATCAAACTTGTGTATCGGCACAAATGCCCAAGTCTTCCTCGAGCGGTCGTTATACTCTCGAGCGAGATGCCAACGTCTTTGGAGCGAAACTTTTCAATGTCTCACATTGAAGTTCATACAGCCATTGTGCTTGATTCTTTTCATTATCACCAAAGCACCTCGAACAACCTTCAAAACTCCACCTTGTGAAGAATACCTGCATCTAGCTGAATCTAGGGCACCCAAGGAAATTAAGTTCTTTTTCAATTCTAGAACATGTCTTACTCCAAATCAATGTCCTCACAATACCATCATGCATCCCGATTTTAACATTACCAATACCCACAACATCGTATTCGGCGTTGTTCCCCAAACCGCACCGTACTACTATTCGTGCACCGATAAGTAGCAAACTAGTTCCTATTTGGTGTAGCATGAAAAAAAACAACCGAATCCATAATCCATCAGTCAAATGACGAATTCTCGAATGACAGACAAGACTCTATCGACACCATCGAATCATCGGCTACATTTGCAACATCATCCGTAGATTCAACTCTAATTCCCTTGTCATTCTTATTTTTCAGTTTAAGGCAATTCCTTCTAAGATGCCCTCTCTTGCCACAATTCCAACGAGATAACACCACCGAGGCCAAACTAACTGCGTCTATTCGAGTTCATACTACTTCTACTACCACGAGTATTAGCTCTTCCTCTATTTTCACCTATTAAAGCGGTGATACATATTCACTGATTCTCTTCTACGAATGTCCCGACTTAAAATCAAATCTCGAATACCATCAAACGTCAAACTTGTTGACCCGGAGGAATTACTAACAGCGATAATGATAGTATTCCAACTATCGGGTAATGAGGATAATAAAATCAAAGCACATACCTCATTTTCAAAGTTAATATCAAATGAACTCAATTGACTAACGATCACATTGAATTCATTGTTATGATTAGCAACAGACGCACATTCGCTCATCTTCAAATTAAACAGGCGTCGCATCAAATAGACCTTATTAATCGCAGAGGGCTTCCGTACTTGTCCGACAGGGGCTTTCATCAAACCTGCGGTGGTCTTCTCTTTGACGATATTAAACGCGGACGTTACGAGCCAACGTCGCCCGAATAACACCCGGCGCTCGTCTATCTAACAATTCCCAATCAGCTTGCTTCATCGTCTCTCGGTTTCTCCCCGACAGGAGGCAAATACGGCTTCATCCGATAGAGATAGTCTTCAATCTGCATCTTCCGAAACCAAATTCCTTTGTCGATTTTCACTTTTACTTCATCTCGTCGCCATCGATTCGCTTCAACTCGATAAGCCTAGCTCGATACCAATTGTTGAGCGGAACCAAGCAATCGAACGATAAAATAGACATAACAAGAAAATAAATCGGACACCGGATATACGTGGTTCGGTCGTAGGAGTCCTACGTCCACGGGAAGAGCAACAACGAATTCCACTATAGAACGAGCGATATACGGAGATTACGGACCACACTCGAGTCACTCAAACACTCTCGGTGTTTCCCAAGCCCCAATTACGTCCAAGAACGCACACAGTGTTCAACCCCCAATTTCTAATGAAATAATCTCTTAATCTTGCAAAGGAATCACACGCAAATCTTATACTAGATTTTCTATCGATTGCAAATACTCGTGGCTCTTTGGTGGATGTAATTCGCGGACAAACTTTGGCTTCACAAACAAGACCCTCACTCAAGCGCTCACGGAAGCGGCACTTCAAGACTTCGTACAAATATTACGTCTTGATCAACCAATGTGTCCTTTTGTTTAAGTCTTCATGAACTTTTCTGCTATCCTTATATATCTAGAAAGATATAAAAGATAAACAATCCAAAACCGAATCCTTCTTTAATTTGCGAAGGAAACCCACCGCCAAGTCCAAAAACAAACCGTTGACTTTTCTTGTTTCGTTGTTATCTTCACGAAGCAAACACGAAAATGATTTCCGCAAGATTTGTCTCCGAACAATATCTAATATTTGGCTTTGAACTTTTACGTACCAAATAATAATTCGAGCCGAGTTTGTTCAACAGGGCTTAAACTCGAGACATATTTTCAACAACTTCTACGGAGATGGAGGAGAGATCGAGGAAGCGATTGGCAACATGCCTTGCCAAGGCCCCAAGCTCGAGCTCTTCGATGGTGGCCTCATGATTGTGGGACTCCATGGAGTGGGCGTCGTGGCCCGGTCGCGATGGATTCCGAGAATGGAACATTCAGATGTGGAGTCCTAGTAGGGGTGGGCAAAAGAACAAGGAATTGCCCGAATAGAACCGAATTGAACCGGACTAAATTGGCCGGTAATGGGCAGTTCCCGATTCCTATAATGGGGTACCAATGAACACCAATCTAGTTCTCGGTTCTAGGTATCGAATCGCCCACCCAAACTATCATAATCGACCGGTACACTCGCACAAACATGTGTGTGTATATAATTTATATTTCGACAACCTTAATTAGCTCTCTCATGCTTGTTATACCGCCTTCCTCTCTCCTCGGTCCTTCTCACTCACGCTCTCTCACGTAAAGATTCCCTATTCTCTAGTTGCCTCTCTCCTCCTCACGTAAAATCCTCTCAACTCTCTCGCCTCATCTCGGCTCTCGGCTACCTCTTAGCTAAGCTCTCACTTACGGCCCTCTACCACGGCACCATAATTGCGGCCTCCCCTCCCGTTAGAAAAATAGCGTCGAATGGGATGAACAACAAAATCAAACTTTAAGAGGTGATAACTCTCTTTAAGGATTTATTTGCTCCACAACGTTGCTAATGGTTTCCAACAAATTTCCTCCAGGATATAACAAAGTCTCGGTGACAATAGCATATGGCAATTCGATATATCTCGAAAATCTCTCTAGGGAAACAATTGGAGAAGATGGTTGTATTTTCTTTGAGAAAGACAAAAAATGAAAGTTCTGAAAATTGAAGTTCCAAATGAACGACGTTTATGAACTTTTTAGAGAAGATCTTTGTAACGCCCCCAACTTGATCCCGGTGATATCCCTTAAAGGAATTCATGCCTATTGGGGCCGAAGCTGGTCTTAGCCCTACGGCCTAGGCGTCGGCGGTGAGGTCTTACGACGTCCCGGGCGCGTCTACCTCGAATCGTCCCACCAATTTAAATATTTAGTTTTGCACACAAGTTATTCATAACAAACTCGTAATATCACATGAGCAACTCACTACTATGTTAACATAACTTTTACATCATTACATTACTTCACTCTAATATATACTTCTGCATATATTATATTCGGTTATGGGGCAAGGTTACGCCTAACTCCTCTAGTGGTGTGGATGCTTCCAAAAGCTTGCCCTTCATACTACGACTATCTTCATCCAAAGATACGTCTCTTCAAGCTTCTTCATGCTTTACGGTTGTCTCCCACTATAGCTAGAGCTCGTTGGTCCCTTAAATTCCCTTAATGGACCTATAAGTTGTTCACCACGGAGTAGGTTCCATGCTACGAAATGATGAGGGACCCAAAAACCGGTTTCCTTCTCCACATATACGGTAGAAAGAAAATGATAGTAGGTAATATCTTCCTCAACATCTATTACATCGGTGTGAGTTATCTCGACGGACATGACCAAACCAAAACGAGGTGGTGCATTAGTAGCCATACCTACAAATCCGAAAGGTAAAGGGGTGAGAACAACTTCTCGGTAAGTGAAAATCTAAATTTACAATAGGAGGTCAACTAAAGATCAAACTCAAGGGTCAAGCAACTAGTAAATAAACATAGATCAATCAAAATCCCATCAAGCCCTTCGACCATATAACTCGTTTGTAGGTAAGTATGTAACTTTCCATCCTTTCATGTATGTCCCATGCTTCTCATGGGCCCACCTATTCTTTTCTCAAATGAGGCATCTTGGCGTGCACATTCAAATTACCAAGGCATCCCATAGGGCAACCCCGAACATGACTCAATTGTGCACTTTTGTTGTTCTATTCGATTCGTCCCGTACCAAACCTCATAGTCAAGATGCACACAATCACCCATAAACGAGGCATATCATATTATGACATATCATATCATTGGTCCAAGGTTCTAAAGGTGGCTCCCACGAGACTCCCATCATCATGTAGCACTTAGTCCTTGACCATCGTATGAAAAGAGCATGCAAACCAAGATTTATTCATGCAAGATCATAAGTCGACGTAGCCTTCACCTTAGCATAAATTTAGAAATTCACTTACATATCTTGTTGGTAAGAACTTATAGATGAGATGGTAGTCGATGGTGGCGGTGGTGGCCGTCCTACACGTGCACTCCTTTGTAAGAGGTGGTCAGCTACTATAGCGAGGTTGGTGAGGGAAATTGACAAGAGTAGAGAGGGTGGCCGAAAATATAGGGAGAAGGAGAGTGGCGAAAATGTGGGGGACCAAATGGGGACCCCTTGCCTATTTATAGCCTTAATTTTCTAATTTATTTATCATTTTTTTAATTCTTGACTTATCCTCCAAGTAGCCTCTTTACACGTGTCATCTCCTTATTCCTACTTATTGCCACATAATCTCCTTTATTTATGAAGCAAATATGGGGCAACATCTTATTGGTCCATTTGGTCTAATTATCTCATGACATTCACCTAGTCTAGTAAGCCTTGTCTAATGTAGAACCTAGGTGATTCTCCTTATGCCACACGCCCAAGTTAGGTGGCCCTCTCTAAAATATTTCATTTTATTTATTTTTATGTGCATTTTCTAGATTTTTACTTAGGGTTTTAATTCACTATAATAGAAATTGGTCATATAAATTGGCATTTATGTGGGCGCCATTGGCGCCGACCTACCCCAAGGTCGGTGGCCATTGGTTGCCTATGATGAGTTATTTTAATATTAATTTAGTAATTAGCAGAACAATTTTTCTAATTATTTCTATTTCTAACACCAATGAATTAACTAAACACTAATGGCAATTTGGGCATCCTATTAATGTGCTAGAACATTCTGCAATTTTCCCCATATTGCTTTATTGAGTATATTTTACTATCTACATAATCTTCAGCATTTCGATTACTTCAAATCTTGATAGGACATATGTACTTGCAGTCACATTTAGGTGAATTGACACTTCGTTTTGAATTGCCGTTAGAGACATGCATACTAAAGAAGGAAAAGAAACGTAGCTCAAAGAAATTAACGGAACATATATTTATTCGTACTGACTTATACAAGTGTTACTCGACAGTGAAATAACCTTCATCGTGAAGTTTATGACAACACCCTAAAAAAACTATCAACGAAGGATTCACCAATCCTGATCATGATTTTTCACGGGCTTTACACATGGCTTGCAATGCCAACACCTTAGGCATAGTCAGTCTTCTTCCTTCAGTCATATCCACCAGTTCCTTACTTGTCCTTTTCCACTCAAAACACTGGATCCAAGATCCAAAGTTTAAAGAACAATTTTAAAAAAATGGTTAGCCCATGCTTTTGTTTGGTAGTCTTGGCTTCTCTCATCCTAAAAACTAGCTTAAAGGATGAGGTTTTCCCACACACTTATAAACTGATCAACAGCCCCTTCTATAACGGGTATGTCATAACTTCAACAACTTTCTCGTGAGCAGGCTCGTCGTCCATGCCCAAATGCCAAAAACATGTATCATGACTATTGTTCACTATGTCCATTTTCGAACCTTTCAGGTGTAAAGCTTGTCGGGTCATTCCACAATTTTGATCCCCGTGAATGGCCTAAGCATCGATGAATACTATGGTTTGACAGGTTATATTGTTAATGCAATGCATAACGGAAGATTTATACATTGTTAAAGAAAAACACTATCTAGCATTACAGTCTAATCAATCTCTCCTAAAATGTTAAAGTATTCTATTTTCCCGAGATTGTTGACTCTAAGAATATAACGACATATGGTAATTCGTATCCAGTGACTAGATAACCTTCAATAGTTTTCCTTTACTTGAAAACATACACTAAAGTTTGATACCGCGTGGGGGGGATAGAGGGAGTAGCTTTAATATTGCAACCCTCAAAAGCGTGCTTCATATCTGCTGTGGAATCTGTGATCCATCTTGGTTCCAGTCAACACAAATCTTTGATTCGTAAAGTCCAGCGTAAATGCCAATGAATGCTCCAAGAATATGTCTTACAATGAAGAAAGGGGAAAAGAAACATGTATGGTCATCATATGTGACTGGGGCTTTGCTAGTATGACCATGAGAGTAACAGTATATTATGAACCACGAATTCTTAAAGGAGTGGATCTACAACAATCTATAATTGCTTTTTTTTTTTTTAAATAGATTGTTATTCTCACAGTAGATTAAGGATGGTCACTTAATCATTTCTCAATATGATTATCCATTTTACACAACAATATGAATGATATACCAATGTGAGGATAAATGCAAAGTTTGGTGGTATTCCTACGTAGCTGCACTAGCCCTTTGATGGGAAGATTGTTAAAAAAGTCTTAAACTTATTGTACTTTTGTCAATTTAATCATAAACATTTTAATTTTGTCAATTGAGTCCTAAAATTTTTCACGCTATGCCAATTGAGTCCATCCGATCAATTTTAACAAAATCGAACACATGGACGTCGATCATCCCGCTGTTATATAAAAATAAAAATAAAAACTTACAAAAAATTAAAATATTATAAAAAAATATTAATGTCATGCTGGCCATGCCATATAGGATGGTCGTCATCCACATTAGAAATTTCCGACCAAAATTGGCCGATTCGGCTCAATTGGAAAACGTTAAAAGATTTAGGACTCAATTAGTAAAATCAAAATGTTTAGGACTGAATTGGCAAAGGTGTGTAATAGGTTTATAACTTTTTGGGCAATTTCCCCTTTTGATGGTCTCATTAGTCTAATACGCGGGCCTCAACTCCTGTAGCAAAAGTAAATGATCCGCCATAGTGTCGCTACTCTCTTTACCACCATTTTTGCGATTGTCTCTATGTTCTTCAACTCAACGAGGAACAACTTTGGGCTGTGAAACATTAGGACAATTGCATGTTAATAACCCAGGGTTTTGCAAAGGCGTTGGATTGCGCAGATAAATTGCCGAAAACAAAGAAAGAGACCGATAATATAGAGAAGGAAACTTCATCTTTAAGACTTCAACAATTATCATAGATGCCTGTATTCCACAATACTAGTTACGAATTTTGACGTTCTTAACAACTAATTATTTATTTTTGGTGAATCTGCAAACCCACAATACAAGAATTAGCATCAATTTTTGTGGCTCCCACTCACTTCTCAGCGATCCTCGCCATGATTTCACGGGCTTTGCACATGGCTTCCAATGGCACGGCCTTAGGCATAGTCATTCGTTTTCCTTCAGTCCTATCTGCCAGTTCCTCGCTTATTTTTTCCATTCAAAACACTGGATCAACGATCCCAAAGCTACGTTGATCAGTCGTTGGGCCATGTTTGCTCCGGGACACGCTCGCCTCCCAAGCCCAAATGACAATTTCTCCCACTATTTCTGATCCCTTTGAATGCTCCATACATTGATGAGCACTATGGTTTGACGAGGTACGTCATAACCGCCAATGGTGCAATCCTCTGATGACATGCGTGGAATCAGAAGTGGTGCCGGTGGTTTCAAACGTAGAGTTTCTGCTACAATGTTTTGGAGAAAAGGAAGTTTGGCAATGTCTGTCTCCTCTATCAAGCGTTCTTGACAATTACTCTACCCAACTCCTCAGCGGCTCTTCTTAAAGAATGCGGATGACTGAGTAAAAGAGACATTGCCCATTCCATTGTAAGAGCAAAAGTGTCGGTGGCAGCTATAAGGATTAAGGATGACCTATAGAGGAATATAGAACCAAAAGACGTTGTGATTAAATTGTCAAAAAGAAGATTTGAATCATTTTGAGTGAGGTAGTAAGAGAGCTCTGATATTGCCATTTTGTAGGAACTCGTCCGATCTCTTGCTCAGCCTAGACACTTTCTTCTCATAATTCCTAAAGACCAACCTCAAAATACTCAAGAAATCTCTGGGATACACACACAGCGCGAACTCCAGAATTTCAGACATGATCTCACGAAACAATGTTGCCTCCTCGGTATTGCTCACGTACGTTGAAGTGTGGTTCATACTCCCCTATGACAGGAAAGCACGTGGGACAGTCCCACTCCATGCTGAATGGGCAGGAGAGTGCGGGGGAGCCGCCTCGGCGGGGTCTCAAGGGGGCGGTGTCTCTTGGACACCAAAAGGTTTTTACGATTTAAGCTCATAATTTTTTATTAGTAGTTTGGGCTTTGGCTCATGAATAGCTACTTGTTATATTATTTTTTTCACTTGTAATTGAGTAATGTAACGAGAGGTGCAATGTGCTAATTATAGTGGAATCATCTACTGAATGTAACCATAGTTTAAGGGTGAATTAGGATAAAGTCTCGTGTCTCAATTTCTCTTTCTCGCTTACATTTTACTTCGATTTAATTGTGCGCTGAATCCTAACAACATCTTGCCCATAATACCTCTTCCCAGTCACCATGCTTACAATGATGTTGAATGTCATCTTCGAGAACATCTACTTTAGCTGAGTTGAGACAGGCCGGGGAAAAGATCTCGAGGGTGCAAACGTGGCAGAGATTGCACCAGTGGCCGCCGTACGAGGCGTAGACCACGATTGTTGTCGTACCCAATGTGCTCACCGACGACGATAGATGGGTGGTTGGCAAACGTGATGTCGTTCTTAGCATAGCATTCTTCGGCAGCCGAAGAATGCTATGTTAAGAACGACGTCGCTCTTGACGACGACTACTCAGCAGGAGCCGAAGCAGAGAGAGAAGACGAGGCCGTATGATTGGGAGAGGGAGTGGAGCGTACGGTGAAGGGGGAGTTTTATGAGGTGGAGGTGGCTGAGGATGGGGACGGAAGGCGCGCTCGGCGGGAGGCTGTTGGGTTGCTTGAGCCATGAAGAGAAGAGCTTGAGAGTGATGAGGAGGAGGAGGAGGAGGGGGAGGAAAGTTGGAGGAAGGAAAGCGAAAAGTGATGAAGCCCCCATGGTTGGGGCAAACTCGGTATTGGCGAGGGCCATGGAGTGTATGCTTCTTATACGGAAAATGGTACCCGCATTTTCAGATCTTTGGTCACGTTCACCCTTTATGATAATCTATTGCCAGAGGAGTTGACGATGGAAGCCCCAAATGAGTTATGGATCAATAGAGATATATTAACTATTTTATATTAATTCGATTCTTCGATATGAGATTTTTTTAACACAACTCATTCACACGTGAGGAAGCTCAAATTCAAATTTGTTCACATGTTTAATCAAATTCATACTCACTCAAAAGTTTAAATTAATGAGTTATGAATCAATATAAATATATTGATCGTTCTACACGACTTCGTCTGTCTGTCCGATGTGAAATTTATTTAACACAATTTACTCGTCCTAGCTGTTGACTTATTGGAAGTCTTGCGGAAAGTCTTATGTACTTTACTGTTACGACAACTTCAGTTTTTAGTAATGACCTCGTTTCGCTTGTGACGGGGGAAAAAAATAAAAAGTGCCACGTTTTGCGTGGACGATAAAAAATATGATGCAATTATTGAGAGAGAAAGCTGTCATCAATCATAAACATCCCCACGCAGTCACCCACATGTAGAGAGAAAGCTGCCATCAACCTCCCTTCCTCGTTTGCATGTGCTGTGTGCGCGTGTTGGTTTTTTTGCCTTAATTTTTTTTATGACTTTTCTGTATTTCAAGCCATGTCATCATCGTGGCCATAAATTTAAAAAAAAAATAAAAAAGGGAAAAGAACAGGAAGAAACCATGCTGTAGATAATTAGTCTGGTCATAGCTCACATGGCAATGACGTGGAAATCTTTGTTACCAACTCCATTTCCCCGTTTAAAGAAGGAAAGAAAAGGAAAGAAAACTCGAAAATCAAACGAAAAAACATCGGGATTAATGTTAGATTGACGGCTATGACCCATATGATAACTAGCAATAAATGGACTATATATGTCACAAGTTTCATGCGAAAGTTGGCAGGGAGCTAGTTAAATTTTGAATGGTAGTTCAATTGAAAGGTTTATGCGATTGAATTATAATTTACAGTAGATTTAGGACTGATAGTATAAGTCTCTAATTTAAAGGCTATACAAAAAAAAAATCTTTATAGAGTTTTTGCAGTTGTTACTCAGAAGGAACTTATCAAATCATTTATCTTAGTTAAGTTCCTCTTTTTCATTTTGAAGTGATATCTCTACTGCTAAGACTAATTTATCAACCGTGTCTTTTTGGAATGTTGCATTTTGGCCATACGGATCTGCAATTAGTCCAATATTTATAATTGAGCGTTATATTATTATTATTATTATTATTATTATTATTATTATTATTTTGGTCGAAAGTGATTCTTTTTATTTAAGCAAATATTTTTGCTATGGAAAACTTGAGTTATCGACTTTTAAACGAGAGGCAACCGATGCTAGGGTTCCTTGATGGCAGGTTTTCTAGGAAGAACGTGTTGAAAATCCAGATTTAGGTCATGGAGAGTAATGGACGAGTTGTTTTGTTTTTGACGATTGGATGAAAGGAACACCATAGGTAGTAGTGTTTGGGCTTCCTTGCTTGAATCATTTATTTAGCCAGGAAATAAGCAAATAACCAAAAAGTGAACATAAGGCATCAATGAAATGCCAAAGTAGTCATAGAAGTTTTGTATAGCGACCGTATGTCCCTTCAACTCTGACTGAAGGAAACTCCTTCCAACTCTCTTCTAATTGATGATTAAGTTTGCATGCAAATGATCTCAATAATTTAATAACTATTGATCAAAGGTATGGTTGAAGAAAAAAAACGATAATACCATCAAAAACCCCAAATTGGTACATCTATGCCCCATTATCTCAAATTGACTTTTGTGTCACAAAAACTCACAAATCGGTACATCCGTGCCATATTTATTGAGACCGGTACGCACGTGCCGCATTTACCACAAACTAAGTTTGTGTCATAAAAAACCACCAAATTGGTGCATCCGTGTCACTTTTACTCCAAGCTAGTACACTCGTGCCATATTCACTTCAAAAAATATCTCAAACTCTCATAATTCACGATAAATATGACATGAATGTACCATTTTAGGGAAATGTGGCAGGGATGTACCAGTTTTAGGATTATGATATGAAAATTAGTTTGGAGTAAATATGTTCAGTAAAATGTCTTGTAAATTTAGAGGATATCTATCCTATTTACACTTTTCCACACGTTATTAGAGCTATAAGAGATGACAAATCAGAATTAACTTGACAAGGAATATCACAAATTGATAGTTTGCTTGTATCAATTTATGGATTTATTTATGACTTTCAACCCAAACAAAACGAAATTTAGTTTGAATTCTAAATCCACGACAATTGTATACGACATTGAATGACTTCAAATGGAAACATTAATGTAATTTAATTTGGATGAGTTCAACTTAAGTGTCAAATCTTAAAATCTCACAAGTTAAAAAAAATTAACAAATTAATAAAAAAAAATGGAAATTTTCATTTTACCTCCTCAACTTTGGAACTGGCGCAGGTTAAATCCTAAACTTGCTTTTCCCCCCTCTTGAATTTGCATTTTGTTCCTCTCATTTAAAGGGAGTAATATTCCACTTTTTCTTCCATTTTATATCCAATATCATTTTTGCCATCAATTCATATATTTAGAATGAATGAAAAAAAAATTGCCATGATTAAATTCAAATTTTACTGGTTTGATTTATTTACGTAAGACAATATAAATAATAAAACATAGAGAATGATTGTTTAATATGGACAATTAAGAAAATGACTATGTTAGTTGAAAGTTAAAAAGTAAATAAAATTTTAAGAGACTCGAAATTGATACATGAGTTAAGACAGATTTCATATGATACAGTTTTATGATTTAGCGAATTCTTGCAGTTATAAATTGCATGGCCTTAATCAAAATCACAGTGATACCGGATTTAAACTCCCCCCTCCTCTCTTGCTGTCTACCTTAGAGCTCTATGAGTTCGTATCCGAAGTATATTTCCTTCTTTTTTGAAAATTTCTTAAGTTTAATTTTTCTCTCCATTTTTTCTCCTTGAACTGGTAAAGTATATGTTCTGACCAAAAAAAGAAAAAAAGAACTGGTAAAGTACATTATTTAGTAGGGATAATGAGCTAAAGTAGAGAAGTTAGCGGGCACAAAAACATTTTTGGAGTAAAATTTCTTCCCCAAAAGCGTTTTTAGAGCAGAAATCTGTTTGGTTACGCAACTTCATTTTTTTACTTCTAGAGTATTTTTGTGCTCCAAAAGCCGTTTTGGAGCCACTTGGAATAGTAAAAAAATTTACTTCTCCCCAGAAATAGAAAAATCAACTTCTGGACATAATTTAATTTCTAGAGCAAAAACGTTATCATGCGTACAACAATCATTTTAAGTTTGTTGAGAAATCTTGCCATGTTGTCCTATAATATAGGATAGCAGTTTCTTTATCTAACTAATGGCAATTTTTCTTGTCATACCATTTATTTTATTCTATTATTTCATGTTGGTTTTCTAATTAAATATGTTGGTCCAGTATCTTTCTTAATAAGGGTTATTCTATACTAATTGTTTCAAACTACGGGCAAAAAGTGGATTTAGTATAAATCTGGAGAAAGAGCTACACCTTTCCTCCTAAAATGCATAAAATGAAACAAAAATCGAGGGGGCCAAAGTGAAATTTTTTCCCGTAAAAATAAGAGTTACTTCAAGTTACCATTGAATCTTTATGGAATTGTCATGTTATGTTGTAAATTAAATCGGATCGCAATCGATCGCAACGAAATTCTAACGGTTAGATTCACGCAATATGATGCAATATTTTCTCTTTCGAGAAAAAATCGTAAATAACACAGCAAAAATAAAACAACACAAAAAGAGCGATGCACCAGAAGTTTTTACGTGGAAAACCCGATGCGGGAAAAACCACAAGACGTTAGTCCAGGAACTGCTCCACTATAATATAAGGATTACAACCGACACTCTAATGGTGTTTCTCTCACAATAAATCCTCACAATTGTCACAAAACATACCCTCACTTGACAAACTCTCAAGATCACTCGTGTTTACTCATTGTTGAGAACTTTTTGTGATTATTTTGGAAGTAATTTTCTAGTGCACACACAAAATCCCCCCATTCAATCACTCTGCTTATAGTGGTATATCTCCATCCAAATTAGAATCTTCCTTAACTAATTTTGCAATCGCCTCTTGATTGAAAATCTCTCTAATTTGAATAATCACCAGAATTGATTATATCCTAGTATTCTTCTTTTTCAGTATCCCACCATAATAGGACTCCTTCCTATTAGGCATTCTTGATGAACAATCATCGAGATCTTTCAAATCAAATCCCGAACATGTTGGACTGCTCCCAACAAATCTCCCCCAACTCATCATGGAGGATTTCTAACTTCCTTATTAGTTCAATAAACCAACCTCCTTTCTACAAAATTTTAGTTTTTCCGTGGGTAGAGACTTGTAACGTTTCAGCACCATTTCGTTTGTGTGGATCTTCTTGATCTTCAATTGCTTCTCTTCCAATAGTTCTCCTATCCAATGATACATAATATCAATATGCTTCGTTTTCGAATGAAATGTGAAATTTTTACTTAGATGAATAGCGCTTTAGTTGTCTCAATACACAACATATTCATCTTGCTTGTGCTCTAACTCTTGCAAAAATCTCTTCATCCACAATATTTCTTTGCTAGCTTCGGTGGCGGCTATGTACTTAGCCTCCGTTATGAATAATGCAAGCACTTTGCAATCTTGATTGCTAAAAATAGCTCCACCTACAAAAGTTATTAAACCACCAGGCGTAGATCATCCGGAATCCACATCTTCCACCATGTCCGCATCGGTGAACCCCTTAAGTGTCGTTTCCATCACCAAAACACAAACTAGATGTACCTTTAAGATACCGAAGTATCCACTTGACAAAGACCCTCCCGAGTGTTGTTTGCTAGGGTTTGACATATATCGGCTAACAATTCCAACAAGCATACCCAATATCCGGTCGTGTGCACACTATCACATACATGAGATTTTCGACAGCAGAGGCATAAGGAATCTTCAGCATTTCTTCCTTCTCCCTTTCACTAACGCAACCTCGTGCTAAGCTGAAAATGACTAGCTAAAGGTGAGCTCACCGCTTTGGCATTGATCATGTTGAATCTTTGCACAACTTTCCCTATATATCTCTCTTGGGACAAACATAGCTTTCCATAAGGTCTATCGTGCGATATCCTCATCCCAACTATCTACCTTGCTAGTCCAAGGTCCTTCATGGAGAGTTCCTTGCTCAACTCCTCTTTAACTCTTCGTGATTTTTCCGACATCATACCCTATAATTAACATATCATCAACATATAATAATAAAAAATCATAAAATCATCGTCATTAAACTTCTTGATGAACACCCAATAATCTCCCGTCGTCTTTTTGTATTCATTCCTCTCCATAAATAAATCGAACTTCTTGTACTATTGCCTTGGAGCTTGTTTCAGCCCATAGAGACTCTTCTTCAACTTGCATACAAGATTTTCATTCCCTTTCATCACAAAACATTTGGGTTGTTCCATAAATATTTCCTCATCAAGATCTCCATGTAAAAATGATTTTTTTCATGTTGAGTTGCTCGACCTCCAAGTTCAAGGTTGCTATCAAACTAAAAACTACTTGAATAGATGATATCTTTACAACATGAGAGAAAATCTCCTTATAATCAACTCCCTTCGACCGATCGAAACCCTTCACCACAATTCTTGCTTTGTAACGTGCTTTGGGGCTATTTTCTTCGGTCTTCAACCGAAACACCCATTTGTTTTTTAGTACTTTTCGGCTCTTTGGTAGATTTACCAAATCATAAGTGTGATTATAATGTAATGATTGCATCACTTTCATCCATTCCTTCTTGTGGGTATTAGTTTTCACTTCTTGAAAATTTTTAGGTTCTCCCCCTTGAGTGAGGAACACATATTCGTTTGGAGAGTATTTTCTGCTAGGTTGCCTTTCTCTTGTTGATCCCTTTGGTTCCTTTTGAGAAATATCATCAGCATCAATCACTTCCTCCTCAACCGCATCATCGGTTTACGTTTCTCCTTCTTCTTGAGCTTCCGCTCCATCATCTCCACCATCTTCATTATCGGTCTCGACCTCAACTCCTTCGGGAGCATCATCATTAGATGATGTCTCGGTTTGTGCTTGTTTAACCGAGTCATTCTCGACCTCTTCTTATGCTCTCTCACGAGCAGAATTTTCTAGTAAGTCTTAAGGTTCCAAGTCAACTAAGTCTTCCTCTACACTTTGAGGTTCTTCGTGCTTCTTGAGGTCTTTAATCGTTTGATCCTCAAAAAACACCACATATCGGGCCTTTCGGGATCCCATGATCTATAGCCAAAATTTTCGTGACCATATCCCAAGAATATACACTCATTGGCCTTTCCATTTAGCTTGGCTCATTCATCTCTCGGTACATGTGCAAATGCCCTACAACCAAATACTTTCAAGTGATTGTAAGAAGAATTATTACCATTTCATATACTTTGTGGAGTATCGCTTTTGAGTGGAATCGAAGGTGATAGATTTATCAAATCCACCGCCGTCCTCATTGTCTCCCCCAAAAAAGTTTGGCAACTTTGCATGGGAGAGCATACATCTTATCCTCTTACATATTGTTCAATTCATCCTCTCGGCAATACCACTATGTTGTGGTGTCCTAGGCACTTGTTTTCTCAAGCCTTATGCCATGAACTCTGCAGTAATCCTCAAATGGCCCTCAGTATTCCCTACCATTGTCATCCTTCACACACTTCAATTTTCTGCCGATCTTCCTTTCTAGTTTTACATGCAAGTTCTTAAAGGTATCAAGAACTTGATCCTTTGTCTTCAATGTAATAGCCCATACCTTTCTAGAAAAATCATTTATAAAAGTAACAAAATAGGAAGCACCATCACAGTTCTCAAAGTCATAACACAAACATTAGTATGTAACAAAACAAGTCGATTTGTCTTTTTCAATGGCGGAGTAGATTTAAAGGCAACTCTATTATTTTTTCCTACAATGCAATCTTCATAAGGGTTTATAGAGGTACCTTTTTTTTTCTTTCAAAAGTAGCTTCTTCAATGTGAGAACCCTCATTCCATTCTCACTCATATGTTCGAGCCTTTTATGCCAAAGCTCGGTAGATACCTCTCTTCTTGCATTAACATCTCCTCCGCATAGCTTTACTTGTATAGTGTAGAGCGATTTATCTTTCACTCCTTTTGCTACCACCAAGCTACCCTTTGCTGACTTTCACTTCCCTTTGCCAAAGTGACTCACATAACCATCATCATCTAATTTTCCTATGGAGATTAGGTTAAGACGAATATTAGGGACATGCCTTACCTCTTTTAAGATCAACTTGCATCCATTGTTGGTCTCGATTTCAACACTTCCTATACCAACAACTTACGATAAGCTATCATTACCCATCCTCACGAGATCGAAGTCTCCAATTGTATATTAAGAGAACAATTCTCTCTTGGGGACAACGTAAAAGGAGGCTCCAAAATCAACTAGCCAAGTGGTGTCTTGGTATGTTAAGTTGATGTTCTCATCAATGCGGATAACCATCATGTCTTTATAACTATAGTAACATTTGTAGCCGGTGCTTCAACTTGCTTTTTGGCTGTCTTCAATAGACAATCTCTAATGAGATACCCGATTTTTTCACAATGAAAACAAGCTCTCTTCTCAACCCTTTGACTTGAGGTTGAGCAACCTTTAGGTCCACGGCTTTTGCTCCTCCCGCGATCTACTTTCTTCTCTTGTTCATTGATAACAAGAGTTCTTTCACCATGATTGTAGTACCCGTCATCTTTGCGCCTTTGCTCTTTGCTCAACAATCCGTCCTTCACTAACTCCATGGTTAATGCTCTATTAGGCGTAGAATTGTGAATCAACACAACTAAGGTGTCCTAGCTTTTTGGCATAGAACACTGTCGGGAAGTGTGCATGCAACTTCGGGAGATCATTTTCTCCATTGCATTGATTTGATTTACCAAACCTCCCATAATGCCTATATGTTTAGATACACTTGTTCCATCTTTGTACTCCATACGCGACACCTTCTTTATCAAGCTTGTTATGTTTTGATGTCCGCTCTAGATTTCTCCACAAATCATAAGCATTGTCTTATTGGGTGAAATTTTCAAAAATGCTTTGATCAAGCCACTTTCGATGGTGGACACACATCTTCCGTTGAGGATGGTCCACTCGTCCTCCTCCTCCTCTTCTTCTTCTTCTTTCTTATCGTCTCCTTCTTTTTCTTTGGCTTTTGTTGATTTAGAGGCTAACATTGGGGTTTTTATCATGCTCTTTAGAGGCACTCTTATCTTGATTGGCCTTTGCAAGCCCTTGATGTAGAGATGATCCTCCATCTTGCACCTCCATCTCGCATAATTCGTAGCCGTAAGCTTGATCATGTTATCGTTGTCATTTGACATCTTTTACAACCTTGCTTTGATACCACTTTGTTATAAATTAAATTGGATCACAATTGATCGCAGCGAAATTCTAACCTGTCAAATTCGCGCAATATGATGCCATATTTTCTCTTTTGAGAAAAAAATGTAAATAATACAATGAAAATAAAAGAAGACAAGAAGGGCGATACACCAAAAGTTTTTACGTGGAAAACCCGATATGGGAAAAAACCACGGGACGCTAGTTCAGGAACTACTCCACTATAATCTAAGGATTACAATTGACACTCTAATGATGTCTCTCACACAAAAAATCCTTACAATTGTCACAAAACACACCCTCACTTGACGAATTCTCAAGATCACTCGTGTTTACTCATTGTTGAGAACTTTTGTGATTTCTCTAGAGTAATTTTCTGGTACACACACAAAATCCTCCATTCAATCGCTCTGTTATAGTGGTATATCTCCATCAAAATTAGAATTTTCCTTAACCGATTTCGCAATTGCCTCTTGATTGAAAATCTCTCTAATTTGGATAATCACCAGAATTGATTCTATCTTGGTATTCTTCCTTTTCAAGATCCCACCATAATAGGACTCCTTCGTATTAGGTATTCTTGATGAGCAATCATCGGGATCTTTCAAATCAAATCCCAAACATGTTGGGCTGCTCCCAACGTGTTCCCGTGCATCAAATGGGACAGTTCACTATTAACAAAACTATGGTAAATTCCATGGCACGCCTCTACGTTTCGTGTCCCTATATTATAAAAGACACAAAAAAAAAGTAAAATTATGGCCAAAAGGAAGCAATAACTCTTATCCCAATTCTATCTTTTATGTCATAAAAAAAATTTAGGTCTAATCTCAATTTTACCATTTTTGTCCCATAAAACAACGTCAACTTTAGGCTATGTCCAAGTTCTATCCTAAACTTTTTTTATCCTTTGAAAATCTCTCAACTTTAGGTCTTGTCCAAGTCCAGTCCCAATTTTACCCTAAAATTTTGACAATCTCATAAGAGACCACAAACTTTTACTTGAAATACAAATCTATCCCCATTAACCCTCCGTCTAAAATTTCTTGTTAGCAATCGTGTAATGGAAAACTCTCGTGCACGAGCTATTTAACGTCTCGAGCTTGAGCTTTTCAAATGAGAATCGAAAGAAAATTACTAAGGGCAATTTTGATGGAAGATTAAAGAAGACAAATTTAGGACTCAAGTAAAAGTTGATGAAATTTTATGAGACAAAAAAAATTAGAGAAAAATTGAAACCGAACATGAAGTTGAGATTTTTTTAATGAGATAAAAAAAATTTAGGGTAGATTTGGTAATGGATCTAAAATTGGGGGTTTTCTACGGTACAAACAAAGCATATGGTAGAATTGATACTGAACCCAAAGTTGAGGATTTTTTACACGGTACACAAAAAAAAAAATTATAGTGTAATTAGTACTCGAACATAAATTTAGGAGTTTTTTATGGTACAAAAAAAATAACATAAAATCAATATTGAGCCTAAAGTTGGGTGTTTTTTCATGGTACAAAAAAAATAGGGTAGAATTGTTTTTTTTTTTTTGTATCAAATAGGGTAGAATTATTATTGAACCTAAAGTTTGGGGTTTTCTATGATATAAAATTTTTAGGGTAGAAATGAAACTAGATCTAAAGTTGAGGTTTTTTATAAGACAAAAAAGAATTTAGAGTAGAATTTTAAATGCACCTAAAGTTGAAGATTTTTTAGGGTATATTAGGTCATGGTTCTTTTGTATAAAGGGCATATGGTACCTATACGGATTCCAAAAAATGCTAAACTACGGATTCCAAAAAAATCATGAGTTTTTTTAATTTGGTCAATTTAGTCATAAACTTTTTTTTATAATTTTTCAATATAATTCATCCAATTAATACAATCGAAAATCACTAACATGACGATCCAGCTAACGCCGGTTATCCTAAGGAGATGGACAGATGCTGACAAGTGACATGTACAACTCTAATCAAAATGACATCATTTTGGAAGAATTTTTTTTTTGAATTTTCTCTCTACCTTTCCTTTTTTTCCTTCCTTTTGCTTTTTGACTTTTAATGGTCTCCCTCTTCATGCTCCTCTTGTAGAACTCAGCCAGCGAGAGCTCCATGATTGGCTATCTTTTACATTGGCCCTATTGTTGAAGAGGATGACCCTAAACTCCTCCTAGCAGCAGAGGAAGGCTTCGAGGAGCTTCTGAGTCCAAGCAAGGGAGAGCATGTCGTTGGCAAAGATGGAGGATAGGTCGAGGAAGCGACCAGCAACTTGCCTCTAGAAGGCCCCCAGCTCGGCCTCACAGTGGCAGGGCTCCATGCTACAGCAGCCTCGTCATGACGAAGGCTGACAACGAAATGACAATGTGGGACCCCTGGCAATCTAATGCGTGCATCCTCTCACGTGGAAGATTTCGCAAACCACATCAAATTGAAATGAATTGAATTGAGTCTGGATTGTAATTCCTCGAAGATCAAAAGGCGATTTCACAGAGAATTGAGCAAGCGAAATCAGGTGGTTCATCCAACATCAAAGCTAAAAATAGAGCTCAGAGAGGCCCAGACACCCTACCCTCAATCACCGCCGCCTCCATTGCCTCCATCCTCGAGGAGTCCATCGACGTAATGAGCCCCTCTTTCGCCGGCCATAGGCCAGGGTCGTGGCCGCCAGCAATGAAGTGGAAGGAGATGCAGACACAACAGCCATTAAATCACGAGTCTCCCGCGGGACCCACACTATTCGATTATTGAAATAGAGTAGGCTCACATATCCAAATGCACACGTTAATGCTTGTAATAGAGCTCGTGGGTCATTTCATCAATACAGCAATCGCAGTGGTACAGTGACCAAGGGACAACAGTCGTGTTCAGGTGGTGGAGCCGACGGTAATGGCTGAGATGGCAACATATAAGTTGCGAGAGAGAGACAATGCACTTGACTTCTTGCAACACTTAGAGTCCGCCTATTCAAGTTAACAGAGCCCCAAAAACTACAGATTTCCTCACTAAAATCAGCATGGCATGTCACATTAAGTCACATGACAAGCCATTCTGGCCACTCTGCCTCAGCTGTGATTCTAGAAATCACAGCAAGCTGAGTCGATCTTATCAAATGATGCAGGAGGAAGACGGAAATGAGCCTTAAAGTGAGGTGAAGGTAGACCAAATTCAGAGGGGAAAATGAATATGAGAGGAGAAGGTAGACCAAATTCAGTGGGATAACATATAACTAACGGCAAAAGATGCAGGAGGATGACGAAAATGAACCTTAAAGTGAGGTGATCATCTTCTTTCCTCTCGCTAATGGCTCATGGATGAAGCATGACGTAAGTACCCGATGCCCACCACATCAAGGATCATATTGTCAAGTCTAAGGACTCTAATAACAAGATATCTTTAAGTAAAGGCAACAGAAGCACATTGACAGCTTATCGATGTCATGGAAGGCGGACAAGCTTGTTGACAGCAGAATCTAGAGCATCAACATTCCTCCTCAGAATTTTTCTGAAGTAATCTCAAGGAAAACACAAATGATAGCACTAACCTAAAGTTCAACGGAAAAGAAAAATAAGAAACTGTATGACTTTTACTTTCCAATGAATGGGCGTCACTTGTTGGTAAGAAGAAAAATGACGTGTTTCGACGAATTTTGAAGTTCAAAGGATAAAAATGTGTACTAGGACAAACAGCACAACAACAATAAAGACTTTTTCCATCTGGTAAAGGATACAATTGTGTCGCTAGACCTTCCATGCCCTTCATTTCTTCATTTAATCTGCAAAAACAAGAATGCAAGCACGTAAACTTACTAAGACTTACAAATACCGATTACTAAAGAGCAACATGTGATTAAACTCCAAATAGCAACTGAGATTTCACAAGGTGTAATGTTTGTCATGACTGGTCATCCAAAAAATTTCTTAAGAACCACATATAAGATTTTGAATTTCCATCAGATTAGGGAAAAACAGAATATCCACCTGCTTAGTATATAATGAACAGTGCAAAAGCTGAAATGATGGCAGCGGCAGGTTCTTCACCTGCATGCATGCACTTCCCTTGTTCTTGATCACAAAAGCTAATAATCAAATGTTCTAGTCAAACCAGCAAATTAATCTCATTCTCTCATTAACAATGAGAGTTTTATGTGAAAAGAAGATGCAAAATCTTCGCCATTAATTTCCACGGGAAAATTTTCCTGGAGCCAATTTTAAGAATATTACATGTAAAACATAGAAGAACAACATTCTTGCATGTAATACATGAAAGAGAAGGAATGATAAAGTTCCTATTAGCAGTTTCCATAATTGAGTAAAAATGACCAAACGCAACAGTAAGTTCCAAAAGGCAAAGTTGGGCATTAAAGCCTGACTACCTTAGACAGGAATTTATGTACCGATTTCCTTTTGTTGCTGCATCAAGCACTGCAAAAAGAGAAGGAACATCAAGGTTCAGATTAAAATACCCTTAAAGAAGCCTCCACTAACATGTAAAATATCATGTAGTAATTTTAATGAGATAAACTTCAACCAATTACAGCCTCTAACCCAACTGAATCAGCACCAAGATTTCAAAGATCTCATGAGTTTCATATCAACAGCATGCAATGAATTTCCGTATGGTGTGAAAATCCCATGAATTATCTTCTTTTAGTTACGGCTTCAGATCATTTGAGATTACATTTGTCTTTAAATAACATTTTCAAAAACCAGCGAACAGCCTTGAATAATCTAGCCTGCAAAAAAACGTAAGCTTGTACAAATCCATACACATGTAGCCATTAACCTCCAATATATAAGAGGGAGACAGTCCGCCAGCCATGCATCCAACCCATCAATGTCAATACTAGTGAGCAGGAATCACACATGACCATCATCAGTTGATGTTGCCAGAAAATGCAAATAAAATGCTTGCTGACCAGAACAGATTGGTGGGTTTAGCTCTGCATATGGACTTATCTCACAAAGCAAACTTCGGATTACTAGTCCATTAGCAGTCATTCATTGTCGGAAAAAAAAAAAAGAACAGACTTTCACTTTAAGTTGAAGAACTTACCAGATTCTTGAAGGCGCCCAGCAGCATCATTGAAGCACTGCATATGATCTGTTGAGCAAGAAGTTACCTGTAATTTTACAATATCTAGCCAGATAAGAGTGGATTACGCGAATTCATTCAGATCCAAAACTGCTGGCTACCTTCTATAAAAAATAGAATAAATAAGCTCTTTTGTTTTGGTCACGAGCTTCACAGAACTCGTAGTATCGGGAATAGCCACCAAAAAGTGATACTTGTACTTGTTCTTTTAATATAATATGGAGCAATTCCAACAGCACAAGATTCTGACTTTGAAAGGTGTCACGCCTATATAATTGAACACTCTTCATTAAATGTAAATTTTGATTGGACAGCACCTTAAAACTTCACACATTTCATACATCTCAAAAAAGCACGAATATGCCGTATTTGGCTCATAATTTTTCCCTTCAATGTGAGTATCACCAGACAAGGTTTATAAAAATTAATTGATCTTCCATATTTCAAGGTAAATGAACTTCCGACTGCAAATAATTCTTAAAACATACCAAAGTTGCTAATGGATAACATGAAAAGCACAAGGGAAATGTGTCTTCCTTGACACTTTATTAATGCTAACAATTCACTCTCCAAGATTTATATTGACAACTCTAACGTGTGACAGTGTGACAAAAGTAAACCTTTACATAGCATCAAGGATCACTCACAGTTGCTCTCATGGTTTGCTGTCAAAAGTTACCAAAGAACCTACATAAATCATCAATCTTCAAACTCTTATTTCTTTTAGCGTCATCAATCTTCAGATTATAATAAAATCCAAGTCTCTTCTTATGATTTACTTTCCATGAAGATGATAGGACTGACATATCTGATAATTTTATTAATGCTGCAGCATTCACACTGAACCTTGAAAAGCCGAAAGGGCTTTTAAATCATTCAGATTCATCTTTAGGATGCCTGAATTTCCTCTACAGATAACTAAATGACAATGAACCAGCTTAGTCTAGCTGAGGATTCTAGACAAAATGGAAAATTCAAAGCCACAATCTGATCTAACTAACCTCAGAAAGGGCTAACCGAAGTGAAGCAAATAGAGACGTGAAGCTCTCAGCAATGGCGACAGAGTCTCTCTCAACCACTTCAAGAGCTTTAACAATGTCTGTCTGGTTCGGCGGAGGCTTCTCTCCAGTCCCGTCCTGCCCACTGCAGTCGGTCAACTCGGGCAGAGATGTGGAAGAAGAACCCTGATCTGGTTCTTCTGTCAGTTTTTCCTGGTCCTGAAAGTGGCATTTCTGATCTTCATGATCCATTTTCACTAATTTGCCTATACTTGTGATGCTTTCTCCAGAGTCAGCTACTGGAGGCGACAATTCAACGAAAAGCCACTACCCCAATTTATGCTGCATTTCAAAAGGTGATAAAGGCAGCCACTCATCATGCACAAGATATAGACAAATTCTCATGATCTAAACCTTGACAGAAGTGACCAAAACCATGACTCAATCTGCAAACCCGAGCATCCTACGTGAAGATAGGCCTTTAAAATCTTCAAAGCAAGGGGTACTACAAATATAATCTGATTTAAACTCCAATTTACAAGACTTCATGAACATTCCAAGATTGACATGTGAGTGGGGGAAAAGAACAGAACGCGAAATCCAAGTCACCAGACCACCCACATTGAACTTCTAGGAGATGGACATCGATCAATGCCCTTAGTACTAAAACCTTGATACATGTCGCAGACTCGGACCCCAAACTCCCAGCAATTTCCCGCCCAAAAAGTCGAGAGAAAGCCGTTCTCGGTTCCTCTTTATGCCGCAAAATCAGAATCGAAAGGAAATTCCTTCGATTTCACGGTCAATCACTCCCAAAAATGGTAGCTTTATTCATCGAATTGAGGAGAGCGTCTGTCGAAAGCATACCCTTAGAGCAGGAGACGGCGGGTCGCTCCTCCAAGCTTTTTTTTTTTTTTTGTTTGACGATGCTCCTCCAAGCTACTCGGTCTCTTCTGAGGTCACGCAGGTACAGCCGGAGGTGATAAACCGTCAGCAAGGTTTTTAAACCCGGACCCGGCCAGTTCATCCGGTCGAACGGGGAACCGGCCCTCAATCCCTTCCGGATTATTCTATCCTGTGAATGGCGGCGGGTGGGATTTGGAGCGGTTCAAAGGGGGATTATTCTGACACCCCGTAAACTCTTTTACCTTTTTCTTAAACAAAAAATATTTTTTGAAATTAAATATGTTTGATGTATTATCCTTAAGCCCAAAGAATTGTATTGTATTCAACATGATAGGTTTTGGATTCTAAATTTAAAACATATTCCCCATGAAATATATCACCCTTGTTTAGACTATCAATTCTGTTTCAAATTGCAGTTCATTTTACTTAGTTAAAAATTTGCAATAAATTTCATTAATTTGTAGGAAAATTTAAAATAAGAGCCTAAAATACTTTTATTTTCTTAAATAAGGACATGATTGAAAATTACTTCAAATAAGTGCCTTGAAGTGGCCAAATTATCTCAAATGAGATCGTGAGTGGCCATATCAATCTCAAAGAATAGCATGGCCTCATCAACCGAAGGCCATTTTCATCCTTTTGCTTTTTTGATTATTTTTTTTTTGCTTTTTCTTCTTTTCATTTTCTTTTTTTTAACTCTTCCCTCTACCGCGAGGTTGGCAAAGGTCACTTGGACTCGGGCGAGGGCGCCCGAGGCCCTGTCGCCCAACCTGGACTAGCGAGAGCCACTATTGCCTAGGCTAGCAAGGGCAATTGTTGCCCTAACCGAATTTGGCAAGAGTTTCTATTGCCCTCCCAACCTAGGCGAGGATGACCCTCCCCGACGCTCACGAGGGCGGCCCTTGCTTGAAGCCATTGATGGCTGGCTATGGCCAGGGAGGGAAGGAGAAAAGAAAAAAGAAAAAAGAAAAGGACAAAAAA